>CM042407.1:32589965-32994965 GCA_023634145.1 Thymallus thymallus | reverse complement strand
GGGATTTTAGGTACCCACGAGGATAGAAGAATCTCTACACACACATACACACACACTCCATCCCTCTCCAGCTGTAATCAGTCTATGACAGGAAGTGGTTTACCCATCACACACACACACACACACTCCCATGGCCCACATAATAAACGGTCCTTAACCTTTTACTGAAGTGGGCTAAATCAGGGTCACACAAAGTGTTTCATGGTAGTCTTAAACAAATCTACTATGACACATAAGTATACATCTCACACACATGGTTATGGGCTTAAAAAACGTTGTCAGATATAGAGTTGAAATGTATTACATTTTGAGTTTGTATCCCAATATTACACTTTATATACATCACAGAAGACTGAAATATATCAAAACTGTTTGACATGGAAAGACATTACTTTTTGCAGGTTTAAAAATAATAATATTTATTCATTATGAAAAATATTAATAACCACTATTAATAGCCACTAGGTCCTTTGACTGCAGGAAAGTGCAATGTCAAGTTGATCTAGTGGGGGTTATTATTTAACAAAGCTGATCTGTAATCAATGTGTGTGTGTGTCTCCATGGAGACCTTCAGCTTTTGTCAGTGAAGGGACGGAGGAGGGGAGAGGGAAGTGACAGTGCATGGGTAAGAGCGTCAGAAAGAGAAGAGATATGGCTCCTAGGCATGGAGCTACTGTAGTCTGTTGTGTGTGTGTGTGTGTGTGTGTGCATTTGAGGTTTGGTCCAACAGAATGGGTCATATGGACACCGAAACACATGGAGACATTATTTTACTGTAACAGAGTTAACCTTTCCCTGTTTATGTTTCAACTCCTCAAATTTCAAGCAGACATTACTAAAATGGATGTACCAATGAACATTCATTCTGGAAAATGAATGCTCAATTTGTCGCATGCGTATTAAGGTACCACGTATCGCTAGCAGCATTTTAGTCAAATAAAGATGATTATACTAGCTTTTTACTCTGTGTTTCATTTAGAGGCGAAAGAAGCGCACACCTGGCGAGGTGCTGGCCAGCGGAGTGGAACACTTGAAAATGAAAAGGAGAGCTGCACACTCTAGGAGCTCAGATGCAATAATTTAATAACCTAATAACCAACATTTCGACAGACAAGCTATCTTCATCAGGGTATAATGACAAACACTGCGGGTCACTAGTTTATATAGTGTCAAAGGACACACACAGGTGTCTGTAATCATGGCCTGATATCATTGGTTACTTTATAGCTATGCAATAAGCATAAACCAATTATATAAGGAATTGGCAAATCGTTCTCATTCTGAGAAATAAGGTGGGTCACTTGATTTCAACATCTGAACAAAGTGGACAGGCTAGCATGCTGTTCAAACAGTTGGAGACAGACAGAAGGTTTTATTCATAACAATTCAACTGTTTTGCCTTGTTAGCTGAATTCAGAGCTTGTGAAATTATACCTAGATCCAAGTTGGCTATACTTGAAATATATATATTAGCTGGCTACTCACTAGCATGTGGGCTTGTGCTTGAGAGATTGTTTATGAGACTGGTGTTCATTTTCTATAATCCCTGCTACGTGATTAGTGAATGTGCATTATGCATGGTTCTGGTCAAATTTGTTACAAAAAAGGCCTTTTTATAGACACACCTGAAAGCCAGATCTGTGATTCTTGCAATAAAAAGCAGGTACAACTATTTATATAAACTAATTCAATTATTAGTGGGTGGTGGAAGGCACATATTCAGCCTAATGTTAGGTTCTAGCTCTGAACTCATTAGATTATTGCTGACTGTTTTAAAATGCAGTTTATTTTACCTTTAAATTGTACAACAAAGCTTAAAAATCTAAATATATCTTGAATCGCCCATAAGTTTGAAATAATTGAGATATGAGTTATAGGCCATAGCGCGCGCGCGTTTGTGTGTGTGTGTGTGTAAGCGCAATTACAGTGTCATTGTGATTCCATAATCTCACTCTTTGTGCGTATGTGTGTGGGGGGTGTTTGGCTGTGCAAACAGTTTAAAAAAGGCAACAGACTCTTCCAGCATTCCACCCTGCATCCTACTGCTGGCTTGCCTCTGAAGCTAAGCAGGGTTGGTTCTGGATGGGAGACCAGATGATGCTGGAACTGGTGTTGGAGGGCCTGTAGGAGGCACTCTTTCCTCTGGTCTAAAAAAAGTATAATTAAAAAGATGCCCCAGGGCAGTGATTGGGGACATTGCCCTCTGTCTTTCGGATGGGACGTTAAACGGGTGTCCTGACTCTCTGTGGTCACTAAAGATCCCATGACACTTATTGTAACAGTAGGGGTGTTAACCCTGGAGTTCTGGATAAATCTCCAATCTGGCCCAGCTTCCAATTGGCTCATTCATCCCCCCTCTCCCCTGTAACTATTCCCCAGGTCGTTGCTGTAAATGAGAATGTGTCATTACACTCTCTCGCAAAAGGCCATTCTCCTCTTCCTCCAAAATGCACTACTTTTGACTAGAGCCATGGGGTGACATTTGGGACACAACATTATCCCAATCAACCTTCCTTTTATATTCAATGCTGCTCCCGCAAAACCAAGTATACACCATCAACGCCATAAAACGCCCTTCCAGACACAAAATCTATCAAATCTGTACAGCGCATGACATCAACTTAATTATCAGACCAGCACCAATGCAAACAGCTCTGTTAGGGTATATCTGTTAGACCTTATAGCTAGATAGATACAGTATAGGGTTTGTCCCAAATGGCACCATATTCCCTCTATAGTGCAATACTTTTGCCCAGGGTTCTGGGCAAGATTGCCAATCGGGACTGACCAGGTCTAACAGGATGTCAAGGTGGGGGTGGAGGGGAGTACAACAACAGGTGTTACTGTAGTTGTCAAACGGACCTATGTTTGATATATGTTTGATGTCTATCACGTACACTACAAAAGTATGTGGACACCCCTTCAAATTGTGGATTTGGCTATTTCAGCCACACCCGTTGCTGACAGGTGTATAAAAATCGAACGCACAGCCATGAAATCTCCATATACAAACATTGGCAGTAGAATGGACTTACTGAAGAGCTCAATGACTTTCAATGTGGTACCATCATAGGATGCCAGCTTTCCAACAAGTCAGTTTGTCAAATTTCTGCCCTGCTAGAGCTGCCCCGGTCAACAGGAAGTGCTGTTATTGTGAAATGTAAACGTCTAGGAGCAACAACGGCTCAGCCGCGAAGTGGTAGGCCACACAAGCTCACAGAATGGGACCACCGAGTGATGAAGCGCGTTACCAAAATAATCATCTGTCCTTGGATGCAACACTCACTACAGAGTTCCAAACTGACTTGTATCTATGAATCACGCAGTGAATCACAATCTGGCAGTCCGACGTACACAAACCGAGGTCCATACAGAAATGGTTTGTCGAGATCGGTGTGGAAGAACTTGACTGGCCTGCACAGTGTCCTGACCTCAACCCCATCGAACACCTTTGGGATGAATTAGAACGCTGACTGCGAGCCAAGAATAATCGCCAAACATCAGTGCCAGACCTCACCAACTCCATATTAATGCCCATGATTTTAGAATGAGATGTTTTGTGTATGTTACCTCTATGAAACCAGGGTGTAATGGTTCAATGTAAGTGGAGATAGAGGTGGTATGAGCCGTTTGGCTTACACAGACAGTACAGTAATAACATTGTCTGCCACCATGTTTTATTTGTATCGATCATCCCACTTTCTGACAACGACAATAAGGAGGAGATTGCCACCAATCCCTCCCTCCCTCCCTTTCTGTCCTTTCCCCTCTCTTCTGTCCCCCAACCTCTCACCTCTCCTCTTTTTTTATTTATTTAACCTTTATTTTACTAGGCAAGTCAAAATAAAGGTTAACAAATTCTTATTTACAATGACAGCCTACATCGACCAAACTCTCCTCTTCCCCACCCTCCCATCTCTCTATCCCTCTCCTCTCCTCTGTCCCCCACTCCCATCTCTCTACCCCTCTCCTCTCTCCTCTCCTTCCCTCTACCTCCATCCCTCTTCTCTCCTCTGCCCCCCCCCATCTCTAACCCTCTCCTCTACCTCTATCCCTCTTCTATCCTCTGCTCCCCACCCCTCTCCAGCACTCTCCCCTCTCTTCTGCCACCCCTCTCCTCCTCCCCCTCTCTGTCAGAGTGGGACACACAGAGCAGTAATGAGAGCATACAAAGGTGTCTGCAGGAGACATACTTTCATCAGCCCAGCTGGATCATAGTTACCATGGAAATAAGGGCCACTGGCACGCACACACACAGGCTACAGTCACAGATGCTCTTCTGCTTTGCCTTGTAAGCCGCCGACGGTAGAGACAACCAAGTCCAACGTTATTAAATATAAAAAATACATTGTTCAATTTGTGGCTCAAGACTATGTCCAATACTCATGTGAAACCCAGAAATATAAAAGCTGGATATAAGAAATAAAAGCAGGGCCAAATCCAAAGGCTTCCAGGGTTTTAAAAAGGTATGTGTGGTCAACTCTATCAAATGCTTTCTCCTGATCTAGAGAGACCAGTCCGAAATTCAAATCACATGCATTAGGTACTAATAGAAAATCTCTAATTAAAAACCAATTATCAAAAATTGAACGTCCTGTTATACAGAATGTTTGGTCCATGTGGATTACTGCTCCTATACACATTGAGTCTATTAGTCAGACATCTGGAAATTATTTTAAAATCGGAGTATAAAAGCGAAACAGGTCTCCAGTTTTTAAGTAAACAAAGGTCTCCCTTCTTGGGAAGCATTGTAATCACTGCCCTACTGCAGCTGAGTGGCAGTTCTTTCTCTTGGAGAAAGTCCTCTCCTTATCACTGTCCAGAAATGTTTTGTCCAGGCTGCTTTCTAACTGGAGAAGGTTATCCTCCAGCTCTCTCACTGCTGCGTTCAGTGACCCGGTTGAGTTGAGTGTGTACTGCTGGTAAAAGATCTTAATATGTGTTTTGCCGATGTCCCACCACTGCCTCAAATTTTTATAATTTGGTTTTTCTTTTTTCCATATGTCCCAAAATTGATTAAATTGTTTTACAAAATTTGTGTCTAATAACTTTACATTAAAATGCCAGTAGGAGGTATTGTGAGAGTCAGGGGTAAGCATTACTGTAACTAACAGACAGTGGTAATCAGAGAGGCTACTGGGGATGATGCTGGCTTTAACAAACTTATTCAGGTGAGTGTGTGATGTATAGAAGCAGTCTAACCTGGCTCTATATATTTGTTGTACGTGACAATGAGACCAGGTGTATTGTCTTGTGTTGGGATGCAGACGCCTCCACACATCAACCAGGCCACTGAACTGAAAATTCACGCGAGAATTGGGGATTGGGTTCCTCATTGTTTCTATCCATATTAAACTCAATAGTGCAGTTAAAATCTCCTCCCACCACCACCACGTCGCCAGACCTGCACTGGTGCTTGACCCGTGGATCAGCACACACGGCCCCCTCCACTCTGCCAGCCACACCGCCTCATTCTCCCTGTCCGAGTGCGTCTCCTGCAGCAGCGCGACCCCCGCCCGCTTCTGCTCTCAAAACTCACACAGCTGCGCCCTTTTCAAAGACTGTCTGCAGCCATTCACGTTAAAATAAATAAAAGTCGCACTTTTCCATAGCGGCTAAAATAAATAAAACTGACAGAGTAAAACAGGTAACCGTAAAAAATTACTTAAGAGGTATCCATTATAAAATTATTTTTAAGGAACATTAACGATCTTTCTCTTTATGATTTGCACATATTTCTTAAGACGGTACCTTTTTTTCTGGTTAAATTCTTCCAATGTTGCCTTTCGTGTAACAATGTGGAGGAATAGTCTCAGAAGTTTTCAATTTCAATTCCCCTTTTTCCTTTCGTATTTTCCAAAAACGGATTTATTTTTTCAAGGGAATAAACCTCTTTACCCCTGTTAACGGGTTGGCTGTCGGGTATGTCAGAGATAAATTAGGAGTCAGAGAGCTCCCCCTCCATTTCCTCAGCTCCGTCCTCGCTGTGTGTTCCACCATCCACGGCTGTCAGTTCCTCCGCGGCTCTCTCCACCTCTACAGCGCCGCTCTCCTCTTCTCCTCCCAGCACATCCACAGCCTCACCGCTGCCTCTGCTTGCCGGGGTTCAGAGAGAGGAGCGCTGCACAGCGCCAGGTTTGGAGCCGCTCCCCTCTCCCTCCATTACAAGAGGGACAGACACTCCCGCCTGAGACTGCAGGCTCCCTCCAAGCACAGGCTCGGGTCTCTGCTCTGTTCCCCGCTCGCAGTTAGGCAGATCTAGGGTCTCATTTTTTAAAAACGGGGGCACGTTTGACATAACTTTTGTAACAGGGGTTGCTAACGGGGACACTTGAATTAATTCTCCTTTCACTGAAAAACCTTAGTCCACTAATTGGTTGACCAGCGATACCTCTTTCAGAAATATAACCTATTTTATTCATGCGGGATGCTGATGATATGATGTTGTCATACCCCACCATCTCTCCTACTGCCAGCAAGCACTCCTCCGCCGGCATCCAGCAAACAGCTAACCCCGTGTCGGCGGCTGAGAGCTCCCAGCCCTCCAGAGTGAGAACCCATAACGGGACCTGCACACACGCAACGCTACACACTAAACAAAGGATAAACAAAACAAAAACAGTATATAAACAAACTATACAATCAACAAAGTGTTAGAAATTTGCGAAAAGAAAACACACTCCTACCGCACCAGCGTTCAAACTCTACCGCTTCCCTGCAAGCTCCTCCCACAATCCTCCACAAGAGAAAGAGCGAGAGAAATATATACAGTCGTGGTCAAAAGTTTTGAGAATGACACAAGTATTGGTCTCCACAACGTTTGCTGCCTCAGTGTTGATGATGGCAATTTGCATATACTCCAGAATGTCATGAAGAGTGATCAGATGAATAGCAATTAATTGCAAATCCCTCTTTGCCATGAAAATGAACTTAATCCCCAAAAAACATTTCCACTGCATTTCAGCCCTGCCACAAAAGGACCAGCTGCCATCATGTCAGTGATTGTCTCGTTAACACAGGTGAGAGTGTTGACGAGGACAAGGCTGGAGATCACTCTGTCATGCTGATTGAGTCAGAATAACAGATTGGAAGCTTTAAAAGGAGGGTGGTGCTTGAAATCATTGTTCTTCCTCTGTCAACCATGGTTACCTGCAAGGAAACACGTGCCGTCATCAATGCTTTGCACAAAAAGGGCTTCACAGGCAAGGATATTGCTGCTGGTAACATTGCACCTAAATCGACCATTTATCAGATCATCAAGAACTTCAAGGAGAGAGGTTCAATTGTTGTGAAGAAGGCGTCAGGGCGCCCAAGAAAGTCCAGCAAGCGCCATGACCTTCTCCTAAAGTTGATTCAGCTGCGGGATCGGGGCACCACCAGTGCAGAGCTTGCTCAGGAATGGCAGCAGGCAGGTGTGAGTGCATCTGCATGCACAGTCAGGCGAAGACTTTTGGAGGATGACCTGGTGTCAAGAAGGGCAGCAAAGAAGCCACTTCTCTCCAGGACAAGATAGATAGATAGGTACTTTATTGATCCCCGGGGGGGGAAATTTCATTGTCAGCAGCTACAACAAAACACAGGGCAGGTGCAAAATGCCACAACGAAAGTACACAAAAGACAGATACACGGTACATGATACATAGAGCGGCAGTATGAAAAAGTATAGAAATACAAGATATCTGGAGTGCAAAAAAACATCAGGGACAGACTGATATTCTGCATTCTGCAAAGGGTACAGGGATTGGACTGCTGAGGACTGGGGTAGAGTCATTTTCTCTGATGAATCCCTTTTCCGATTGTTTGGGCCATCCGGAAAACACCTTGTCCGGAGAAGACAAGGTGAGCGCTACCATCAGTCCTGTGTCATGTCAACAGTAAAGCATCCTCAGACCATTCATGTGTGGGGTTGCTTCTCAGCCAAGGGAGTGGGCTCACTCACAACTTCTCCCAACCATCCAAGAACAGCTTGGTGACGACCAATGCCTTTTCCAGCATGATGGAGCACCTTGCCATAAGGCAAAAGTGATAACTAAGTGGCTCAGGGAACAAAACATCGACATTTTGGGTCCATGGCCAGGAAACTCCACAGACCTTAATCACATTGAGAACTTGTGGTCGATCATCAAGACGCGGGTGGACAAACAAAAACCCACAACTTCTGACAAACTCCAAGCATTGATTATGCAAGAATGGCCTGCCATCAGTCAGGATGTGGCCCAGAAGTTAATTGACAGCATGCCAGGGCGGATTGCAGAGGTCTTGAAAAAGAAGGGTCAACACTGCAAATATTGACTCTTTGCATAAACTGAATGTCATTGTCAATGAAATCATTTGACACTTATGGAATACTTGTAGTTACACTTCAGTGTACCATAGTAACTACTGACATAAAGATCTAAGAACACTGAAGCAGCAAACTTTGTGGAGACTAATACTTGTGTCATTCTCAAAACTTTTGACCACGACTGTAGAGAAAGAGAAATATATAGAGAAAGAGAAAGAGAAATATATATATATAGAGAGAGAAAGAGAGATATAGAGAAAGAGAGATATAGAGAGACAGATAGAGAAAGAGAGAAATATATATATAAATGAGAGAGAGAGAGATTGGTTCTACACTATTTTGATTTACTGCCACCAAGTCTAGATAGTGAGAGAGTGGGTTGTATGAGAAATACAGTGGAGGGAGTGACAGGAAGAGAGATAAGGGGTGATAGAAATTCATAAAGGAAGTGGTGAGACACATCACGAGAGAAGAGGGAACACAATAAAAGAAGAGAAAGTGAGAGAAAGATAGAGAGGAGGAGAGAAAGAAAGAGTGATAAAACAACAAGAGAGAGAAAATGAAGGAAAGAGAGGGGCCTAAAGGAAGGAGAGGAGAGGAGAGGAGAGGAGAGGAGAGGAGAGGAGAGGAGAGGAGAGGAGAGGAGAGGAGAGGAGAGGAGAGGAGAGGAGAGGAGAGGAGAGGAGAGGAGAGGAGAGGAGAGGAGAGTTGTATTAGCCGTATGTACAGGATGCACATGGTATACACCGTCCAACAAAATGCTTACTTCCAGGTTCCTTCTGGACAACGCAACAACAAAGATAAGAATAGGAACATAAAGTAAATGGCTCTGTAGAATATAATAAATATTTTAGCATCAGTATAATACAGGAAGGCACAATTTATAGTCCAATATTTACACGTGTTTTGGGGAAGTGGGGATTGGGGGACAAGTGTTCAGACAGAGGAGAGGAGATGAGAGGGGATGGAGAGGGGATGGAGCGGGGATGGAGCGGGCAGAGGAGAGATGGAGAGGGCAGATTAGAAGGAGGACAGATTAGTATGAGGAAAGATTAGAAGGAGGAAAGATTAGAAGGATGACAGATTACAAGGAGGAAAGACTAGAAAGAGGACAGGCTAGAAGGAGGACAGATTAGAAAGAGGACAGATTAGAATGAAGACATACAGGGATAAATGGTTAATAAAACTCAGAGCGCTGCAGTTACGCGTGACTGAATGTTTACCATATGCCACAGTAATGAGGACGGACAGATGGAGAGAGAGAGAGATAGCACTGCACTGTACCACAACAGAGAGAGAGAGATAGCACTGCACTGTACCACAACAGAGAGAGAGAGATAGCACTGCACTGTACCACAACAGAGAGAGAGAGATAGCACTGCACTGTACCACAACAGAAAGAGAGATAGCACTGCACTGTACCACAACAGAGAGAGAGAGATAACACTGCACTGTACCACAACATAGAGAGAGAGATAGCACTGCACTGTACCACAACAGAGAGAGAGAGAGAGATAGCACTGCACTGTACCACAACAGAGAGAGAGAGAGAGATAGCACTGCACTGTACCACAACAGAGAGAGAGAGAGAGATAGCACTGCACTGTACCACAACATAGAGAGAGAGAGAGATAGCACTGCACTGTACCACAACAGCGAGAGAGAGAGAGAGAGAGAGAGAGAGAGAAATAGATGGAGAGAGAATGAAAAAAATTGAGAAATTGGGTCTAATGTGAGAGGGACATTTCCTGACCACCATTAATAGATAGACATGGCATATGAGGACAAATGAGACTGCTTGCCTGTGTGTGTGTGTGTGTGTGTGTGTGTGTGTGTGTGTGTGTGTGTGTGTGTGGTTTGTAGTGTTTAATGTGCATGCGTGTCTGATTGTGTACACCTGCCTGTGAAAGTAAAAGCAGACTGATTAAGCCGATAGATGAGAGCGTCGACTCGACTGCATAACAGAACCAGGTCTTCTCTAACTAATGAATGAGGCAACGACAGAGGACAGCCAGCTAGATGCCAAATCTCCCATTGACATCAAATAATTATTTACGAGAAGAGAGAGAGAGATAACAAGAGGGACAGAGAGAGAAAGAAGTCAGAAACCTTCCTTGTTAGCTCTAGCTCTCTCTCTCCCTTCCTTCCTCGCTCTCTCTCTCCCTTCCTTGCTCTCTCTCTCTACATCTCTATCTCTCCTGTTAGGTCCTCTTGCTCTGAACTTGGCTGACTTAAATGTGACTGATGAGATTAGCTCTATAACGCGATGGGAAGTTATCAATGGAGCACTTTAATGCTAATCAAATTTAGAGCCAGAGGTTACAGGCGCGATGTGACCCGAGGCTGCCAACTCACAGGTCAGACTATGGGTTGGAGTCTCAACTCTCACGCCAACTCCCAGGCAGTAAGCTAAATTACCTATGGTGACCAGAGCTTATATTGATGGTGACTATACAGTATGTATGGGACACACTCAGCACTAAGCTATATGACCCATCAACTGGTCGTCTCTCCAAGACTATTGTGGTTCTGGCAGAACTGACAGGGTGAAGTAAAGGCCTTGTCATATAATAGACTGATACATGGCCACAAACTAAGACTTCACTAAAACACCAACACACCACCCCTCACCTCTCACTATCGCCCCCCACTGGCTGGGGTCAATTAACAGTATACACACGTTGTACCACAGTTGTGTTGTGTGTGTACCATAGCCTAAACCTCTTCAGGTTGCTCTCCTGCTGGCAGCTAGCCTAATATCCTCTGTGTTGTCCAATTCTCAGCACAGATCATGAGTAATAAGATTAGCTGTCTCTTTTGCACTGTGCAAAAAAACGTTATTTGTGCATGATTGAGCTTGTCTGTTGCGATGGAACCAATAGATACTTTTGGCATTCGAGCCAGACTAAAGCAAAGACTCAAAGTATTGGAAAGAACATTTTCAACACATTTTGCCATTGGGGCAAAGAGACAATTGTGCAGTTTTATAATGCTATCCTACACATTCTGCCATGAGGATGAGAGAAAAATGTTGCCGTTTTAAAACTAATTCCCTGCAATTCTACACATTTTGAAATGTCCTATGTTGTTTCATATGCTATCTGGGGGGGCCCTGTATAATATATTTCTTTGTGTGTGGGGGGGGGGGGGGTCGGGTGCTCTTGAGGTCGGGGGCCCTGGGGCACGTGCCCTATGTGCCTGTTCGGTAATCCGGCCCTGACCCTAGGCAAATTTTCCTGAAAACGTTGAGAAATTGGCTAGGTCTACATCGTTATATGTCGACGTGGAGGACTGGATTTGTGTAAAGACACATCGAGCCACCATGTGTTTATTCAGTAATGGAGTACTGTACAGTATAGTACAGTACAGTATGGCTGTAGGCAGGCTGGCATGATAACATCTGCATGCTGCTAGTACAATAGAGATCCTACATGATAACATCTGCATGTTGCTAGTGAAATAGAGATCCTACATGATAACATCTGCATGCAGCTAGTGCAATAGAGATCCTACATGATAAAATCTGCATGTTGCTAGTACAATAGAGATCCTACATGATAACATCTGCATGTTGCTAGTGCAATAGAGATCCTACATGATAACATCTGCATGCTGCTAGTACAATAGAGATCCTACATGATAACATCTGCATGCTGCTAGTACAATAGAGATCCTACATGATAACATCTGCATGCTGCTAGTACAATAGAGATCCTACATGATAACATATGCATGTTGCTAGTGCAATAGAGATCCTACATGATAACATCTGCATGTTGCTAGTGCAATAGAGATCCTACATGATAACATCTGCATGTTGCTAGTGCAATAGAGATCCTACATGATAACATCTGCATGCTGCTAGTACAATAGAGATCCTACATGATAACATCTGCATGCTGCTAGTACAATAGAGATCCTACATGATAACATCTGCATGCTGCTAGTACAATAGAGATCCTACATGATAACATCTGCATGCTGCTAGTACAATAGAGATCCTACATGATAACATCTGCATGCTGCTAGTACAATAGAGATCCTACATGATAACATCTGCATGTTGCTAGTGCAATAGAGATCCTACATGATAACATCTGCATGTTGCTAGTGAAATAGAGATCCTACATGATAACATCTGCATGTTGCTAGTGCAATAGAGATCCTACATGATAACATCTGCATGCTGCTAGTACAATAGAGATCCTACATGATAACATCTGCATGCTGCTAGTACAATAGAGATCCTACATGATAACATCTGCATGCTGCTAGTACAATAGAGATCCTACATGATAACATCTGCATGTTGCTAGTGCAATAGAGATCCTACATTAGGTTATGTCATTGGTAAGCCTGGAGCGTTGGAGCTCCCAAAGTGGTGCGTTTCTTATTTCCTTATATACTGTAAAAGGGCCCAGTGTTTGGGCACCTACCTACAGTATATCAGGTGGAACTCTCTCTGTGTGCAGTCACAGACATTGAGGAAAGAAAGAAAGAAAGAAAGAAAGAAAGAAAGAAAGAAAGAAAGAAAGAAAGAAAGAAAGAAAGAAAGAAAGAAAGAAAGAAAGAAAGAAAGAAAGAAAGAAAGAAAGAAAGAAAGAAAGAAAGTTAATTAGACTTCATTAATTAGACTGTTAATGAAGTCTTGGTTCCTGCAACAAATGTACAGAGTGGAGAAAGGAGAGGAAACTAGCAGATCTGTTCATGCTAGAAAACCACTAATTATTTTAATTAAAGCTAATTTGCATCTGAATGCAAGCCCAGAGCGGTTTTTACATCCCTGTGTGTATGTATTTGACTGTGTGTGCATGCGTGCGTGTCTTAAAAAAAGGTTAAATTAAAAAATAATAATTAATGGAGATGAGTGTGTGGAAGTGCCCATGAGGTCATGTAGGGTCAGCCGTGGGGTGTCAACAAGAAAGACTCAGCCTCTCTCTCTCTCTCTCTCTCTCGACATGTTTCTTTATCTGCTATAGTCTGTCAATCCGTCTGCCTGCCTGTCTGTCAGGGCCAAGCATGTCATGAGCTGAGAGAGCCGATAAGGAGACAGAGATTACAACCGATACGTCTACGGGTGAGATAAGTCTTTAGCTAAGCTTGATCATAAAAACTGGTTTGGCATAATGCATAATCCTACCCATCAGCTGTCGTGTCTTTGCAAGTTTCAAACAATTTAGATAAACAACAAGATAGAAGCAAAGAGAGAGAGAGAGAGAGAAAGAGAGAGAGAGAGAGTGTGTGTGTGTGTGTTTTTGGTTTTACTATCCTTGTGGGGACCAGAAGTCCAACAGTCCCAACAAGGAAAATGACTATTTTAGGATTAGGGGTAAGGTTACAATTAGGGCTAGGGGTTAGGTTTAGGTTTAGAGTTATGAGTTAGGTGTTAAGGTTAGGAGTTTGGGTTAGTGTTAAAAGGTTTTCTGCTTCAGTGTTCTTAGATCTTTATGTCAGTAGTTACTATGGTATACTGAAGTATAAGTGTTTTTTGGGGGATTAAGTTGTTAAAATGTGCTGGAAATGTCCAAAAAGTACTGATTCACACACTGAAATCATTTCACCAAGTTTTAGATTGAAAAACAATAAACAAATAAAATTAGCAGCACTATGCCCTTTTTGTCTGCATAAACATTAAAATAATAACATTAAAGATGGCACCATGTGGCCATGAGATGTAAATGTTTCCCTAGTGCTGGTTTTAATGAACACAACCTTAAGTAAGCAAATCGAATGTGTATATAAAAGCAACACGAGCAAAGCAATGTGCCTGTAAGACCAATACAACCATATGTAAACAAATCCAATGTGCAGGTGTTGACATTAAAATAACACAAAATATGTAAACAAATCAAATGAACAACACTGATTGTATGTCCGTTCTCTGCCGGCCTAACATCCTGTATGTATGCATCTTTGTTCACTTGAGATTGAAATGTAAAAATGTATCATGTCCTTTGCAATGTAATATGAAAGGGCTGCAGTGAGGTCTTGAGCATTTTTTGATGTGGGTTTATAAGCAGCCTGGCTTTTAAATGCTTGTTCGAGTGTCTGTATCACAACTGTAGTTGAGGAGGAACCAGTAGCATCACTGGGTTTGCCTGCTGCACAACCACTCTGTAAACAAGGGAATAGCAAATCTATTATTATTATTATTGGTATTGTTACATTATAATTATTATTATTCACTCACGCACACGCACACGCACACACACAGTCTATCTTCTGTGTTGCATTTGAGTAGATAGATAGATACTTTATTGATCCCCGAGGAGGAAATTTCATTGTCAAGCAGCTACAACAAAACATAGGGCAGGTGCAAAATGCCACAACGAAAGTACACAAAAGACAGATACACGTTACATGATACATAGAGCGTCAGTATGAAAAAGTATAGAAATACAAGATATCTGGAGTGCAAAAAAAGCTATATAAAGACATTGCATAGTATGGGTGGTTGGCTGAATATGTACACTATACATTGGTGGATGTTGGATGGTTAACTATACTATACTATACAGGTCGATGGCAGAAAAATACTTTAGTAGCTAAAAATGCGTATATATGAGCGAGGGTAATAATAGTTTACTTAGTAGACAGACTGGCTAAATTAACAGGTAAGTGAATATTTTGCATGGTTAAATTAGCTGTACAGGTAAATATACAGTTAAATTTACAGGTAAGTGAATATGTGCATGGTTACATTAACTGTACAGGTAAATTACAGGAAGAGATACTTAAATAGCTAAATGTGTGTATGATATAATTTGGGGTAATAATAGTAATTCCCTTAAAATACAGTCCTTAGTGCGCAGGGTTTAATTACAGACAACTGCACGTATTGCACATTCGATATACTAAAAGCAATGAGAAAAGGTGCAACTGACAGGATACTAATATGCATTCCTGAGTGAATGCCTACGTAAGTTAGGTCCAATAATTACTAGCAATATTGCACGTGATATGATATAACAACTGTACATGAATATGTATATACAGACCTGCATGAATAAATAGGTCCTGAGTGAATGAGTGATGACGGACCAGAGTTACTCACGGATGGATGCATAATTGTTAAATGCAATGACTCCATGCACAATTGACATAAATACAAATTAGTCTTAAGAAGACAGTGATAGTAATTGCAATGAGCCCAACAATTGACATAAATACAGGAGTCTTGTATAGGAGTCTATAGTGTTTCTCCTGTTGGAACACTTTTACAACCAAGTCGACTACTGCCGGATTTTAAATGAACAAAATATGTTGGTTGGGTGACTAAACTACATAACGTGTTATCGTGTGCAATGGGCGAATAGAGTTTGCAGGCACACAACGCATACAGCAGCAGAACAACGTGTAGTGTTTTTACAAGAGTAGGTAACACGGAAAGCTTCAGTTTACATTATTTACAAGCTAGACAGACAAACCATGACATTATCCCCCATTCCGAAGTTCCCACATCATGCACTGAGCTAAAAGTTAACTTACCTTGTATTCGCTATAAAGTAGTGGGTGGTGGTCACAAAGATGACTCAAGAGATTTGAAGTGTTGTCTTCTTTCGCAGCGATTTATTTTTGCCTGTTCTGCAGACAGGGTGACCATCTTCGATTAAGTTTCCCTCAGCACCCACACAAAGCAAAACCCACGTTGCAAGCTGCGCCTGCGTCAGACTGTTGCTAACTTTGGTTGATGCTGGACAGTATTTACTGTGGGTTTTTCAAACCCATGGTCATTAAACAAGGTTTTAATGATAATTAAAATTTGAAATGGTAATACTAACCTTCGGGAATTTTACCGTGGTTTACCGTGAGTGAGTCACCTCTGTGTTGGTATATGAATAATGAAGGGTTCTGTTTGATCTGCAGGTGCAGAGGTTAATTGACCTGCAGGTGCAGAGGTTCATTGATCTGTAGGTGCAGAGGTTCATTGATCTGCAGGTGCAGAGGTTAATTGGTGCGGTAGAGAAAAGACGGGGGGAGACAGAGACAGAGACAGAGACAATCTGAAGTAAAATGTCTATTGTTCGCTGATATCTACTATCTACTGTTCAGATATAAAAGGGCATTGGGTCAAGGGTCACATGGTTGGGAATCCTCAATCATATAGTTTGTTTGTGGCGTTGGGTCAAGGGTCACAGGGTTGGGAATCCTCAATCACATAGTTTGTTTGTGGCTTTGGTGGATGATGCTCATCAATCTCTCAGCCTTTCCTGTTTTTATCTCGTCCTAGTCACACCAATACCAGAGGTTGAGATACACACACACACACACACACACACACACACACACACACACACACACACACACACACACACACACACACACACACACACACACACACACACACACACACACACACACACACAATCTTGTATAACTAACCTTGTGGGGACACACAATTCAGTCCCCTTCAACCTAACCCTAACTAACTCTAACCCTTACCCTAACCTTACCCTTAACCCTAACCCTAGCTCCTAACCCTAACCCTAACACTAATTCTAACCTTAACCCTAAACCCCCTAGAAATAGAATTGGAACTTGTGGGGACTAGCAGAATGTCCAGTTGGTCAAATGTTTGATGTTTACTATTCTTGTGGGTTAAACAGCGAGTTGATTCTAGAGAGTGGACTGGTTATTTTTCTTTTCTTTTTCTTTAACCTTTATTTAACTAGGCATATCAGTTAAGAACAAATTCTTATTTACAATGACACCCCACAAAAAGGCAAAAGACCTCCTACGGGGGCTGGGATTAAAAATAAATATAATAGCAAGAAAGAGAAAGTGGACAGTGGAAAATAGAGAGGCAGAGGGAAAGGGGAATTGAGTTTGACAAGACCGGGAGTGTGTGTGTGTGTGTGTGTGTGTGTGTGTGTGTTTAACGGAGTGCCATAGCTTGTACACTGTGACTGCCTGGCATAATGCCACTCTCTGTAACTGTACCTCTGTTTCCCCACACATCTGGTATTCACTAAGTCTACCAGGATAGACGAGCACAAGGAAACAGACTACCCAGGGTGTACCCCCACCACACCCTCCAAAAGAGCCCCCATCCCTCTACAGTTTGGGTGGGTGTCACAGGCACACGGGTTGCCATGGTAATCAAGAATCGGCCTGGGATCTCCTGCATCAAACTGTGGAGATATTATCACTCTCTGTGTTCCTCCAAACATATGAAGCTGCACCTTGCCCTTAATACAACACACACACACACACACGTACACACAATCGTATGTCTAAATGAAATACATCCATTCTCGATAGACAAGCTGCAATGCTTCACGACACGCAACAACGCCAACCTGCCCAAATCCCCCCACCAACCTCATCCGACTCTCGAAAACACGTGTTGGAGTAGTCTGTTGCCTTTTAAAGTGGAACTGACAGCGTTTTAACTACTTTTCAGATATGAAACAAACAATCATAAAAATCAGTTAATATAAAATTGGTTTAAAAAAATACTGTAGGTTCTATTTGACAAAAACGTCCATGACGTAGGCTACAGTAAGGCATTGTTGGCAGAATAGATGGATGCAGTTCAATTAATGTTTCATATAATTCACCAATACATTTCTTGAACAGATTTTAATAAAATTGTTCATGTTGCTAAAACGGTGTCAGTACCACTTAAAATGTACCTGTCTGAGGGCCTGATTCACTCAAGCGCATAGAATAACTACACACACACACACACACACCCCATGCTCTAACTCACTGAGGCCAAGCCGTCTGGCATATGACGACTGGGATACTCCCACTCACTAACTGTACATTACCAGGCACACCCTTAAGACTAAACACTGGAATAGGGATGGGTCATTGAAATGTTTTGACTGTTTGAGTACGCGCATAGACATAGCCACGGGAAGATGGTTGGGGATGCTGCTATTCTTTCCCCCGACGTGGGGGCAGACATTTTTTATATTTTTTTGCTCTAATACGGGACTAGTACGTGTGATGCCTCGCTTGGTGTCTTTTTTGTTGTGCAAATGGAACACGAGTTAAAGCAAATTAATGTTGTCTTTAAGACAATATTTACATTTTCTGGTGGGCAAAAAATGTGATCTCTGGTTAATGATCGAGTTTGACGTTCGAGTACTCAATTACTCAATTACTCATGCCCATCCTTACTCTGCAATGGACAGAGCCGGTTAGAAGAGGTAGTCCAGCGAATTGAGTGAAGAAGAGTTTACTGTGGGAATTATAATACACAAAGTAGCATAGACTTTCAAGTGTAGCATGTGCCAAGGTTTTGTGTATGTTTAGCCTATGCCTGTGTCCATGAGTGTGTGGATGATTACATGTGGGGTGTGTATCTGAGAGTATGTGTGTGTGTGTGTGTGCGTGCGTGCATGTTTGTTAGTCACCCATGTTCACCCCTATGGGGCCGGCCCCCTGTAGGCTCTGCTGTGTTGTTGCAAGCACCCTTGATTGGACACCCTCTCCAGAGTCCTTCTCCAGTCTGCTCCACCACCCGGAGGTAAAACACTATGTACTAGTGAGCACACATGCATGCACACACTGCACCACTCACAGCCCTTCCTTCACTGTGACCTTCTCTCTCTGTTTATCTCTCTCCATCTTCCTTAAGAAACTAGAAGAAAACCATGATTTTGGGGGATGTTTTATTAAAATTGTATCCATAGAGGGATTGTTGACATATACACTGAGTGAACAAAACATTAGGAACACCTTCCTAATATTGAGTTGCCCCCCCCCCTTTTTGCCCTCAGAAAAGCCTCAATTCGTCGGGGCATGGACTAAAAGGTGTCAAGATTTCCACAGGGAGGCTGGCCCATGTCGACGCCAATGCCTCCCACAGTTGTGTCAAGTTGGCTTGATGTCCTTTGGATGGTGGACCATTCTTGAGACACACTGTAAACTGTTGAGTGTGAAAAGCCCAGCATCGTTGCAGTTCTTGACACACTCAAACCAGTGCGCCTGGCACCTACTACCATACCCTGTTCAACGACACTTAAATATGTAGTCTTGCCCATTTACCCTCTGAATGGCACACATACACAATCCATGTCTCAATTGTCTCAAGGCTTAAAACTCCTTATTTAACCTGTCTCCTCCCCTTCATCTACACTGATTGAAGTGGATTTAAAAGGTTACATCAATAAGGGATCATACATTTCACCTGGTCAGTCTATGTCATGGAAAGATGTTTTGTACACTCAGTGTATTTTGCATTTGTATCTTGAGCCATAATTGAGAAATCATTCATTGAGACTCCATAATGTTTCATCTGTAGGTGTCTTTCTGTGACATTTGTCTTTGTTTCTCTCTCTCTCTCTCTCTCTCTCTCTCTCTCTCTCTCTCTCTCTCTCTCTCTCTCTCTCTCTCTCTCTCTCTCTCTCTCTCTCTCTCTCTCTCTCTCTCTCTCTCTCTCTCTCTCTCTCTCTCTCTCTCTCTCTCTCTCTCTCTCTCTCTCTCTCTCTCTCTCTCTCTCTCTCTCTCTCTCTCTCTCTCTCTCTCTCTCTCTCTCTCTCTCTCTCTCTCTCTCTCTCGTGTCACCTCCATCTGGTATTCCCTTCCTCTTGTTTAGTTGAAGCTCCTGATACATTCCCAATAACAATAACAGCTATATTCAGGAGAGTAAATTAACGTAATAACAGCTATATTCAGGAGAGTAAATTAACGTAATAACAGCTATATTCAGGAGAGTAAATTAACTTAATAACAGCTATATTCAGGAGAGTAAATTAACGTAATAACAGCTATATTCAGGAGAGTAAATTAACGTAATAACAGCTATATTCAGGAGAGTAAATTAACTTAATAACAGCTATATTCAGGAGAGTAAATTAACTTAATAACAGCTATATTTAGGAGAGTAAATTAACGTAATAACAGCTATATTCAGGAGAGTAAATTAACGTAATAACAGCTATATTCAGGAGAGTAAATTAACTTAATAACAGCTATATTCGGGAGAGTAAATTAACTTAATAACAGCTATATTTAGGAGAGTAAATTAACGTAATAACAGCTATATTCAGGAGAGTAAATTAACGTAATAACAGCTATATTCGGGAGAGTAAATTAACGTAATAACAGCTATATTCAGGAGAGTAAATTAACTTAATAACAGCTATATTCAGGAGAGTAAATTAACTTAATAACAGCTATATTCAGGAGAGTAAATTAACGTAATAACAGCTATATTCAGGAGAGTAAATTAACTTAATAACAGCTATATTTAGGAGAGTAAATTAACGTAATAACAGCTATATTCAGGAGAGTAAATTAACGTAATAACAGCTATATTCGGGAGAGTAAATTAACGTAATAACAGCTATATTCAGGAGAGTAAATTAACGTAATAACAGCTATATTCAGGAGAGTAAATTAACTTAATAACAGCTATATTCAGGAGAGTAAATTAACTTAATAACAGCTATATTCAGGAGAGTAAATTAACGTAATAACAGCTATATTCAGGAGAGTAAATTACGTAAAAGAGAGAGAGGACAAGCGAGAGAGAGAAAAGGAGAGAGAAAAGGAGAGAGAGAGAGAGAGAGAGCAAACACATACTCACACACACACACAGACACGCACTGACACACACGCACTGACACAGCCTCATGACGAGCAGCTGTGGTGTGGTAGCGTGAGTTCTCGGGGTGCTGTGGTACCAGTAGCAGGATTACACTGAGGGACAGAGGCCTCAGTCTCTCCCCTACACACACAAACCAGCCCCTTCCTGCATAGAATAACTACACACACACTCATAAATACACGCTCACACACAGTCACAGCAGATACATGACCCAGAGCAGAGGCAGAGAGAGAGAGGCAGAGAGAGAGAGGCAGAGAGAGAGAGAGAGGCAGAGAGAGAGAGAGAGAGAGGCAGAGAGAGAGAGAGAGAGGCAGAGAGAGAGAGAGGCAGAGAGAGAGAGGCAGAGAGAGAGAGGCAGAGAGAGAGAGAGAGAGAGAGGCAGAGAGAGAGAGAGAGAGGCAGAGAGAGAGAGAGAGAGAGAGAGAGAGAGAGAGAGACAGAGAGAGGCAGAAAGAAAGAAAGAAAGAAAGAAAGAAAGAAAGAAAGAAAGAAAGAAAGAAAGAAAGAAAGAAAGAAAGAAAGAAAGAAAGAAAGAAAGAAAGAAAGAAAGAAAGAAAGAAAGAAAGAAAGAAAGTAAGCCAGGCAATACACAGGCCGTGTGAGCGTGTGGCTCCCTTTCACTGACTGAGACTGACACCAACCAAGGACACCATTGGCGTTGGGTGGAAAAGGTTACAGTAACGAATTCCTCTTCATTTGTCAAGGAAAAATGTACATGTTAGGCCTAATTATTCAACTTGATTGAGATTAACACTCCTATAATGTCACTCTAAAAGGCAGAGCAACAGAATGGTCACAGCCATCCATTATTATCCATAAAGGAAAGTAATACTGTAACTCTACTAGCAGTGCTCGATCTCAATCTCAATTCAACATTGCTCTTCATAACCTTCTTATTCAGTGGGAGATGAAGACCTAGTGCTTCATGTATTTGTGCACAAGAATTAAGAGAAAGCATAGGGATCAACTGGGTGGGCAACTTTTATGTGCGCTGAAGTGAAAGGCGTTATAATCATCTAGATGACTTTGATCCACAACTGACTCACAGACCAGGCAGAGGATGACAGAGAGCACAAAGTAATCAATCATTCCTTATTATCCTGGTCCCAGTCCACACACACACACACAGTGTGAGAACTTCGCTGTATGCTTATACAGTGCAACAAGATGAAATCATCCCTGGATAGATACATCTGTCTGTTTGCTGAAGCATTTTGGTATGAGAGGCTTTTTCCAAGGGCAGTGTGTGTGCAGTGGAGCATAGTGTATTCCAGCCTGCCCAGTCAGTCCAATCGGTAATGTCACAATATTGAACGTGGCACATTTATCTACTTCATCTTCTGTTGTTGGGATTTTACCCTGTGACAAACAATGGCAGTATACAATAAGTTATTGATCATGTATACCCTCTAATCATACATCATTGGAATGCTTAGATTTGCAGCTATCTATCAGACAGATTTTCAGAATGTTCAGGTCAACAGAACTTTGACCTCTAGGGTACATACCAGAATGAAAAAAGGAAAACCCTGAAACTTTTTCAACTTTGTTTGACAGGTGGTTCTGAAAGGTCATGAAATTACCTTTCAAATGACATATAGTGTAACCAACTTTGAATTGAGAGAGAGAGAGAGCACCACACTACAACTATTGTTTAAATATAGCCCATATTCTGCAATTGACATTAGAATGTTGGAAGCTTAGCCATAGATTTCCATGTAGTTGGACAGCTACAGTTGAAGTCGGAAGTTTACATACACTTAGGTTGGCCATCAGACTGCTAAACGGCCATCACTAGCACATTAGAGGCTGCTGCCTATTAGGCATAGACTAGAAATCACTGGTTAATTCAAGAAAAGGAACACTAGTCACTTTAATAATGTTCTATATTATTCTAATGTATCTTAGTCCATGCCGCTCTGACATCGCTCGTCCATATACAGTGGGGAGAACAAGTATTTGATACACTGACGATTTTGCAGGTTTTCCTACTTACAAAGCATATAGAGGTCTGTAATTTTTATCATAGGTACACTTCAACTGTGAGAGACGGAATCTAAAACAAAAATCCAGAAAATCACATTGTATGATTTTTAAATAATTAATTTGCATTTTATTGCATGACATAAGTATCTGATCACCTACCAACCAGTAAGAATTCCGTCTCTCACAGACCTGTTAGTTTTTCTTTAAGAAGCCCTCCTGTTCTCCACTCATTACCTGTATTAACTGCACCTGTTTGAACTCATTACCTGTATAAAAGACACCTGTCCACACACTCAATCAAACAGACTCCAACCTCTCCACAATGGCCAAGGCCAGAAAGCTGCACCATGCAAGATCTCACCTCGTGGGGCATCAATGATCATGAGGAAGGTGAGGGATCAGCCCAGAACTACACGGCAGGACCTGGTCAATGACCTGAAGAGAGCTGGGACCACAGTCTCAAAGAAAACCATTAGTAACACACTACGCCATCATGGATTAAAATCCTGCAGCGCACGCAAGGTCCCCCTGCTCAAGCCAGCGCACGTCCAGGCCCGTCTGAAGTTTGCCAATGATCATCTGGATGATCCAGAGGAGGAATGGGAGAAGGTCATGTGGTTTGATGAGACAAAAATAGAGCTTTTTGGTCTAAACTCCACTTGCCGTGTTTGGAGGAAGAAGAAGGATGAGTACAACCCCAAAAACACCATCCCAACCGTGAAGCATGGAGGTGGAAACATCATTCTTTGGGGATGCTTTTCTGCAAAGGGGACAGGACGACTGCACCGTATTGAGGGGAGGATGGATGGGGCCATGTATCGCGGGATCTTGGCCAACAACCTCCTTCCCTCAGTAAGAGCATTGAAGATGGGTCGTGGTTTGGTCTTCCAGCATGACAACAACCCGAAACACACAGCCAGGGCAACTAAGGAGTGGCTCCGTAAGAAGCATCTCAAGGTCCTGGAGTGGACTAGCCAGTCTCCAGACCTGAACCCAATAGAAAATCTTTGGAGGGAGCTGAAAGTCTGTATTGCCCAGCGACAGCCCCGAAACCTGAAGGATCTGTATGGAGGAGTGGGCCAAAATCCCTGCTGCAGTGTGTGCAAACCTGGTCAAGAACTACAGGAAACGTATGATCTCTGTAATTGCAAACAAAGGTTTCTGTACCAAATATTAAGTTCTGCTTTTCTGATGTATCAAATACTTATGTCATGCAATAAAATGCAAATTAATTACTTAAAAATCATACAATGTGATTTTCTGGATTTTTTTTAGATTCCGTCACTCACAGTTGAAGAGTACCTATGATAAAAATTACAGACTTCTACATGCTTTGTAAGTAGGAAAACCTGCAAAATCGGCAGTGTATCAAATACTTGTTCTCCCCACTGTATGTATATATTCTTAATTTATTCCTTACTTAGATGTGTGTATTGGGTATATGTTGTGTAATTGTTAGATATTACTTGTTAGATATTACTGCACTGTCGGAGCTAGAAGCACAAGCATTTCGCTACACCCGCATTAGCATCTGCTAAACATGTGTATGTGACCAATAACATTTTATTTAATTTGACATGGAAATCAATGGCTAAGCTCCCAACATTTTAATGTCAGTTGCACAATATGGCTATTTTTAAACTGTAGTTTAAAAGTGAGTAAGTGAGTTATACTATATATAATTTGAAAGGTAATTTCATGACCATTCAGAACCACTGGTCAAACAAATTTTAAAATGTATAAGGGTTTCCTTTTTTTGTTTCTTTTTTTTGTGCAATTTACACAATTAATTCTGATATGTACCCTAGAGGTCAAAGGTCAAAGTTATGTTGACCTGAACATTAGGGGTATACATGAGCAATAAAGGGTATACATGAGCAATAACTTGTTGTATACTGACATTGTTTGTCATAGGAGAAGTAATTTAATCTGCTTTACAAAATCGTGGCTCAAGCAGGACAATTTTGATGTGAACATTGATGGATACACCGTTATTAGAGCAGATGGAGACTAAACAACATCTCATGAATCAATAGGCAGGGGGGCTATGTATCTTTGTAGATAATACTTGAGCCACACTGTGTAATGTGATTGAACAAGTATGCACCAGAGACTATGAGATTTTCATTGTATCATTCAGGCCATTCTATCTACCATGTGAGTTTGGACAGATTACTATTATTCTGGTCTATGTCTATGTGCCTGTACCTAACAAGGAAGCTGCTGACAGGATTACAGACTGTTTCAATGCTGCGCTTTCACGATCAACTGACCAGCCAGTATTTGTGCTTGGGGATTTGAATACGCTCTCCCTCTCAGCGCACCTCCCCACTCTGCAACAGTATGTCACCTGTCCGACTCGCTCAACTCGCATACTGGACCAGTGTTATGGCAACATAGAGAACGCATACAAGGCAGTGTGCAGAGCCCCCATCAGGAAATCAGACCATAATGTTATCAATCTCCTACCGAGATACAGGCAGCAGGTGAAACGCAAAAAAACTATAGGGAAATCCATTCAAGTTTGGACAAAGGAAATCAGGGAGGAGCTCAAGGATTGCTTTGACGTCACAGACAGGAGGTGTTATTTGACTCGTGCAGGAATCCCCACGAGTTGACAGACTGCATCACATCATACATCCAGTTACAGATGAAGTCGGAAGTTTATATACACCTTAGCCAAATACATTTAAACTCAGTTTTTCACAATTCCTGACATTTAATCCTAGTTAAAATTCCCTCTTTGAGTCAACTTTGAAAGTATGCTTGGGGTCATTGTCCATTTGGAAGACTTCCTGACTGATGTCTTGAGATGTTGCTTCAATATATCCACATCATTTTCCTTCCTCATGATGCCATCTATTTTGTGAAGTGCACCAGTCCCTCCTGCAGCAAAGCACCCCCACAACATGATGCTGCCACCCCCGTGCTTCACGGTTGGGATGGTGTTCTTCGGCTTGCAAGCCTCCCCCTTTTTCCTCCAAACATAACAATGGTCATTATGGCCAAACAGTTCTATTTTTGTTTTATCAGACCAGAGGACATTTCTCCAAAAAGTACGATCTTTGTCCCCATGTGCAGTTGCAAACCGTAGTCTGGCGGTTTTGGAGCAGTGGCTTCTTCCTTGCTGAGCGGCCTTTCAGGTTATGTCGATATAGGACTCGTTTTACTGTGGATATAGATACTTTTGTACCTGTTTCCTCCAGCATCTTCACAAGGTCCTTTGCTGTTGTTCTGGTATTGATTTGCACTTTTCGCACCAAAGTACATTAATCTCTAGGAAACAGAACACGTCTCCTTCCTGAGCGGTATGACGGCTGCGTGGTCCCATGGTGTTTATACTTGCGTACTATTGTTTGTACAGATTAACGTGGTACCTTCAGGCATTTGGAAATTTCTCCCAAGTATGAACCAGACTTGTGGAGGTCTACAATTTTACATCTTTCTCCCTCTGTCTCCATCCCTGTCCTTCCTCTGTGCCCCTATCCATTCACCCCTCTATCCTCCCTCCCTCCCTCCTTGTCTCTCCCTCTGTATCTCCCTCCTCCCTCCTTCCCTCCTTGTCTCTCCCTCTGTATCTCCCTCCTCCCTCCTTCCCTCCTTCCCTCCTTGTCTGTCCCTCTCCCTCTGTTCCCTTCCCTCTGTGTCTCTCCCTCTGTCCCTCTCCCTCTGTTCCCTTCTCTCTGTGTCTCTCCCTCTGTCCCTCTCCTTCTCCATCCTCACTCCTTCCCTCTGTCTCTCCCTCTTCCCTCCTTGTCTCTCTCTCTATCCTCCCTCCCTCTCCCTCCTCCCTCCTTCCCTCCTTGTCTCTCCCTCTGTCCCTCTCCCCCTCCCTCTGTTCACTTCCCTCCGTGTCTGTCACTGACATCACTCTCATCCTCTCCTCTCTCTATCTTTGCATCACCCGTGACACTTCCTGCCACTAGGACAGAGAGGGGGCTCTGTTAACACAATCACCACATCAGAGCCTCTCAGCTGGGAGTACACACTCTATCACACACACACACACACACACACACACACACACACACACACACACACACACACACACACACACACACACACACACACACACACACACAGGAGTATGGAGCCTCCCTATACGTCCTCTGAGGGTGGACATCTATTTAAAGTCCTACTTCAGTCTCCTTTTCACCTAATTTAACATCTGATTTACTCAGCAAAAGGCACATCTCAATAGGTGGTCCCGGTATGACATAACATGGCACAAGTGAGTGGGGGGAATTTCCTCTTCTGTTCTCTATTGCTCCTCAATCAAGGGGGGAGGCCGATGAAATCACATCTGACCATCAGACCAACTCCTTAACTCCAAACGTATGTTTTTACCCTGTTTTTGATCTTTACTGTATTTACACCATCGCTGGAAGATGTCACCCTAGCCTGGTCTGTAACTGCTGGTCATTGGTATATGGTCAACCACAGGGTCAACCACGGCAGAGAGGAAGAGGCAAAGTGAGACGGCTGACCCCGCCCCCAAAAATATGTCAGCGTGAAAATAATGCGTGAAGCAGTGGAAGTGGGAATATTTTTGTTCACTTGTGTATCTGCCCTCTCTTATTCGGCTAGAACATTCCCAAACTTACACCTTTACGAACTTTTATTCCCATTGTTAGAGCGGAGACTCCTGTATCTTGTCAGTATATACTATAGTCTATATGACCACAGTCCATCCTGGATGCAGACAAGAACTGAGCTCATAGATAGAGGGCAGGATCATTCTTCAATGGATGCTCTGAATTGTTATTGTTTTAGAACAGGTTATCTAAGTGGCACAGCGGTCTAAGGCACTGCGTCTCAGTGCTAGAGTCGTCACTACAGACCCTGGTTCAATACCCAGGCTGTATCACAAACGGCCGTGATCAGGAGTCCCATAGGGCGGCACACAACTAGCCCAGCATCGTCCGGGTTAGGGGAGGGTTTGGCCGGAGTAGGCTGTCATTGTAAATAAGAATTTGTTCTTTACTGACTTGCCTAGTTAAATAAAAGTTAAATAAATAAAAATATTATAATAATAAGTTGATAACAACTATTCAACTGTTGTTGATGATTGTTTAGATAGATAGATAGATAGATAGATAGATAGATAGATAGATAGATAGATAGATAGATAGATAGATAGATAGATAGATAGATAGATAGATAGATAGATAGATAGATAGATAGATAGATAGATAGATAGATAGATAGATAGATAGATAGATAGATAGATAGATAGATAGATAGATAGATAGATAGATAGATAGATAGATAGATAGATAGATAGATAGGTACTTTATTGATCCCCCGGGGGTGGAAATTTCATGGTGACTTTATTGATAAAATATTGGAATTTAAATCTGTGCTGGTGAGATCTTCTTTTGAAAGACAACTTCTATGAGGGTGTGTTTTTGGCATATTCAGGTTACTTATAATTCCATTATGAAATGGAGATAGTGTGCATAATGGAACAGATTAGGCCCAGGTTTGAACACACATGTGATGCGCTGTGTGGGCCTGGATTGAGATCACCCGGCGCATGGCATGGAATGTGCGGGCGTCACAGGTTGAGTGAACAATTTGTAGCCTACAATCTTTGGGGAATTCATTACAGAAAAAATGCAGTGCGTAACAGTTCAAATCACAACGATACCACAAGTGGCACCTGCTGTTGCCTACAGTGTATACCAAAACAAACTGAGACCAACATACCATTTCAGTTTCAGAACACCATTATAGCCTAACCATGGCACCCTGTAAGTTTCTCTCCTTGAAAATGAGACACAGTTCTTATAAGTCCTCAATAACATTGTCATCCACACAGCAAATTGGCCAATGTTGATTTTTCAGTGTAACATTTTTAGTGTTGATTCAGGAGTTAAATTCACTCCGTAAGAGTGTAAATTAACCCCCAGTATTGGTATTAATAAACAGTCCCATCAAAACCATGCCCATCCTTATCATGTTTCCCAGCATGCTCTATTGTAGAAAATATATTTTAGGATTGTTAATATATGTTTTTGCATGTACATTGATTGATTAATCTTATGATTCACAAGATAAATAGAATACCTTTTTTGCACCTGTTACTGAAATGGTTGTTCCAGTTTAATTGGCTTCTTATAAACTTTCCTAACCCTGACAGTCATTCTGAATGTTGGTTGCTGGTGAACAGAAATTTCAACTGTTGGATTGCAAGAGGAATTATACATCACTTGGTAAGCCATCTTAATGTGATTTGCAGGCCTGATGTGGCCTGTAAACTAGGAGTTTCTTAACACCACTGTGTTAGGATTAAACTAGGCCATCAAAGTAAGGCCTAATGATAAAAGTATTGTCATAGAGTTGAATTTTAATGATACAGTAGCATTCACCTAGGTACTGTTAAAACAACCCCCAAAATGAGTTACTGTAACACTACAGGTGTTCATTTCATACACTGAGAAAGTGTAAAAAGAGTCCAGTTTACTCAAAATCAAGTGTTATGTTTTACACTGTAGGTGTTGCGTATTTCTCTAGAGTTGAGCTATGTAAACACAACAATTAAGTTCATTTGAACACTTTAAAAGTTGAATGAAGAACACCGCAACAGAGTTAAATCTTTAAAACTTTCAAAAGTGTTATTTTATCACCAGTTCAGCGGGACTCAAATGTTCACTGAAAATACGCTGATTTTGCAGTGCAGTGTGAGGCATTCATAAGTCTAAGACCTAAGCTAATGTAATCCCAACCCGCTGTAGTCTATCCTACTTCTATTCATTATTGACAGTCCTTTATCCGGTGGCTCCATGACGAGTGTCTGTTGCAGAGACATTTTAAGTGGATGAATACACATTAGGAACAGTGCAATGGAAGGCTCCAGTGCTATTTGCCCAGTGGTTCCCAACCAGGTGTACTAGTACTGGGGGTACTTTGCCAATCCACAGGGGGTACTTGAGAAGACTCATGAGACCATAGGCTTACTGGTAAAAAGCAAGAGGGGGTACTTCAGGGGAACTCTGGGCAGAGCTAAATTAAGTTGGTGGTACAGTGACCAAAATAGATTGGGAACCACGATGGCTTTTTAATTTGAAGCCTGGCTATTTGGTTTTATGCTGGTGAACTACGGTAAACAAATGGCTCAGGTAAAAGCATGTGCTTGTGTGAAACAGATATGTTAACCTAAATCGGTCAGATAGATTGAGCCAGTGTCATCATTACATGTAGCCTCAACAATCACTTCAAGAATCGAATCTATCTTACCTTGATGATGCTGCTCCTGCGGGGGGCTGCCCTCACTGCCTCTAGGACGATGGTATCGTTGTCCTGGCCGGGGAGGATGACTCCGCTCCGCCTGCCCGCCCTGGACGCTCTCGGCGGGATGATCTCCGGAGCTCCATCGTCGCACAGCCCATCCCCATAGCGCTCTTGGTCCGACATCTTCTCAACAGAAGCCCAAGTTCAAGATACAGGTTATAGGAAATCACTAAATTCGACGTATTGCCTCGGAGTGAGTTTGCGTTGATCGTTGGTTGTTTATGGGTGCCATTTATTTACATAAGCGCACAAGTAGGCGATGGAGGGGTCTGCTGCGCCTTTCCAAAAATATGAACCACGGAACTGTACTCCAGCGCACATCTGGCCTCGGGCGGTTCGGTTAGACCATTAGAGCAGCTCCGTTCCGGCAGTTGGGTATGCCTAGGTAATTACTTCAATTGTTTTAATTTCGCCGAAAGTCCATCACATCCAGTCTCATGTTCGCTCTCCAGTCTCCACAAAGTCGACCTGACTTGTATACTGTCTGGGCTGACGTGTATACACGCACCACAGATACTCGAAAATGTGCCCTGTTGTGAAATCAAAACACCACTGACACGCACCGACTTGAATGCAAATTGGTTTTTAAAAAAGGGTTTAGCCGAAAATACTATTCCAGGGGGCGTGTTATTCACGCAATAAATCCCAACCTCACAGATTGGCAGCGGTCCTGAATGCTTCCAGCGATTCTACCTCACACTCAATGATAGATTAAACATTAAGAAGAAACTTCGCATAATAACCTTCCTTCTCAAAGAAGCCGACTCACTCTACCTTACCAGCCAACAGTCACCGACCAAGTCACCGAAATGCAAGGCAGTCAACTTTACGCTGTGATATATGTTGTTATGGGGAGAACAAGATGTATCTCCCATAGATCCGTACATTGATTAAGATCTTAAAGTACGCTGAGCTGCTTAACACTTTAATCGAGTCTGCAACCGATTTTGACGAGAATGAGGAACACAATTGACAGTTGCGCCGCCTCTAGTCCTCCCCACTTCTCTCTGGCCCTGCTCCTCCCAGTTATTCTAGAAATCATGATTGACGCGCCAAGCAACCAATACGCACGGGTATTTGGCACGCGTAGCTCCAAAACACACGCAGTTGACAAAACAGAGCTGGAGGGGTGGAGTCAGAAGTCGCGGGCTCTGAATGCCTAATTTTGGAAGCGTTCCAGATGTTCTCGTCGTGAGGAGAGGGCTAGGGGCAGCGGACCCCAAGGAAGGCAGGAGGGACTCCCTAGAGAGGGACACATTCAGGGCCGGTGCCAAACGAATCAGTTGCTCGGGCATTTGGTATCCAAAGGGGTGGACGTTTTTTTCACGGCACCTCCTATGTCTGCATGTGCATGCAGGGCCGGTTCCAGGCATAAGCGCATGAGCGGGGTCCTTAGGGCCCCTGGCCAGGGGAGATGGTCCATTAGGAGATGGTCTCCGGAAGCGAATGAGGCCCTACAGGACTGCTTTGAAACAACAGACTGGGATGTGCTCTGTGAGGCTCATGGGGATGACATTGATGGACTTACTGACTGCATAACGGACAATATACATTTTTGTGTAGACAACACTGTACCCACCAGGAAGGTACGCTGTTTTCCAAATAATAAACCCTGGGTCACCAGCAACCTGAAGGCCCTGCTGAATGAGAAGAAGAGGGCCTTCAAGGAGGGGGACAAGGAAAAATTGAAATGAGTCCAAAGGGAGCTGAAGTTGCGGATTGCTGAGGGGAAGAGAGTGTATAAGGAGAAGATGGAGGACAAGCTGAGGCAGAGCCAGGTGAGAGAGGTGTGGAAGGGTATGAGAAATATCACTGGCTTCAAAGAGTCAAACAGTGGGCAGACCGAGGGGACCCAGGACAGAGCCAATGAGCTGAACCAATTTTTTAACAGGTTCGATACTGGCCCTGTCCACCTCCCCTCCAGCTCCCCAGGTCACACACCCTCACGGCTGTCCCACCCCCACTTTGCTCACAACACCTCTGTTGAGACAATCAGCGACCCCCTCCCCACCTCCGCCCATGCTCCCTCTGGACTGATCCTCAATACCCCCCTTCCCCCCACCTGGGCTGGCTTTCACCACCAACCAAATGAAGAGAGAGCTGGAGAGACTACATCAGTGGAAAGCAGTGGGCCCTGATGGCATCAGCCCAAGGGTGCTTAGGGTCTGTGCTGACCAACTGTGTGGAATACTCCAGCGACCCTTCAACCTTAGCCTGAGCCTGGAAAGGGTCCCTGTGCTGTGGAAAACATCCTGCCTCGTCCCAGTGCCCATTTTAGAGTGACTTTTATTGTCCCCAGCACAAGGTGCACCTGTGTAATGATCATGATGTTTAATCAGCTTCTTGGTATGTCCGGTGGATGGATTATCTTGGCAAAGGACAAAATGCTCACTAACAGGGATGTAAACAAATTTGTGCACAACACTTGAGAGAAATACGTTTTTGTGAGTATGGAACATTTCTGGGATCTTTTATTTCAGCTCATGAAACATGGGACCAACAATTTACGTGTTGCGTTTATATTTTTGTTTAGTATATATAGGCTACAGTCATTTAGGCAAATTTTACTCTTTGTATTTTAAATGGGGAGCTATGAAATATACCTCTATCAATTGGTCTCGCCTATTGACACCCACTCGCCAAGTGAGTCTTGAGCAATAGTTGATGTGTCCCTTTCGTTGAGGTGGAATAGTTTGCAGGTAGGTGTGAGTTCGTTAAAAGCTCACTTGTTTCTCATTCTTTATTGAAGGTGTTCTCAACAATTGAAGGTGTCTAGCCAGGAGTTGAGATGTGGCACGTGGGCATAGACAGGCCGTTCAGGTAATTAGCACTCGAGTCCACCCCTTGCACCTCGCTGCTGATATCCACACTTCATAAACACTGCAAGTGAACGAGACCATTCTTGGAAAATAGACATTCTTGTCGTGATTGGTTTTTTGACTCAAATCCATTCATTTGAGGAAAAATATGGACTATTTTCCATAGGTCTATCATCTCTCCTTACAGGTCAAACCAATATACACGAGGTATTGCATGTGTTTTTCTGTGTGAAAAACAAAATAGCACTTAAATGAATATATATATTCTTCTAATCTGTTATCTTAATCCCATTCATTTTACACTGTTTATAACAACACATATTACAGGTCCATAAGCCACCAATGACACCAGAGAGATTGAATTGCTTCAGAGGGCACTGAGAGAAGTCCAACTGACAACTCTCAACTCTCTGTATAGCCTAGCCATGGTGAAACTGGTGCCTTCGTGTTATGTGACATGCTGGTGTGAAAAAAGAGAGAGAGAGATGAGTATAGTGGGGGTGCATTCTGGAGGCTCAGTGCTGTGTGTGTGTGTGTGTGTGTGTGTCTGTGTGTGTGTGTGTGTGTGTGTGTGTGTGTGTGTGTGTGTGTGTGTGTGTGTGTGTGTGTGTGTGTCTGTGTGTGTGTGTGTGTGTGTGTGTGTGTGTGTGTGTGTGTGTGTGTGTGTGTGTGTGTGTGTGTGTCTGTGTGTGTGTGTGTGTGTGTGTGTGTGTGTCTGTGTGTGTGTGTGTGTGTGTGTGTGTGTGTGTGTGTGTGTCTGTGTGTGTGTGTGTGTGTGTGTGTCTGTGTGTGTGTGTGTGTGTGTGTGTGTGTGTGTGTGTGAGTGTGTGTGTGTGTGTGTGTGTGTGTGTGTGTGTGTGTGTGTGTGTGTGTGTGTGTGTGTGTGTGTGTGTGTGTGTGTGTGTGTGTGTGGACCTGTTTAGCTAAGAATAGTAAACAAACAAACATTTCACCAACTGGGGACATTGTGTTGTTGCCCACAAGGTAAAATTCTAGGGGGTTTAGGATAAAGGTTAGAATTAGTGTTAAGGTTAGAATAAGGTTTAGGGTTAGGGTTAGGAGCTAAGGTTAGTTTTAGGGTTAGGAGTTAGGGTTTGGTTTAGGGTTAGGGTTAGGGTTAGGAGTTAGGGCTTGGTTTAGGGTTAGGGTTAGGGTTAGGGTTACGGTTAGGTTTTTGAGTTAAGGTTAGGGTTAGGGTAAGGGTACAGGTAAGGTTTAGGGTTAGAGGTGAAGGAAAATATGATTTTGAATGGGACTGAATTGTATGTCTCCACAAGGTTAGCTGTGCAAGACTGTGTGTGTGTGTGTGTGTGTGTGTGTGTGTGTGTGTGGATGGCCAGCCTGGGCCTGTGAAATGGTCTGCTGTCTCCCTCCTCAGGCCTTGAAAAATACTTGTTGGTGCCAAGCAGGGTGGGGGACATAATAATAATATATATATATTTATTTTTTTATCCAGTCAGATAAACACTCCAAACAGCTAACCCAACCGCTCGGAGGCGTCCGCATGGTCCTAAAGCACACTTTGCCTAATTTTGTATCACATTCCAATGATAAAACTGGGAGGGACAAAAATGCAATTTCAGTGAAAGTTCATTCAGTTAATTCCTGAACACACTCTGCTCCTTGACTGACTACAGACACACACACACACACGCACACACACCACTAATATACACACACACACCTCTCACTCCAATATAGATGTGCACACTGTAGACAGACATAAACACTTTATAACTGAAACACATAGGCCTAGATTTGAATATAACCATCAAGCATGAAACTGGCTCTCATGAGGACTGCCACAGGAAAGGAAGACCCAGAGTTACCTCTGCTGCAGAGATTAAGTTCATTAGAGTTACCAGCCTCAGAAATTGCAGCCCAAATAAATGCTTCACAGAGTTCAACTAACACACATCTCCACATTAACTGTTCATAGGAGACTGCGTGAATCAGGCCTTCATGGTCGAATTGCTGCAAAGAACCACTACTAAGGACACCGATAAGAAGAAGAGACTTGCTTGTGCCAAGAAACACGAGCAATCGACATTAGACCGGTGGAAATCTGTCCTTTGGTCAAATTTTTGCTTCCAACCGCTGTGTCTTTGTCAGACACAGAGTAAGTGAAAGGATGACCGCCGCAAGTGTGGTTCCCACCGTGAAGCATGGAGGAGGAGGTGTGATGGTGCTTTGCTGGTGAAGCTGTCTGTGATTTATTTAGAATTCAAGGCACACTTAACCAGCATGGCTACCATAGCATTCTGCAGCGAAACGCCATCTCATCTGGTTTGCGCTTAGTGGGACTATCATTTGTTTTTCAACAGGACAATGACCCAACACACCTCCAGACTGTGTAAGGGCTATTTGACCAAGAAGGAGAGTTGAGGTCACAATCACCTGACCTCAACGCAATTGAGATGGTTTGGGATGAGTTGGACCGCAGAGTGAAGGAAAAGCAGCCAACAGGTGCTCAGCATATGTGGGAACTCCTTCAAGACTGTTGGAAAAGCATTCCAGGTGAAGCTGGTTAAGAGAATGTCAAAAGTGTGCAAAGCTGTCATCAAGGCAAAGGGTGGTTACTTTGAAGAATCTAAAATTGGTTACTACATAATTCCATATGTGTTAGTTCATAGTTTTGATGTCTTCATTATTATTCTACAAAGTAGAAAATAGTACAAATAAAGAAAAACCCTTGAATAAGTAGGTGTCCAAACTTTTCACTGGTACTGTATGTAGTGCACTAGTATTGGCCAGGGCCAAGGCCCTTTGTTCTAATTAGAGATTTATGTTATAGACACATTTAGAAAATGTTTATTTCACATTCTCTTGTTTGACATTAGTCATTTTGGAGGACTGAGAACACTCAACTGAGAATTTTGGCAAAGACAGCCAACAAAAATCCTCTATTCTGGGTGGCCAGTCCTGGTGTTTTCCATCACTGTCACTGCTAGGACAAATTCCAGAGTTGGACATTCAAAATCCACATGCCAATTCAAATGGCTTTATACAAACATGTTAAACAAATATTATATTTCAGTACTGTATATTTAAAAACGCTGAACAACACGTACACACACTTTTTGTAACTTGATAACTTCTGAATATTAGTTCTTGAGATGACTAAGACCTATTGATAGACAGAACCTACCGGGTATTAAGAGGATCAGCAGTTTGCAGGATTGTTACTGTAAACCCAGATTATTCCGATTATCCAGGTTATTAATCACAGTTTATCTGCCAATTGAAATAGTTTTGTTCTGCTACCTGATTCTATTCAGGCATTAGCAGATGGTTGTGCAAAACAGGATATATCTTTCAATGTCAGGAGGACAGTCAAAAATTAAAAATAGACCTCTCCTTCACCCCTACTGCATGTGTGTGTGTGGGTGGGTGCGTGAGCACACTTGTATGTGTGTATGTGCTAGTGTACATCCGTGCGTGCGCATGTGTGTCTGTGTGAGAGAGCAGGTGTGTGAGGGAGTGGAGTGTGTGTATCTGTGTGCATGGCTGTCCTCAGGGTCTTGGGGAGTTTCTGGCTGTACAGCAGCTGTTGAGATGTGTAAGGTCATTGTGGCCATAGCTAGCAGAGGCTAATACTGATGACTGCTGTTTCTCTATTTCCTGCTTTATATCTCTGTCATCTTCTCATATTTCTCCCATAGCTCTTTCCAACCTCCTCCTCCTACTCTGTTACTGTAAAAGGGAGTGGAGGAAAGCAATAGATGCGATGTCCCTCTGTTATTCCACAACCCTCTGTTATTCCACATCCCTCTGTTATTCCACATCCCTCTGTTATTCGCTCTCTCTCTCTCCCTCTCGTCTCTTTCACTCTCTATCTCTCTGACCCATTCTGTGCTAGGGCATGATGACCGGTAGACTCACAACTGCTCTCCAAACCACTCACTATACTCTAATGCAGTCTGCATGTAGTACAGAATGTGTTTCCCCCACCAAAACCTCCTAGTTTCCCCCCCATTCATTCTTAACCACAGACAGACATTATTCTCTATTCTGGAGTATTAACGTTTTGTTCCTCTGCAACAAGATCTCACGGTCACTTCAGGCATTAATTCCGAGTGGTTAAGGTAAGGGTTAAGGTTTGGAATTGAACCCGTGATCTTGCCATTTTTATTGATAGAACCGCATAGAAGTTGAATTTGGAACATGGATGTGTGATCGATCGCTATAGTGTTAAATACACTGAGTATACCAAACATTAGGAACACCTTCATAATATTGAGTTGCACCCCCGAAAAGCATTCCAGATGCTGGCCCATGTTGACTCCAATGCTTACAACAGTTGTGTCAAGTTGGCTGGATTTTATTTTTGGTAGTTGACCATTCTTGATACACACGCAGGGCCGGCCCTGACCAATTTGGTGCCCTAGGTAAGATGTTAGCTGGTGCCCCTTTTATCGCAGCCAATTCCATCACCGATCATTGTGTTCATACACTCACACAGAAACTGCATAGCTTTATGTCTTTGAGATTTTCTTTATTTTAGAAACAAAAAAAAACCTCAAAATAAAAACAGTATTAAAGAAACAAGTGACATGAAATGAATTATAAATACAATATAAATAAGAGTATTGCACAAAAAAACTATATTACAGAGACCTTTTTACAGCTTTACTCGCCTTGCCTTTCTTGGAGCAAACAAGTGACATAAAACAAATTATAAATAAGAGTATTGCACATAAAACTAACTATATTACAGAAACCTCAGTGCAATATGCATAATGTAGCATTGTTACTTGCCTTTCTTGCAGCAAAGTAATCAATGATATCATCATAAGACAGCTGTTGTGAGTCCACTGACACATTTTTGCACCGTAGTAGATCTCAGGTAGGTTTGAATCAGTTTGACCTTAGAGAAGCTCCTGTCAGCAGCAGCCACTGTAACAGGAAGATTGGCAGTGATTCTCAGAGCTACCCACATATTGGGGTACATTTCTGTCAGCTTCTTCTCGTGCAGGAAGGTCAAGAGTTCAATGTTTGTCATGTCTTTTTATGACAAATGTGTAAAGTTTTGCATTTCCACAGCAAGTTCCCTGCCATCAATATCTGGCTGTCCGTCATGGCTTAGGTCAGTGCTCAGGATTTGCTCTAGCCACTCTTCTTTTGACATGTTGGGGAAGTTGAGGAACACTCCAAATGTGTCATTAAGAAATACTTAAATAGCTAAAAGTGCGTATGATATAAGTGAGGGTAATAATAGTTTACTTAATATACAGACTGGTTGAATGAACAGGTAAGTGACTATTTTGCATGGTTAAATTAACTGTACAGGTAAATATACAGTTAAATTTACAGGTAAGTGAATATTTGCATGGTTACATTAACTGTACAGGTAAATTACAGGAAGAGATACTTAAATAGCTAAATGTGTGTATGATATAATTTAGGGTAATAATAGTAATTCCCTTAAAATACAGTCCTTAGTGCACAGGGTTTAATTACAGATAAATGCACGTATTGCACATTCGATATACTAAAAGCAATGAAAAAATATACAACTGACAGGATACTAATATGCATTCCTGAGTGAATGACTACGTAAGTTCAGTCCAAGAATTACTTGCAATATTGCACGTGATATGATATAACAACTGTACATGAATATGTATATACAGACCTGAATGAATAAATAGGTCCTGAGTGAATGAGTGATTACAGACCAGAGTTACTCACGGATGGATGCATAATTGTTAAACTAGGTCCTAACACCCCAACAGTTCCAGGTCTATGTTGACGACGGCACGGCACCCCGGTGAGGCATTAAATAGTCTAATAACCGTTGGCAGGGAGGACCTCCTGTAGCGCTCTCTGGCACACCGTGGTGGGATCAGTCTGTGACTAAAGGTGCTCCTCTGCGTCATAACCATGGCATCAGAGGGTGGGTGACGTTGTCCATGATGGCCAGAAGTTTGGCCAGGATCAATCTCTCCGCCACCTCCTCTAGAGTGTCAAGGCTAATCCCCAGAACAGAGCTAGCCTTCCTGATCAGCTTATTTACCCGAGAAGCATCACCGGCTTTAATGTTGGTGCCCCAGCACACCATTGCAAAAAAGATGCCACTGGCCACCACAGACTGGTAGAAGGTATGCAGTAGTTTACTGCACACGTTGAAGGACCTGAGCCTCCTCAGAAACTAGAGCCCCGGTGTTACCAGCCCATTCCAGCCTGTTGTCCATATGGACTCCCAGGAACTTGTATGACCCAACCATTTCCACATCCATCCCCTATATAGGCACTGCAGTCAGTTGGGCCTTGGTTCTTAACAGCATCAGCTACCACCAGATTTAAAGTGTGGGCACCACATGGGACAAAAAAGGCTCTTGTGTTCTGTTGAAGCAGCTTAGCCTGAACACCTTTATTCTTTCCCTTCATGTTGGCGCCGTTGTCATAGGACTGTCCTCTGCAGTCCTCAAAGGGGATGTTCAGCTCCTCCAGCCTTTTGATGATGAGAGATGACAAACTTTCCCCTGTTGACTCCTCTTCCACAAGAAAGCCCATGAAATGTTCTTTAATTTGTGGTTTGTCTTCCAGTAACACAATCCTGACAATGACAGAGAGCTGTTCCTTATGACTCAGATCAGGGGTGCAATCTAAAATAATGGAGAAATACTTTGAGGTTTTGATCTCTTCCACTATTTTTTCCAGTATTTTTGTGCTGATGGAGTATATCAGTTCATTTTGGATTCTTTTGCCCAGGTAATGTGTGTGACTGCCAGCTCCACTTTCCACCCTACCAGCTGCTTCATTACTGAATCAAATTTGGCCATAAGCTCCACCTCTTTGAGAAAATTGCCATTGTCTGGTTTGTTTAATGTGTCTGTGGATCCCCTTAAAGCCATGTTTCTTTCAGCTAAGGACTGAATTATTGCCACCAATCTGGTAAGAACTTCACGCCACCTGTTTCTCTCAGCCTCAGCGAATGCCATCTCTTGCTTATCTATTGTTAGCCCCTTTGCAAGACGGACCTCCAATACCTTCCATGTTGCCATGTGTGTATTGTGCTCCTGGCTATCCTCATGGGCCTTGAGCAAGTGGCTTGCATTTTTCCAATCCCTTAGTCCTTCTTTATTCAATTTGAAATCTCTCTGAGAAAACCTTTTGCAGCAGAAGCAGTACAAACTATCATTCTTTTTTTATTACATTAGCCACCTTCTCCCGTCTTTTTGTTTCGGAAACTTGAAACTCTTTTTTATTTGATACGGTCCTCTGAGAACAAACCTGGTTCTTACCTTATCAGTTAAAATAGATGGCTAGTCAGTAGGGTCAATTGGTGCAGCCTTTTTGTAGATGCCTGATGCTGCGTCACTGGGCTATGCTGAGGTAGAGAGGACAGGAGCACATGATGCTGCATCGCTGGGCTGTGCTGAGGTAGAGGGGACAGGAGCACTTGATGCTGCATCGCTGGGCTGTGCTGAGGTAGAGGGGACAGGAGCACTTGATGCTGCATTGGTGGGCTGTGCTGAGGTAGAGGGGACAGGAGCACTTGATGCTGCATCGCTGGGCTGTGCTGAGATAGAGGGGACAGGAGCACTTGATGCTGCATTGGTGGGCTGTGCTGAGGTAGAGGGGACAGGTGCACTTGATGCTGAGTAAATTATGAACAGAAAATACACAGAAAATATGGCCTGATAAGCAATGTAGTTATGTTGTTGCGGGGGATTTCGCTTTTCAAATTAATAGTATTAAAATACTATTAGTAAAGAAATAAATAATTTAAAAAATAAATACAAATACTAATTTTGGCACCCCTATGGATGGATAGCTAACCTAGCGTTTGCCTATTCCGACTATGCCATGGGCCGGCCCTGTACACATGACCGTGAAAAACCCAGCAGTGTTGCAGTTCTTGACATAAGCTGGTGCGCCTGGCACCTACTACCATACCCCATTCAAAGGCACTTCAATCTTTTGTCTTGCCCATTCACCCTCTGAATGGCACACATACACAACCCATGTCTATATTTTCTCAAGGCTTAAAGATCCTTCTTTAACATGTCTCCTCCACCTTCATATACACTGCTTGAAGTGGATTTACAAGCTAAATCAATAAGGTATCATAGCTTTCACCTGGATTTACCTGGTCAGTCTATGTCAAGGAGAGAGATTCTTAATGTTTCGTACACTCAGTGTATGTCCATCGCGTTCATGATTACTTCCTCAAACTGAGAAATACAACATTGTCGGACACTAGGTGGCAACATTAACCAACTAATCAAACCAGTAACATGTTGCCCTTGAGCGACAACAATAGGGTTTCCCTCTCTCACACTGACGCACACACACACTCTCTCTCTCTCTGACACACTTGCATGTCCTTCTGTTACACACATAAACATCATATTAACACACAGACACAACATTACAAAACAAATCAAATTGTATTTGTCACATGCTTCGTAGACAACAGGTGTAGACTAATGCTTTCACACGCACACACACACACACACACACACACACACACACACACACACACACACACACACACACACACACACACACACACACACACACACACACACACACACACACACACAATCAAACACCATATTAACACACAGACACAACATTACAAATCAAATACATTTTGATATGCTAAATGCTTACTTATGGGTCTTTTTCCAACAATGCAAAGTTATGCAGGAGTAAAGTTATCCCTGACCGTATGACCTGTTGGTTCCAGACTTGGTGCATACAGTATGGTAAGGGCCCAGAGTTGTCCCTGACCATATGACCTGTTGGTTCCAGACAACTCTGATTAGGTCATAAGGTCAGGGACAACTCTGATTAGGTCATACAGTATGGTGTCTGTGAAAGAGAACATATGTTGTATGCCTGCGACCAGCCCTTCAGCCTGGCAGGGGAAGAGGAAACGTCATGGGTGTTTAATGTACTGATTTATACAGTGTTTAAAGAAGACTCTGGCTTCCTTCAGGGGTGTTTACTGTACTGATGTATACAGTGTTTAAAGAAGGCTCTGGCTTCCTTCAGGGGTGTTTAATGTACTGATTTATACAGTGTTTAAAGAAGACTCTGGCTTCCTTCAGGGGTGTTTAATGTACTGATTTATACAGTGTTTAAAGAAGACTCTGGCTTCCTTCAGGGGTGTTTACTGTACTGATGTATACAGTGTTTAAAGAAGACTCTGGCTTCCTTCAGGGGTGTTTACTGTACTGATGTATACAGTGTTTAAAGAAGACTCTGGCTTCCTTCAGGGGTGTTTACTGTACTGATGTATACAGTGTTTAAAGAAGACTCTGGCTTCCTTCAGGGGTGTTTACTGTACTGATGTATACAGTGTTTAAAGAAGGCTCTGGCTTCCTTCAGGGGTGTTTAATGTACTGATTTATACAGTGTTTAAAGAAGGCTCTGGCTTCCTTCATGGGTGTTTAATGTACTGATGTATACAGTGTTTAAACAAGGCCCTGGCTTCCTTCTCAATGTCATTTTCTCTGGCCTGACCCAGGTGGGGCTCTAGAATGACAGTGGTTACCTGTCTGAAAGTTCCAGTCTGATTCCCAAATGAACCATATTCCCTATGTAGTGCACGACTTTTGACCAGGGCCCATAAGAGCTCTGGTCAAAAGTAATGCACATCCAGTCTTCAGTCTTTCTCCACTGAGGTTATTTTTTAACATTCCTCCAGACCACAAAGACATGTAGCATGTGGTGTGCAAATCAATTGACTGAGACGTAAATGAAAATGACTACTGGCTAGCCAGGGTGATGGTCTATTTCTGTCATCTGGCTGTTACAAAACCAGACTGGCACCCCGTTTAGGTAATCAATGGCTACTGTTCCCTGGACAAAGTATAGTCAGTATAGTACAGTATAGTCTCTTGTGACCGCCTTGATTGAATACAGTACGTAAGAGCTACAATTTCAACTGTACTGTATATACTTTTGTCCATGAATGTTTTAACTCTGTTGTAACAGTGTAGTAGAAACCATTGGATACTGTGTAGATTAGTAGCCATATTGCTGCTTCGTCTCTTCTTCTTCTTCTTCTTCTTCTTCTTCTTCTTCTTCTTCTTCTTCTTCTTCTTCTTCTTCTTCTTCTTCTTCTTATTCGTTGTTCTGGTCGGTCCAGCTCAGCAAGTGTCTGGTTAGCCATCTTTCTGACAGTTTCCAGACAAAGCAATATACATTCTCAAATCAAATCAAATTTGATTCGCCACGTGCATCGAATACAACAGGCGTAGACCTTACAGTGAAATGCTTTCCTACAAGCCCTTAACCAATAATGCTTTAAGAAGTTTTAAGAAAAAAATAGAAAATAAAAGTATAAAATATTTAAACAGCAGCAGTAAAATAACAATGGTGAGGCTATATACAGGGGTACAGGTACCGAGTCAATTTGTGGGGGCACCGGTTAGTCAAGGTAATTGAGGTAATATGTACATGTAGGCAGAGTTAAAATGACTATGCATGTAGATAATAAACAGAGAGTAGCAGCAGCTTAAAAGAGGGCTCTGGTGTCCCTTTGATTGGCTGTTCAGGAGTCTGATGGCTTGAGGGTAGAATCTGTTAAGAAGCCTTTTGGACCTAGACTTGGCGCTCCGGTACCGCTTGCCATGCGGCAGCAGAGAGAACAGTCAATGACTAGGGTGACTGGAGTCTATGACAATTTTCAGGGCCTCTAACACCGCCTGGTATAGAGGTCTTGGATGGCAGGAAGCTTGGCCCCAGTGATGTACTGGGCCGTACGCACTACCCTCAGGCCTACCATTGTTGTGTCATCGGCAAACTTGATGATGGTGTTGGAGTCGTGCCTGGCCATGCAGTCATGAGTGAACAGGGAGTACAGGAGGGTATTGAGCACGCACCCCTGAGGGCCCCCCGTGTTGAGGATCAGCTTGGCGGATGTGTTGTTACCTACCCTTTACCACCTGGGAGCGGCCCGTCAGGAAGTCCAGGATCCAGTTGCAGAAGGAGGTGTTTAGTCCCAGGGAGGTGTTTAGACCCAGGGTCCTTAGCTTAGTGATAAGCTTTGAATGCACTATGGCGTTCAAGGATTTTTTTTTTTATAGAGATCTATAGAGATGTATATAAATCTATAGAGATTTATAGAGATACTACAAAAACAGTAAGCAAAAAAAGTCATCAAATTAAGGGAGTTTAGTCTTGTTTTCAAGCAACTGTTAACCTAAATCCAATGTCATGGCATTTTTGGTGTTGAATTTATGTTAGTTGACAACTCAACCAAATTTAGCCTAAATCAAAAATAGACGTTGAACTGACGTCTGTGCCAAGTGTGCTACATCTATAGCCTACAGAAATATTTATATTTAACAAATAAACCAAGCAGCCATTAAAATACAGGCCATATTATGCTGCCCAAATCACCTCTCGCGTTCGGTCCTCCCACTTTATCCCTCCTGCGAGCAGCCACGGTTTGGCTTTACTGAATCACTTACACATTTATTATTCGGCTTTACTAAAATCACTCTCGTTTTTTTAAGTGGATGATACGAATGAAATAATTTGATAGGCGGTAAGAATAAATCGACGTTTGCAACAAAGTAGCCGCTCTGGCGCAGGAGTTCTCATTAATTGTAACTTTTTCCGTGTTTCTTTCTCCAAAGAGGGAGAGAGAGCTGCACGCTTTAGGCGCACGATGCGTTGAAAAATAACTATTTACAGAAATAAAAAAACATTCTCACCATAAATGTAATCTTTTCACTTTTTATTGTGCGTTCTTTGGTTGCCTATAACAGTGTTTATCCGGGGACAACGCCAAACGGATTAATAGCGTCAACCCACCCGGGATGGAGCAATACCGTTAACTTTATAGCAAGAGCAAAGCTCTGTTTGTAGGCTAATAGCGGAGCGGACTCTTCACTTCACCGTGCCCGGTTAGTGTGAGCTAACGGCACTATGGGCTGCGGGTTGAGGAAACTGGAAGACCCTGAGGACAGTAGCCCCGGGAAGATCTACTCCACTTTGAAGAGACCGCAAGTGGAGACCAAAACAGACACCGTCTACGAGTATGTGCTACTGGACTTCAGTTTGGAAGGTATGCGTTAGGATATAATCTCACATTCATTGGTGAAACAAAACGGGTTACTTTGGATTTATTCTAAACAATGTTTATTTAGATATTGACTAGGCTACACTAACTGAATGCAAGAAAACAAAGAAAAACATGAATTACTATTTTGTTATGAAACAACCTGGGTTACTTTAAAGTATTGACCCCATTTTGAAAATGTATGGCTTTTGGTTTTCAAACATTGTCTTATAAATTGTTTGTTTTTCAAATACAAGTGTCTTTCTTTGGGCTGATCCTAATTGGAACGAACTACACGTGTGTATCCTGATTCATGTGCCCTGGCTGCTCTCTGTTCTCCTAGCAACCGCTGTCATTTTATCATCCAGAGAAATAGGTCAGCAATTTTTTTTCTCGCGTGCGTGCGTGCCCGCATCCATGTGGGATGAACGATACAGTACCTATACTGCAGACACTTGCCACCACATTACTATATAGTTAATTTTATTTTTATTTTATTTAACCTTTATTTAACTAGGCAAGTCAGTTAAGAACAAATTCTTATTTACAATGACAGCCTACCAAAATGCCTCCTGCAGGGATGGGGGCTGGGATTAAAAACATACATAAATTAAATAAAAATATAGGGCAAAACCCATATCGACAAGAGAGACAACACTACATAAAGAGAGACCTAAGACAACAACATAGCATGGCAGCAACACATGACAACACAGTATGGTAGCAACATGACAACAACATAACATGGTAGCAGCACAAAACAGGGTACAAACATTATTGGGCACAGACAACAGCACAAAGGGCAAGAAGGTATATTTATGATCATCTGGAACTGCCACAACGGCCTTCCTCAGACAGAATACATTTTTAGTGTAATCCTTACAAAATGAGGAGGTTTGGAAACCCAGGCTGGCTGATGTAGTGCCCATGACATATTTGGAAGGGAAATAATTATTAAGTTAGCCAACCATGTAAACAGTGGCTGGTGTCCTTTTGGATTGAGTGTTGATTTATAAAGTGTCTGGAAGAATCAAAACAATGGTGTTGAACCCAAATAATGGTGTTCAATGCCATCCCCTAATACCAACCCCTCTCAGAAGAAAGTCATGGGTTTCCTCCACACCAGCCAAATATTACCAAGGAGTCCCCATCTGTGTAGGCTGGTTGTGACTTCCATACCAACTGAAATTCTGGTAAAGAAAAAACCCAGAAAACATGGCCTCATAGACATTATTGAAATACTGTACTACTTATTGTACATATCAAATTATATGTATAGTACTACTATGTACATAATAAAACTGTGGTATTTGTTGTCAGGTTCAACCCTAAATACCTCTGGGGTTATTCTTAAAATGATCACAAAGCATGCTTGAGTAAGTTATTGAAATGAGGAGCGGTGACTGGAGAGACAGAAAGATGTATAATAGATGTCCTGAGGGTCTTTTTTGGAGCATAATGTGACTGAGCTCCATTCCCGAGTAAGGAGCAACTGGTCTACAGATGTCTCAGAGGGAAAGCAAACAGCACATCACCAGAATATATATATATATATATATATATGCCTCTGCTATGTCAGTGGGCTTACATATACAGAGGTATGGGTGCCTCATGTCTGGCTGTAGGACTGTGTAAAATAGATAGACACCTGCACGCTGTTGAACAACAGGAACACTACAAAAAGTGTCTGGAAATGCAATGAAAATATTGTTTTTAAATTTGATGCTCATTGGTCAAGAGTAGAAAGGACGGCTGTGCCTACTGCTTTTCATGCCTTTATGTATTGCGTGTCTGGCTGTGTGACAGAATTATCTTTATTCTATGTGGGGATCTTAGCCACATTTGATACTTGCTGTTGGTACAGTATTTTCCCCAAGCCAAGTGACTCCCATGACCTCCTGTACCAGTGCATTCCACTGGATAGATAGACAGGCTGACTGATTACCATGTTCTCTACTGCAGAGCCTCTGAGACAGATGTTTCAGTGTGAGGCAGAGCCAACCAGATTAATAATGATTAGAACTTAAGTCCTTAATCACCCACCTTGGATCTGTTTCATTGTTGTTCTCGGCTTTAGGCCAAACTAGTGGGGTGGGATTTAGCTTTAGTATTAACATCAATACTGGACCTGCCTGATGATTGGGGATTAGTTAGAACCCACGACACGTACCCTCTCCTCTCCCTCAGTTCTCCTTGAAATAAGGAAGCATTTCTGACACGCACACAAGTGCAAGTAAACAACGTCACAGTCAAGCATGCATGCATGCAAGCACACAAAAACACAAACTCCAAATCAGACGGCCCATTCTCTGACATAAAAACACGCTCATCACATTTCAAAAGACTGAACAAACATATCATATATTTACACACATTCACAAACAAAACACACTCACTCAAAACCCACACCAACACCTTAGACTGATATAACAGATAATATAACAGCTTGAATTTGGCTAGGGTTTGAAACAGAAAGATCCTGGCAAGTCCTGATCACAATGAAATCTCTAGACGAGTGGGTGGCCAGGGAAGCAGTGAAAGGGAAGCTTTTGAGCTGGCGGTGTCTCTGTCATCTCACCGTGTGTGTGTGGCGGGTCCCACCTGAGCTCTAGAGCAAGGAGTGTGACATTTTGACCAATAGATTCCTAGAGGAGCTCAACCCCGGACTATTCATCCAGTCTCTGGCCTGGGCTCCCCAGCCCAGTAGCAGGCCAGCCCATCCCAGTAGCAGGCCAGCCCAGCTCAGCTCAGCCCAGCCCAGTAGCAGCTCAGCCCAGCCCAGTAGCAGCTCAGCCCAGCCCAGTAGCAGCTCAGCCCAGCCCAGTCCAGTAGCAGCCCAGCCCAGCCCAGTAGCAGCCCAGCCCAGTACCAGCCCGGTAGCAGCCCAGCCCGGAAGCAACCCAGTCCAGTAGCAGTCCAATCCAGTAGCAGCCCAGCCCAGTAGCAGTCTAGCCCAATAGCAGCCCAGCCCAGTAGCAGTCTAGCCCAATAGCAGCCCAGCCCAGTAGCAGTCTAGCCCAATAGCAGCCCAGCCCAGTAGCAGTCTAGCCCAATAGCAGCCCAGCAGCTTGGCCTCCTTTTAAAGCTCCATTACTCCTGCCTGTGCAGAAGCAGAAGCCAGGGGCAGCACATCAAAGTGGCTAATGGCTAAAGCCTCACAAGCTGATTAGTTCATCCCCACAGTGCAGTCAGTGTGGATAGGAGGGAGGTATGGGGGAGAGCTGGAGCACTCAGCTGGACCCAGGACAGAGGCTGGACAGCAGCCCATGAAGAGAGGGGCAGAGTGGGCATCACACTGTTGATCCACAGGGGCTCCACTGGGCTGAGTGAGGGATGAAGGGATACGAGGGAGGGGGTGGAAAGGAGCTGGTTGGACAGATGGATAGAAATATTAGGTTGGAGGATAGATGCACAGGGAGGGATTTGTAGATGAAGGTGTCTGGACAGATGTATTAATTAAATACTGCAGTTGGATGGGAGGATGGGATTGAAGGATAAATGAAAGGATTTAAGAATGAGTGTATCCACCCACCCTACTAAAGTAGTCTGTCCAAGGTTGGTTACCTCTGACTGCTAAACCTGGATTTCCATCGAAAAGGACCCATGAGTACCAACATGTAGTTCATATGAGGGTAAATCCATTTGAATTCAATGACAAACAGTGTTGTCAAATTTTTTAAAAATATAAATTGACATTTCTTTACCTTTTTTAAAATCAAAAACACCAGTCTCAACGTCAACAATGAAAATCTCTAGACGAGTAGGTGGCCAGGGAAGCAGTGAAAGGGAAGCTTTTGAGCTGGCGGTGTCTCTGTCATCTCACCGTGTGTGTGGCGGGTCCCACCTGAGCTCTAGAGCAAGGAGTGTGACACTTTGACCAATAGATTCCTAGAGGAGCTCAACGTCAGGCTATTCATCCAGTCTCCAGTGTCACACACAGGTCCATCTCTCTGGCCTGGGCTCCCCAGCCCTTCGCTGGCTGCTCCTCCCATTCCCTGCACACCCTAGCCCAGTATCAGCCCAGCCCAGCTCAGCCCAATGGATGTTAGGACCTAGTTTAACAATTATGCATCCACCCGTGAGTAACTCTGGTCTGTAATCACTCATTCATTCAAGACTTATTTATTCATTCATGTCTGTATATACATATTCATGTACAGTTGTTATATCATATCACGTGCAATATTGTAAGTAATTCTTGGACTTAACTTACGTAGGCATTCACTCAGGAATGCATATTAGTATCCTGTCAGTTGTATATTTTTTCATTGCTTTTAGTATATCGAATGTGCAATACGTGCAGTTGTCTGTAATTAAACCCTGCGCACTAAGGACTGTATTTTAAGGGAATTACTATTATTACCCTAAATTATATCATACACATATTTAGCTATTTAAGTATCTCTTCCTGTCATTTACCTGTACAGTTAATGTAACCATGCAAAATATTCACTTACCTGTAAATTTAGCTGTATATTTACCTGTACAGTTAATGTAACCATGCAAAATATTCACTTACCTGTAAATTTAGCTGTATATTTACCTGTACTGTTAATTTAACCATGAAAAATATTCACTTACCTGTTCATTTAACCAGACTGTATATTAAGTAAACTATTACTACCCTCACTTATATCATTCGCACTTATAGCTATTTAAGTATTTCTCTGCCATCGACCTGTATAGTATAGTTAACCATGCAAATACTCCTTATTTATCTATATCAACTTACAATATCTTTTTCTTTTTTTTTTCACCTAACACTCTGTAACAATGTACTGTATAGTGTACATATTCAAGCATCCACCCACACTATGCAATGTATTTTTATAGCTTTTTTGCACTCCAGACTTCTTGTATTTATTTACTTTTTCATACTGCCGCTCTATGTATCATGTATCGTGTATCTGTCTTTTGTGTATTTTCGTTCTGGCATTTTGTTCTGACGTAGAAATTTCGGGTATCTATCTATCTATCTATCTATCTATCTATCTATCTATCTATCTATCTATCTATCTATCTATCTATCTATCTATCTATCTATCTATCTATCTATCTATCTATCTATCTATCTATCTATCTATCTATCTATCTATCTATCTATCTATCTATCTATCTATCTATCTATCTATCTATCTTAACAAAGAAACAAACAAACAAACAAACAGTGAAGAGGCATCTCCGGGATGCTGGCCTTCTAGGCAGAGTGGCAAAGAAAAATCTTCCTCTGTCCAGTGTCTGTGTTCTTTTGTCCATCTTAATCTTTTCTTTTTATTGGCCAGTCTGAGATATGGCTTTTTCAATGCATCTCTGTATTGAAGGCCAGCATCCCGGAGTCGCCTCTCCACTGTTGACGTTGAGACTGGTATTTTGCGGGTACTATTTAATGAAGCTGAATACTTTCCGAATGCACTTTATGGCCACTCCTCCTCCTTTCTGTAATCTGCCACATCTAAATACATTATAAAAAATTACTTAAATGTCTTTATCAGAGACCAAACCATTGAATATGACTATACATGTGAGTTGTCAAGAAAATACAAACAGATGTGGAACCAGGCTAGCTTCTTGGTATTTGTCTGTCTGTGTAAAAATCTTTGACACTTCTCTGTTTTCTAAATTATTCAAATCAGCATTGAAAAAAGGCGCAAGATTAGGTTTGTTCGACCTGAGCAAGTCTGACCACAAGTCAGAGACCACTATGGTGACACACCAAATGTGTTTGATGGATCGCGGGAAAAGAGCAGGAATAGGCTTTTGTAGGCTTCAGTCCAAGCTATGTCTTCCAATGGTGCGATTGCTGTCGGCATCCAAAGATTATCCAACTAAACGCTTTTGAGGTAAGAATGGCGGCAATATGGATATCACTTACAGCGGGTGAAATAAGTATTGAACACGTCACCATTTTTCTCAGTAAATATATTTCCAAAGGTGCTATTGACATGACATTTTCACCAGATGTTGGTAACAACCCAAGTAATCCATACATACAAATAAGTTCAGAAATTAAGTTGTGTAATAATGTGAAATGACAAAGGGAAAAAGTATTGAACACACTTACTGATATTTATTTAATACTTGTACAAAAGCCTTTGTTGGTAATGACAGCTTCAAGACGCCTCCTGTATGGAGAAACTAGTCGCATGCATTGCTCTGGTGTGATTTTGGCCCATTCTTCCACACAAACAGTCTTCAAATCTTGAAGGTTCCGTGGGCCTCTTCTATGAATCTTGATCTTCAGTTCTTTCCATAGATTTTCAATGGGATTTAAGTCAGGTGATTGGCTGGGCCATTCTAGCAGCTTTATTTTCTTTCTTTGAAACCAATTGAGAGTTTCCTTGGCTGTGTGTTTGGGATCATTGTCTTGCTGAAATGTCCACCCTCGTTTCATCTTCATCATCCTGGTAGATGGCAGCAGATTTTTGTCAAGAATGTCTCGGTAAATTTGCCCATTCATCCTTCCTTCAATTATGTGACGTTTGCCAGTACCATTTGCTGAAAAGCAGCCCCACAACATGATATTCCCACCTCCAAACTTCAGTGTTGGTATGGTGTTTTTAGGGTGATGTGCAGTGCCATTTCTCCTCCAAACATGGTGTGTATTATGACATCCAAATAGTTCAATTTTGATCTCATCTGACCACACTATATTCTCCCAGTATTTCACTGGCTTTTCCAAATGTTGTGCAGCAAACTTTAAATGAGCTTCATGCTTTTTTTTCAGCAATGGAGTCTTGCGTGGTGAGCGTGCATACAGGCCATGGCGGTGGAGTGCATTACTTACTGTTTTCTTTGAGACAACAGTACCTGCTAATTGCAGGTCTTTTTGAAGCTCTCCACAAGTGGTCCTTGGCTCTTGGACAACTCTTCTGATTATTCTTTTCACTCCTCTGTCAGAAATCTTGCGAGGAGCACCTGGTCGAGGCAAATTTCTGGTGAAATGATTGTCTTTCCACTTCCGTATTATGGCCCCAACAGTGCTCACTGGAACATTCAGAAGCTTAGAAATGCGCCTATAACCAATGCCATCATTATGTTTTGCAACAATTAGGTTGCGAAGGTCTTGAGACAGCTCTTTGCTTTTACCCATCATGAGATGTGTCTTGTGTGACACCTTGGCAATGAGACCTTTTTGTAGGCCATCAGTTGGGACTGAACCAGCTGATATTTATTTGCACTGACAGGGGGCTGGATTGCTTTTTAATTACTGATAGTTTTCAGCTGTTGTCTTGGCTTTCCATGCCTTTTTGCACCTCCCTTTCTTCATGTGTTCAATTCTTTTTCCCTGTGACATTTCACATTATTACACATAACTTAATTTCTGAACTTAGTTGTTTTGGTTTCTTTCATGCCAATAGCACCTTTGGAAATATATTTACTGAGAAAAATGGTGACGTGTTCAATACTTATTTCACCCGCTGTATTATTGATCTACATAGCGCTTTTATGTGAATCACACTGCTACTCTCTCATTTAGCTATTTGCGCCTTACGGATTGTGGTTGTGGTGGACGACTGTTCACATATCTAAATGTGTATTTGAACCCAATAATGGTTGAATTCGAGAAGAGAAGTTTAAGCTGCCTATCAATCATTGTTTTTGAAACTAGTGGACAGGGACTTTTATTGCTCAAACTTTTGATACACTTAAAGGGGCAATCTGTAGTTGCTACATCCATTTTTGGACTTATAAATTCTATATTCAGCACCAGTCAAAGTACAGTACCAGTTTGGACACACCTACTCATTCAAGTTTTCACTATTATTCTACATTGTAGAATAATAGTGAAGACATCAAAACTATGAAATAACACATATGGAATCATGTAGTAACCAAAAAAGTGTTAAACAAATTTTTATTTTAGATTTTAGATTCTTCAAAGTAGCCACTCTTTACCTTGATGACAGCTTTGGTCGAGGCAGCATTTATCTTTCAACTTGAATCAATGAGCCCAAACAGTCCTCCATGACAACAAAATAACAGAGTAGGGCTGGCTAATAAGTCCTTAGTTTTGGGGTCCTGCTCAGGTAAAACAATTTGGCTAATCTATACTTCCATGTTTCCAAGTCCTATTCTTGAAGATCAAGGGGTATAACATTTATTGGAATGACTGGAATTCTGATAGACTTTGGTTTTTAATGTAAAGATATAATTGAATCGTATTATTATATGTAGTAGAAAGTGATGTGTTAGAAGAAGGCCTACATAACCAACCCATAAAGTAAAATGTAACATCCATATGGCCAGCTATGTAAACTTAACCATTGATTTATCCTGCAATAGATGTCTTTCAATTGGTAACATACATTTGTCTTCTTCTAATGCCTCTTAAGGGGAAAGTAATCTAAAAGTAACGGAACTACTGAGTTTGGGTAATCCAAAAGTTACGTTACTGATTACAATTTTGTCCAGGTAACTGTAACGGATTACATTTAGAAAGTTACCTACCCAACCCTGCATGTTGCACACCTTTTAGTTTTCTCATTAAATGCTTTCAATATTTGCATATGAATTTCTACAATTTAGAGTTAGAGTGTTTTAAATAATTGAAATTTGGAGCTATTAGAATGTTAACATTGTCATAGGTACATTGTGTAATTCACAGATGATCCCTAACTAGCTCCATAGGGATATCCAATGTCAACCCACATTTACCACAGGTATTTTGATTGGGTCGCATGCAGCTGCACTCCAAATTGATGATGACTTGTGTTCTGCCAGCTGTTGGCAGGATGATGATGACTTGTGTTCCTCCATCTGTGGGCAGGATTGATGATGACTTGTGTTCCTCCAGCTGTGGACAGGCTTGGTGATGACTTATGTTCCTCCAGCTGTGGGCAGGCTTTGTGATGACTTGTGTTCTGCCAGTTGTGGGCAGGATTGATGATGACTTGTGTTCCTCCAGCTGTGGGCAGGAATGATGATGACTTGTGTTCTGCCAGCTGTGGGCAGGATTGATGAAGACTTGTGTTCTGCCAGCTGTGGGCAGAATTGATGATGACTTGTGTTCTGCCAGCTGTGGGCAGGGTTGATGATGACTTGTGTTCTGCCAGCTGTGGGCAGGACTGATGATTACTTGTGTTCTGCCAGCTGTGGGCAGGTTTGATGATGACTTGTGTTCTGCCAGCTGTGGGCAGAATTGATGATGACTTGTGTTCCTCCAGCTGTGGGCAGGTTGGATGATGACTTGTGTTACTCCAGCTGTGGGCAGGATGAAGATAGATAGATAGGTACTTTATTGATCCCCGAGGGGTACATTTCTTTGTCAAGCAGCTACAACAAAACATAGGGCAGGTGCAAAATGCAAGAACGAAAATATACAAAAGACAGATACACGGTACATGATACATAGAGCGGCAGTATGAAAAAGTATAGAAATACAAGATATCTGGAGTGCAAAAAAGCAATAAATAGACATTGCATAGTATGGGTGGATGGCTGAATATGTACACTATACATTGGTGGATGTTGGAAGGGTAACTATACTATACAGGTCGATGGAAGAGAAATACTTCAATAGCTAAAAATGCATATGATATGAGCGAGGGTAATAATAGTTTACTTAATAGACAGACTGGTTAAATGAACAGGTAAGTGAATATTTTGCATGGTTAAATTAGCTGTACAGGTAAATATACAGTTATATTTACAGGTAAGTGAATACTTGCATGGTTACATTAACTGTACAGGTAAATGACAGGAAGAGATACTTAAATAGCTAAATGTGTGTATGATATAATTTGGGGTAATAATAGTAATTCCCTTAAAATACAGTCCTTAGTGCGCAGGGTTTAATTACAGATAAAAGCAGGTATTGCACATTCGATATACTAAAAGCAATGAGAAAAGATACAACTGACAGGATACTAATATGCATTCCTGAGTGAATGACTACGTAAGTTAAGTCCAAGAATTACTTGCAATATTGCACGTGATATGATATAACAACTGTACATGAGTATGTATATACAGACCTGAATGAATATATAAGTCCTGTGTGAATGAGTGATTACGCATAATTGTTAAACTAGGTCCTAGCACCCCAGCAATTCCAGATCTATGTTACCGACGGCACGGCACCCCGGAGAGGCATTATATAGTCTAATAGCCGCCGGCAGGAAGGACCTCCTGTAGCGCTCTCTGGCACACCGTGGTTGGATCAGTCTGTGACTGAAGGTGCTCCTCTGCGTCATAACCATGGCATGCAGAGGGTGGGTGACGTTGTCCATGATGGCCAGCAGTTTGGCCAGGATCTGTCTCTCCGCCACCTCCTCTAGAGTGCCAAGGCTCATTCCCAGGACAGAGCTAGCCTTCCTGATCAGCTTATTTACCCGAGAAGCATCACCGGCTTTTATGTTGGCTCCCCATCACACCACTGCAAAAAAGATGGCACTGGCCACCACAGACTGGTAGAAGGTATGTAGTAGTTTACTGCACACGTTGAAGGACCTGAGCCTCCTCAGAAAGTAGAGTCGGCTCTGGCACTTTTCGTACAGTGCCCCGGTGTTACCAGCCCATTCCAGCCTATTGTCCATATGGACTCCCAGGAACTTGTAGGACCCAACCATTTCCACATCCATCCCCTGTATAGGGACTGCAGTCAGTTGTGCCTTGGTTCTCCTGAAGTCCACCACCATCTCCTTGGTGGTGGTTCTGCTCACACCACAACACAAAGTCACTGATTGTGCTCCTGTACTCCTCCTCCTGCCCACCCCTGATGCACCCTACAATTGCGGAGTCATCCGAGAACTTCTGTAGGTGGCATGTTTCAGAGTTATATCTGAAGTCCGAGGTGTAGAGGGTGAACAGGAAGGGGGACAGGACCGTTCCCTGAGGGGCCTCTGTGTTGCTAACTGCCCGTTCTGACACACAGCTCTGTAGTCGCACAAATTGTGGCCTACCGGTCAGGTAGTCCGTGACCCAGGAGACTAAGGGTGCTTCCACTTCCATCCTCTTCATCTTCTCACCCAGTAGCAGGGGCTGAATGGTATTGAAGGCACTGGAGAAGTAAAAAAACATTTTAAAAAACACACCCCGATGTTGCGCTGGTATGCAAACTGCAGGGGGTCCAGTGATGTACACACCAGGAGTCTGAGGTGAGCGAGGACTAACCTTTCCAGGATGATGACTTATGCCAGCTGTGGGCAGGCTTGATGATGACTTCTGTTCTGCCAGCTGTGGGCAGAATTGATGATGACTTGTGTTCCTCCAGCTGTGGGCAGGTTTGAAACAAACCCAATCTTCATTTACATTGTTATACAGTCACGACCACAAGTCTAACAAAACTTTGTTTTGGACGAGACTGACTTTATGACCAAAATTATCCTATTTACACTTTGTAGTCAATTTTGACAGTAGAATGATTTATATCGTTGCCATGTAGAATATTTTCTAAAGAGAAGTTGTTTTTTAGGGGCAGTTGCTCTTTACATTTGGAGGAGACTACAAGGTCAGCTGACCTGGCTGGCGTTGTGATATAGTTCAACACACTGTGAAGGATCAATTCTGCTCAGCTCAAATTGAGTTTCCAGTGAACTCGAGGGACCCTGATTGGCAGAACGGTATACTGTTTAGCTAATGTAATGTAATGTAATGCAATAAGACACTAAAGTAATACTGCAAAAAATGTGGCAAAGCAATTCACTTTTGTCCTGAATACAAAGTGGTATGTTTGGGACAAATCCAATACGACACATTACTGAGTACCACTCTCCATATTTTCAAGCATAGTGGTGGCTGCATCATATGGAAGTCCAGAGAGGACATATGAATAAATAAAAACAATCCTTTGTTAAGTCAATCAGAACTTGTTTTGTCGAGATCACAAGATAAACTCTATAAATAGGAGTGGACACATTAATGAAAGATTGACAATATGGCTGAGGCAGCAGAGCACAAGGTGGATCAGCGCATATGGTTTTGATTGTTACACTATGGGATGGTACATTTAATGCTAACATCATGCTTTCATTTGTGTTTGGAGCTCATTATCAGTGTATAAGTTAGAATGTTAGCAAGCTAAATATCCCTTACCTTGACCTAAGAGCTCTTGGGGCATCTAAGCCCTCGTGGGGCATTTAAGCCCTGAACGATGCCTGACAGGCAGTCAGGTCTCCCAGGCTGTATTCCACCACCAAGACCACAGATAATCACATTTAAGCAACAACACAGCTACAGTGCCTTCAGAAATTATTCATACCCCTTGACTTATTCCATTTTTGTTTTATTATACCCGTTTACACACAATACCCCATAATGGCAGTGAAAACATGTTTTTATAAATGTTGGCAAATGTATTGAAAATAAAATAGAGATGTAAATGAGATAAGTATTGTAATCAAGATGCATTAGTGTTTTCATAAATAAAACAATTTAGAATTGTTCTTACACTTTGACATTAGAGTATTTTGTGTAGCTCGTTGACCCAAAAAATGACAAGAAAATACATTTTAATCCCTTCTTGTAACACAATTTGTGGAAAAAGTCAAGGGGTGTGAATACTTTCTAAGGGCACTGTATATTTGGAATCAATCGAGTATCACTTTCTCTCTTTTTATCTAATTTTCCTTCAGTGTCCTTTTACCATCATTACTCTTTTTTTCTTCTCTTTTCTACTTCTCCCTCTTCTCCCTCTTTCTACACATTCTCTCCCTTTCTCTCACTCACACACAAGCTTTCTGGCTCATAAAATCTTTCTTGTAAACGCCCCCTTTTTTTTGTGCCACACTTGGTATCTCAGCCCATCTCTCTCCCCTCTTTTTCTCACACACACAGTGGAGAACAGAGGGCTCAGTGTGTGTGTGTGTGTGTGTTGACAGGGGTGAGCTGTGGGGACGGGAGGGGAGGGGGTGTGAGGTGGCTTTAAGAAAGGAGATGGAGAGAGACACAAGCGCCCCGGCCGGAGAGACGAACCTGTGTGTGTGTGTGTGTGTGTGTGTGTGTGTGACACTGGAGACTGGATGAAATAGCCCAGCGTTGAGCTCCTCTAGGGAGCTATTGGTCGAAGTGTCACTCTCATTGCTCTAGAGCTCAGGTGGGACCGCCACATACACACACACACGGTGAGATGACAGAGACACCACCCGCTCAAAAGCTTCCCTTTCATTGATTCCCTCGCCACCCACTCGTCTAGAGATTTCACTGTGATCTGGACTTGCCAGGAACTTTCTGTTAACCGTAGCCAAATTCAGCCAGGCCCTGCCAAATTCACATGGAAGAAATGTCAGTAACAAGATGTTATCTCAGTCTGAGGTGTGTGTGTGTGTGTTTTGAGTGAGAGTGTGTTTTGTAAGTGAATTTTGTGTGTTTGTTTATTCTGTTGAAATGTGTATTGTGTGTTTTTATGTCCAAGAATGGGCCGTCTGATTTGGTGTTGTGTTTTTGTGTGCTTGCATGCATGCATGCTTGACTGTGATTGTGTTTACTTGCTCTTGTGTGTGTGGCACAGAGCCAGCCCCTGTGAACAGCCCCTCTTTGTGGACACAGGAAGTATGGTGGTGCTATAGCTCTCCAGACAGACCCGTGAGAAAACAACTCCAATAGATTACACCTCACGTATTATCAACACAACGCCCCCTCGACACACACAAAAATCAACTTCTAAACAACAACTACAACCACACCAAATAAACAACAATCCAGCAGCACAAACAACCAACACTAATTTATGAACGCAAGAGACACCAAACACAATGCATCATCCCCCAAAATACTGCAAACCAATTGAAACAAAGCGCCAATGCCGGCCTTAATTCATCAGCAACACATGGCTCCAGTCCAAACACTAGCTTACCAATGTAAGTGAAGCACCACTACATTGGACACACTACCAGAAGCTGGAGCAGGAGCTGATAAAATAATATATATAGCACAGTGTGTGCTGGTTCCATCGTGGTGGGGCCTGCCCTGGGTTAGGGTTGTTCGGGTTAGTGATGGAAGGGAAGCACTGAAGGAACAGATGTCGGTCTGTCTGATCAGCATAGCAAGAGGAAGAGATGGGAATGTGTCTTGTTTTGGAACCATAAACTGTATGCCTTGAGAAAAGTTGGTGAAGTGTTGTGTTGTTGAAGTGTGAGACTAAGTACGTTTCCATTCAACCATTTCATTTGGATGAATTACCTGACAACAAAAAGTCATGACCGTTTCCTGATGGAAACATGAAATGTCGGTACAATTTTATAAATGCCGAGAGACAATTTGTTTGTTCGACATGGTGTCTGTAAAATTAATTATGCGAGAAATGGTGGTGGAAACGGCTTTATGTGCAAATATTTCGAAGTAAACTTGGAGTCACGCGATGGTATGTTGTGTGGTCCTCCCACTACGACTCGGGAAAACATGCAGTTTATTAGGCTACAGATTAAATAAATTACCATGATCTTCACAGGGTGATTAATGTGCAAGGTGATGAGTTTGATGCTCATTTCTAATAAATTTCAAGGGTCTTATTCTGGCGACATGATGATAGATGCTTGGCTGCCGTTTGACAAATACAAATAATATCACTCATCCATATTAATATCATATTGTCGGTAGCCAACCCGCACTGTATCTGCGAGATGTTGGCTAGATCGCATATGCGCATTTGCTATATAACACAACAGTTTTTGTGACGAAACCATAAGTAGTGTTGAAAATACTTGGGAACATGGGAATTTAATGGCAAAAGTTATTTTCATGTGCGCTATGTCATCACGCACAGGCTTTTATCTGTAAAAAGTTTGTTTGATGGAAACGCATCTCTGGTGGGAAAACGTGCATATTGTTTTATGCAGATTTGAGAATATTTGCATGAATATCTGTCGCAAATTGGATGGAAACCTAGCTGTCGGCAGCATTATTTAACTCGCTCTGTGTCTGCTACAGTAAACAACTTCTCTCCATTAATATCTGCATGCTTATGAGACAGTCCAGAGTCTCCAGACTGGTCTTCTCTCCACTCTCTATCTCCTCTGGGAGTGACTAGGGAATGGAATGGGCCTGCTAAAGAGATTATAAAACAGACATAGGAGAAGATCTGATTGGTGGTCAGTTTAGGACTGGGACTCCTCTGGGGTTATTATTCAGACAGAGGAAGAAGGATGTCATGCTGCTAGCCTCTACTCCACATTCCTCGAGTTTCTCCTTCTGTTTCTCCTGATGTTTCTCCTTCTCCTGAGGTTTCTCCTTCTGTGTCTCCTTCTGTTTCTCTTTCTCCTTCTTCTGGTTCTCCTTCTGTTTCTCTTTTTCCTTCTGTTTCACCTTCTGTTTCTCTTTCTGTTTCTCCTTCTCCTTCTGTTTCTCTTTCTGTTTCTCCTTATGTTTCTCCCTCTCCTTCTGTTTCTCTTTTTCCTTCTCCTTCTGTTACTTTTCTGCTTCTCCCTATGTGTCTCCTTCTGTTTGTCTTTCTCCTTCTGTTTGTCTTTCTCCTTCTGGTTCTCCTTCTGTTTCTCTTCCTCCTTATGTTTCTTCTTCTGTTTCTCTTTTTCCTTCTCCATCTGTTTCTTCTTCTGTTTCTCTTTTTCCTTCTCCATCTGTTTCTCCTTCTGTTTCTCTTTTTCCTTCTCCATCTGTTTCTCCATCTGTTTCTCTTTTTCCTTCTCCATCTGTTTCTCCTTCTGTTTTTCTTTCTGTTTTTGTTTCTGTTTCTCCTTCTGGTTCTCCTTCTGTTTCTCCTTCTCCTTCTGTTTCTCTTTCTCCTTCTGTTTCTCCTTCTGTTTCTCTTTCTCCTTCTGGTTCTCCTTCTGTTTCTCCTTCTGTTTGTCTTTCTCTTTCTCCTTCTATTTCTCCTTCTGTTTCTCCCGTTCTCCTTCTGTTTATCTTTCTCCTTCTGTTTCTCCCTCTCCTTCTTTTTCTCCTGATGTTTCTCCCTCTCCTTTTTCTCCTGATGTTTCTCCCTCTCCTTCTCCTTCTGTTTCTCCTCCTTCTGTTTCTCCTTCTCCGTCTGTTTCTCCTTCTGTTTCTCTTTCTCCTTCTGTTTCTCTTTCTCCGTCTGTTTCTCTTTCTGTTTTTGTTTCTCTATCCTTTTGTTATTCTGTCTTTCTCATTCTCCTTCTGTTTCTCTTCCTCCTTCTCCTTCTGTTTCTCCTTCTGTTTCTGTTTCTCGTTCTCTTTCTCCTTCTGTTTCTCCTTCTGTTTCTCTTTCTGTTTCTCCCTCTCCTTCTTTTTCTCCTGATGTTTCTCCCTCTCCTTCTCCTTCTGTTTCTCTTTCTGTTTCTCCTTATGTTTCTCCCTCTCCTTCTGTTTCTCTTTTTCCTTTTCCTTCTGTTACTTTTCTGCTTCTCCCTATGTGTCTCCTTCTGTTTGTCTTTCTCCTTCTGGTTCTCCTTCTGTTTCTCTTTCTCCTTATGTTTCTTCTTCTGTTTCTCTTTTTCCTTCTCCATCTGTTTCTTCTTCTGTTTCTCTTTTTCCTTCTCCATCTGTTTCTTCTTCTGTTTCTCTTTTTCCTTCTCCATCTGTTTCTCCTTCTGTTTCTCTTTTTCCTTCTCCATTTGTTTCTCCTTCTGTTTCTGTTTCTCCTTCTGTTTCTCTTTCTGTTTTTGTTTCTGTTTCTCCTTCTGTTTCTCCTTCTGGTTCTCCTTCTGTTTCTCTTTCTCCTTATGTTTCTTCTTCTGTTTCTCTTTTTCCTTCTCCATCTGTTTCTTCTTCTGTTTCTCTTTTTCCTTCTCCATCTGTTTCTCCTTCTGTTTCTCTTTTTCCTTCTCCATCTGTTTCTCCTTCTGTTTCTGTTTCTCCTTCTGGTTCTCCTTCTGTTTCTCTTTCTCCTTATGTTTCTTCTTCTGTTTCTCTTTTTCCTTCTCCATCTGTTTCTTCTTCTGTTTCTCTTTTTCCTTCTCCATCTGTTTCTCCTTCTGTTTCTCTTTTTCCTTCTCCATCTGTTTCTCCTTCTGTTTCTCCTCCTTCTGTTTCTCCTTCTCCGTCTGTTTCTCCTTCTGTTTCTCTTTCTCCTTCTGTTTCTCTTTCTCCTTCTGTTTCTCTTTCTGTTTTTGTTTCTCTATCCTTTTGTTATTCTGTCTTTCTCATTCTCCTTCTGTTTCTCTTCCTCCTTCTCCTTCTGTTTCTCCTTCTGTTTCTGTTTCTCGTTCTCTTTCTCCTTCTGTTTCTCTTTCTGTTTCTCCCTCTCCTTCTTTTTCTCCTGATGTTTCTCCCTCTCCTTCTCCTTCTGTTTCTCCTCCTTCTGTTTCTCCTTCTCCGTCTGTTTCTCCTTCTGTTTCTCCTTCTCCGTCTGTTTCTCCTTCTGTTTCTCCTTCTCTGTCTGTTTCTCTTTCTCCTTCTGTTTCTCTTTCTGTTTCTCCTTCTGTTTCTCTTTCTGTTTTTGTTTCTCCTTCTGTTTCTCTTTATCCTTTTGTTATTCTGTCTTTCTCATTCTCCTTCTGTTTCTCTTCCTCCTTCTCCTTCTGTTTCTCTTTCTGTTTCTCATTCTGTTTCTCTTTCTCCTTTTTCTTTCGCTCCTTCTGTTTCTCTTTCTCCTTTTGCTTTTGCTCCTTCTGTTTCTCTTTCTCCTGTTTCTCTTTCTCCTTTTTCTTTTTCTCCTTATCCTGTTTCTCCTTCTTGTGTTTCTCTTTGTCCTTATCCTGTTTCTCCTTCTTGTGTTTCTCCTTCTTCTGTTTCTCCTTCTGTTTCTCTTTCTGTTTTTGTTTCTCCTTCTGTTCCTCTTTCTGTTTTTGTTTCTCCTTCTCCTTCTGTTTCTGTTGCTCCTTCTCTATCCTTCTCCTTCTGTTTCTCCTTCTGTTTCTCTTTCTCCTTCTCTTCTGTTTCTCCTTCTGTTTCTCTTTCTCCTTCTCATCTGTTTCTCCTTCTGTTTCTCTTTCTCCTTCTGTTTCTCCTTCTGTTTCTCTTTCTCCTTCTGTTTCTCCTTCTGTTTCTCTTTCTCCTTCTGTTTCTCTTTCTCCTTCTGTTTCTCCCTCTCCTGATGTTTCTCCCTCTCCTTCTCCTTCTGTTTCTCCTCCTTCTGTTTCTCCTTCTCCGTCTGTTTCTCTTTCTGTTTTTGTTTCTCTATCCTTTTGTTATTCTGTCTTTCTCATTCTCCTTCTGTTTCTCTTCCTCCTTTTCCTTCTGTTTCTCCTTCTGTTTCTGTTTCTCGTTCTGTTTCTCCTTCTGTTTCTCTTTCTCCTTCTGTTTCTCCCTCTCCTTCTTTTTCTCCTGATGTTTCTCCCTCTCCTTATTTTTCTCCTGATGTTTCTCCCTCTCCTTCTCCTTCTGTTCCTCCTCCTTCTGTTTCTCCTTCTCCGTCTGTTTCTCCTTCTGTTTCTCCTTCTCCATCTGTTTCTCCTTCTGTTTCTCTTTCTCCTTATTTTTCTCTTTCTCCTTCTGTTTCTCTTTCTGTTTTTGTTTCTCCTTCTGTTTCTCATCCTGTTTTTGTTTCTCCTTCTGTTTCTCTTTATCCTTTTGTTATTCTGTCTTTCTCATTCTCCTTCTGTTTCTCTTCCTCCTTCTCCTTCTGTTTCTCGTTCTGTTTCTCTTTCTCCTTTTTTTTGCTCCTTCTGTTTCTCTTTCTCCTGTTTCTCTGTCTCCTTTTTCTTTTTCTCCTTCTGTTTCTCTTTCTCCTTATCCTGTTTCTTTTCTCCTTCTGTTTCTCTTTCTCCTTATCCTGTTTCTCCTCCTTCTGTTTCTCTTTCTCCTTATTCTGTTTCTCCTTCTTGTGTTTCTCTTCCTCCTTATCCTGTTTCTCCTTCTTGTGTTTCTCCTTCTTCTGTTTCTCCTTCTGTTTCTCTTTCTCCTTCTGTTTCTCCTTGTCCTTCTGTTTCTCTTTCTCCTGTTTCTCCTTCTGTTTCTCTTTCTCCTTCTGTTTCTCCTTCTGTTTCTCTTTCTCCTTTTGTTTCTCCTTCTGTTTCTCTTTCTCCTTCTGGTTCTCCTTCTATTTGTCTTTCTCTTCCTTCTTCTGTTTCTCCTGTTTCTCCTTCTGTTTCTCTTTCTCCTGTTTCTCCTTCTGTTTCTTTCTCCTTCTGTTTCTCCTTCTGTTTCTCTTTCTCCTTCTGTTTCTCCTGATGTTTCTCCCTCTCCTTCTTTTTCTCCTGATGTTTCTCCCTCTCCTTCTTCTGTTTCTCCATCTGTTTCTCCTTCTGTTTCTCTATCTCCTTCTGTTTCTCTATCTCCTTCTGTTTCTCTTTCTCCTTCTGTTTCTCCTTCTGTTTCTCTTCCTCCTTCTGTTTCTCTTTCTCCTTTTTTTTTGCTCCTTCTGTTTCTCTTTCTCCTGTTTCTCTTCTCCTTTTTCTTTTTCTCCTTCTGTTTCTCTTTCTCCTTATCCTGTTTCTTTTTCTCCTTCTGTTTCTCTTTCTCCTTATCCTGTTTCTCCTCCTCCTTCTGTTTCTCTTTCTCCTTATCCTGTTTCTCCTTCTTGTGTTTTTCTTTCTCCTTATCCTGTTTCTCCTTCTTGTGTTTCTCCTTCTTGTGTTTCTCCTTCTGTTTCTCTTTCTCCTTCTGTTTCTCTTTCTCCTTCTGTTTCTCCTTGTCCTTCTGTTTCTCTTTCTCCTGTTTCTCCTTCTGTTTCTCTTTCTCCTTCTGTTTCTCCTTCTGTTTCTCTTTCTCCTTTTGTTTCTCCTTCTGTTTCTCTTTCTCCTTTTGTTTCTCCTTCTGTTTCTCTTTCTCCTTCTGGTTCTCCTTCTGTTTGTCTTTCTCTTTCTTCTTCGGTTTCTCCTGTTTCTCCTTCTGTTTCTCTTTCTCCTGTTTCTTCTTCTGTTTCTTTCTCCTTCTGTTTCTCCTTCTGTTTCTCTTTCTCCTTCTGTTTCTCCTGATGTTTCTCCCTCTCCTTCTTTTTCTCCTGATGTTTCTCCCTCTCCTTCTTCTGTTTCTCCATCTGTTTCTCCTTCTGTTTCTCTATCTCCTTCTGTTTCTCTTTCTCCTTCTGTTTCTCCTTCTGTTTCTCTTCCTCCTTCTGTTTCTCTTTCTGTTTTTGTTTCTCCTTCTGTTTCTCTTTCTCGTTCTGTTTCTCCTTCTGTTTTTCTTCCTCCTTCTGTTTCTCCTTCTGTTTTTGTTTCTCTTTATCCTTCTCCTTCTGTTTCTCCTTCTGTTTATCTTTCTGTTTCTCTTTCTGTTTCTGTTTCTCCTTCTGTTTCTCTTTCTGTTTTTGTTTCTCCTTCTGTTCCTCTTTCTGTTTTTGTTTCTCCTTCTCCTTCTGTTTCTGTTGCTCCTTCTCTATCCTTCTCATCTGTTTCTCCTTCTGTTTATCTTTCTGTTTCTCTTTCTGTTTCTGTTTCTCCTTCTGTTTCTCTTTCTGTTTTTGTTTCTCCTTCTGTTCCTCTTTCTGTTTTTGTTTCTCCTTCTCCTTCTGTTTCTGTTGCTCCTTCTCTATCCTTCTCTTCTGTTTCTCTTTCTCTGTTCCTCGTCTTTCCTCCTTCATCTTTACTCCTCTCCTTGCCACTTGTCATTCTTTCTGTTCATCTCTCTCCTCTCCCCCCTCCAGGTAGTCGCCCCACGGTGCAGTATGTGTCCTCTCTGTGTGAGCTGCCCCAGGCCCTGCAACCCTACTACACCCAGGGCTATGTCCTCACCACCCTGCATCCCATCATCCTCTCTGTTAGACGCACACGCTCCCTGCCCTTCAGCCTGCTCTACCGAGCCATCCTCACCCGCACACGACCCAGGTACCAGACATACATACACACACACACACACACACACACACACACACACACACACACACACACACACACACACACACACACACACACACACACAGGGGCTGCCTCTCCAGGTAGAAATTGATCCATTCTAGAATCAGTTTGAACCATCTTTGTTGTCATTCACCGAGAGACGACACGTTTTCATGCAAATTCTTTAATTGAAATACTGCACCAAACATCTTAGTTAGATGTCAAATTGCGAAACTAACATGTCCTCAGCAAAAGCGTAAACATTTATGACAGATTTCTCGAGTTATCTCCAATTAATTCTGACTATTTTGAGGAAGTGTATACTGGTTACGGTGGACAATGGACAAACAGTACTATTGCCGCTTTTTCTCATTTTTCAAGCAAATGTCTTTTAAGGGAGTATGCGAGCACACTCATTCGGCTAGCTGCCAGCCAAACTGAAGCATGCTGACACCTTAACCCCCCACCCATCCTTTAATGTATTTGAGCTCAGCATTGAAACAAGCCACCCAGCCTTAACCCAGACGGCCCTGGGGAATAGATGAATGATAGATGTAGCTGCATATTTAATGCAATGTTAGTGGGAAGTCAGACTGCTGTTTAAGGAGGAGGGGGAGGGGGGAGACTCCTGGAGAGGAAGTTTTGGGGGGCTCTCAGCTGCAGGGGTTGCCATTGGGTAGAAATTTACCATGACAACATCTCTCTCAATAGGGTTGCAGAACCTCACACATGGTACCTCCTGTGTTATTGTCATACCTGTAATATTAATATATTTAATTAATATTAATAAAATGTAAGGGTATTTTATTTGAATATGAATATACTACAGAATATATATATTATCTATTTAGTATGGTTGTTTATCCTTTATGTAATGCTAAGAAAGTCAATGATTTATAAGTTTGGTGCAAACACTGACAAAAACAAATCAAGTTTGAACTCTCCAGCTGCACAGGGCTCAGTAGCGTGAGACCATTTACCAAACTAATCCATACAGAGCTTTACAGCCTAGTGTAGCGAAATGCTTGTGCTTCTAGCTCTGACAGTGCAGTACTATCTAACAATAATGTCTAAAAGTTTCACAACATATAACACACATAAATCTAATTAAGAAAGGATTGAGAATATATACATGTGCCAGGGCGGCATTGGACTAAGATCCAGTGGAATAGTACGCTTTAAAGTATACAATGTGCACATAAGAGATTGGTGATGCAGTATGTAAACATGATTAGGTAACTAAGATACCGAGAATAGTATAGCGTACAGTTAGACATATAAGATGAGTAGTGCAAGATACAGAAACATTATTGAAGTGACTAGTGTTTCATTCCTTAAGTGGCTGGTGCTTTCTAATCTCAAATCAAATCAAATGTTATTGGTCACATGTTTAGAAGATGCTAATGCGGGTGTCGTAAAATGCTTGTCCTTCTAGTTCCAACAGTGCAGTATATCTAACAGTAGGAATGAATTAGGCCTATATACATAAGGACTAGCGGCATGGACTGAACTAACAGTCAAAACACATGAATGATGAATGAATGACCTGTATGCCGCTTGTGATAATCAGTGATTAACAGTTTGAACCTGACTGAGTATGTCTCTTTTCATTTATTTCATTTGATGATCTCTCCTCTGTCTCCTAGCAAGCAGGCGGTGTCCATGTGTCACAGTGTTCCGGTGTTGAGGGTGGAGGAGTGGCCTATCCCAGGAGAGTCTCTGACGGGTGACACTGTTAGAGCACTCATCGACAGGGTGAACAGTAGTGCCCGGGGGGGCGTGAGGTTTGTGGGCTCGGTGCTCCAGCAGGCTGGAGGAGGGGGTAGTAACAGTAGGGTACCTAGCCCCAGGAGGGGCTGCCGATCCCTCCCACGCACCCCCCTTTGTACCCCTCCTGGGGATGGAGACAGAGACCTGGAGGAGCACAGCCCTACCTATAGCCCTGGTGAGATTCTGGTTGTCTCGTCTTCTCTCCTTCCTCTCCTCCTCCTTTCTGCTCTCTCCTTTCCTCAGCTCCCAGGCTTCTACTTTCTCATGACTTGGAAGGATGGCAATTCGAGACTGCTTCTCTCCTCCCATCTGTCTCCTCCCCTGAACAATGTTGACATGTGGGTTACATCTGCTCTTCACACACCCTCAACGTGCTGAACCCATCATCACAGCCACACTGTGGAGTCCTGGATTTTTTTCTCCCTTCAACTCTCATCCCCCTCTCCTCCAGTCTGTCTGTGTAGTTCAGTTGAACGCTATCAGTCAGAGATAACCCTCACCCACCAAGCAGGGCACAACTCCTCACCACAGAGACAACCATACAGACTGACATGTCCTTGTCCTAAGCAGAGCGAGTTGAGTTCACGTTGTAGTTCCCATAACCTTACTGACTGTGTTTTATCTCTGCGTCTTCTTTCTTGTTCTCCTCTGTGATGGCTTGAACTGGCAGATTGATCTGACTCTCTCTTGTCTCGCTACTCTCTCCCTCCCTCCCTCTCTCGCTCCCTCCCTCCCGCTCTCTTCCTCTCTCCCTCCCTCTTCTCTCTGCCCCCCCTCCATCTCTCTTTCTCTCCCTCTCTCCACCATCTTTCTCTCTCCATCCTCCTTACTACCTCCCCCTCTCTCTCAGACCTGAGGTTGCTGGTGTTTTTCCACTCGTGGGCACCAGGCTGTGCTCCGCTGGATGCTCTGGCCTGCCAGTACCACCAGGGGGCGCTGTCCATGCGCGTGTCCAGGAAGGGCCAGATGGTCAGCGCGCTGGAGGCCGATTGGCTGGAGCTGACTGCAGCCTACTACTGCAAAGGCTGGTCATTGGTGGACTCGTTTGTGTACTGGGACACACCCAAAGGTACTGCCAAATACTAAGATATAGAGAGACTTCAAAGGGGGATGTAAGTTTCTTGTACATCAGTGCCCCCCCCATACACGTAATCTTGTTCATTATGATCCAAAATGTAAAACTAAACTTAGATCAGCAATCATACTCTGAGAATACGAGCCTAGGAACTAATGTGTAGTAGTGACATGTATAACTCTGCTGTAGTGATAGCCACATCAGGCTCAGAAAGCAATAACAACATGTATGCTGTGACATCTTGTTTAGGAGTTGTGAGGTCTCCACCAAAGAGCATTAGTGCAATGATAGGCCAACATCCTATTACAGTTTACTTCTCTGGAAGAGAGGATGGGATTAAAGAGAGATTACCCTCCTGCTCTCTTCTCCTTCTCTCTCCCTACTCCCCCTTCTATACATCCTCCCCTCCTGGTCCTTCCTCCTCCCCTTCTAACCCTCCTGCTCTCTCCTCCTCCTCCCCTTCTATCCCTCCTGCTCTCTCCTCCTCCTCCCCTTCTATCCCTCCTCCTCCTGCTCCCTCCTCCTCCTCCTTCTAACCCTCCTCGTCCTCTCTCCCCCCTCCTCCTTCTCTCCCTCCTCCTCCTCCTCCCCCTTCTAACCCTCCTGCTCCTGCTCTCTCCTTCTCATCCTCCTCCCCCTTCTATCCCTCATCCTCCTGCTCTATCCACCTCCTCCTCCTCCCCTTCTATCCCTCCTCGTCCTCCTCTCTCCCCACTCCTCCTTCTATCCCTCCTCCTCCTCCTTCTATCCCTCCTGCTCTCTCCTCCTCATCCTCCTCCCCCTTCCATCCCTCCTCCTCCGCTCACCCTCCTCCCCCTTCTATCCATCCTCCTCCTCTCTCCCTCCTCCCCCTTCTATGCCTCCTCTCTCCCTCCTCCCCCTTCTATCCCTCCTTCTCCTCCTCTCTCCCTCCTCCCCCTTCTATACATCCTTCCCTTCTCCTCCTCCTCCTCCTCCTCCTCCTCCTCCTCCTCCTCCCCTTCTATCCCTCCTCGTCCTCCTCTCTCCCCACTCCTCCTTCTTTCCCTCCTCCTCCTCTCTCCCCCTCCTCCTTCTATCCCTCCTGCTCTCTCCTCCTCATCCTCCTCCCCCTTCCATCCCTCCTCCTCCTCTCTCCCTCCTCCCCCTTCTTTTCCCTCCTCCTCCTCTCTCCCTCCTCCCCCTTCTATCCCTCCTCTCTTCCTCCTCCCCCTTCTATCCCTCCTCTCTTCCTCCTCCCCCTTCTATCCCTCCTTCTCCTCCTCTCTCCCTCCTCCCCCTTACTCCCTTCTCTCTTCCTCCCTCTTCTCCCACTGTGGTTATATTTGGTGCTCTCTTCCCAACCTGGCTAACTGTTGCACCATAGACTGGCTGCATAAAATCCACATAATTTGTAGACATCTGGGTCCTGACAATATAGCACACAGGGGTCTGTCGCTCTCTCACACACAGCCTACTTATTCATGTCTTTAACTAGCTCATTGTCATTCCAATGATATACTTTCAGTAGTGTCTAGAATTCCCTGCTTCGTAGAGCATTGTTCACATTCATACGCACAAAAAGCTTATTTCTCTCAAATTTAGTGCACAAAAGATTTTACATCCCTGTTAGTTACCATTTCTCCTTTGATAGATAGATAGATAGATAGGTACTTTATTGATCCCCCGGGGGTCACATCCACCTGACAGGTGTGGCATATCAAGAAGCTGATTAAACAGCATGATCATTACACAGATGCACCTTGTACTGGGGATAGTAGCCCTTTGATTTGTTTTGACTGTAGAAATGCCCACCAGAGCTGTTGCCAAAGAATTTAATGTTAATTTCTCTAACATAAGCTGCCTCCAACGTCGTTTTAGGGAATTTGGCAGTACGTCCAACTTGCCTCACATCCATAGACCACTTGTATGGCGTCGTGTGGGCGAGCAGTTTGCTGATGTCAACATTGTGAACCACGTGCCCCATGGTGGTGGTGGGGTTATGGTATGGGCAGGCATAAGCTACAGACAACAAACACAATTGCATTTTATCGATGGCAATTTGAATGCACAGAGATACCGTGACGAGATCCTGTCGTGCCATTCATCCGCCGCCATCACCTCATGTTTCAGCATGATAATGCACGGCCCCATGTCGCAAGGATCTGTAGACAATTCCTGAAAGCTGAAAATGACCCAGTTCTTCCATGGCCTGCACACTCAGACATGTCACTCTTTGAGCATATTTGGGATGCTCCGGATCTATGTGTACGACAGACAGCATGTTCCAGTTCTCACTAATATCCAGCAACTTCGCACAGCCTCTGAAGAAGAGTGGGACAACATTCCACAGGCCACAATGAACAGCCTATGAGAAGGAGATGTGCCGCGCTGCATGAGGCAAATGGTGGTCAAACCGGATACTGACTGGTTTTCTGATCCACACCCCTACTTTTTTTAAAGGTATCTGTGACCAACAGATGCATATCTGTATTCCCAGTCATGTGAAATCCATAGATTAGGGCCTAATTTATTTATTTCATTTGACTGACTTCCTTATATGAACTGTAACTCCGTAAAATCTTGAAAATTGTTGCATGTTGCGTTTATTTTTGTTCACTATAGTTTGCTGACTGATGGTCTGTGTGTGTGTTGTGTTGTCAGGTGAGCCCGTGCCCAGGTCTCTAGAGGGGCTGTTTGTCTATGAGGAGAGAAGCACTGCCCCTCCTGCCAACGACACTATCGTAGTGGAGCAGTGGACCGTCATCGAGGTCAGAGAGCCGTGTGCGTGTGTTACGTCTTACCTGAGTGTGTGTGTGTGTGTGTGGGTCAACCAGTGAGGACAGGTATATGTGTTGCAGTAGGTATTCTCTAGGGAAGATCCTGTAGGGAGAGAGAGGTTAGCATTATGTCTGTGTGTGTGGGTGGGTGGGGAGAGATTAGCATTATGTCTGTGTGTGTGGGGGGGGGGATTAGTATTATGTCTGTGGGGGGAGATTAGCTTTGTGTGTGTGGGGGAGGGGGGATTAGCATCGTCTGTGTGGGGGTGGAGGGGAGAGAGATTAGCATTGTGTGTGCGTGTGGCTGCGTGTGGGGGGGAGAGAGATTAGCATTGTGTGTGGAAGGAGCGAGATTTGCATCTTGCGTGGGAGGGAGAGATTAGCATCATGTCTGTGTGTGGTGGGGTGGGGGAGATTAGCATTATGTCTGTTTGTGGGGAGTGAGAGAGATTAGCATTATGTCTGTGTGTGGGGGGGATTAGTTTTGTGTATGTAGGGAGGGTGAGAGATTAGCATTATGTCTGTGTGTGTGTGTGGGGGGGGGAGATCAGCATTATGTGTGTGTGGGGGGGGATATTAGTATTATGTGTGTGTGGGGGGGAGAGATTAGCATTGTGTGACTGTGTGTGGGGGGATTAGCATCATGTCTGTGTGGGTGGGGAGAGACAGATTAGGATTGTGTGTAGGCGGGGGGAGAGATTAGCATTATGTCTGTGTGGGAGAGATTAGCATCATGTCTGTGGGGGGGGGGGAGAAAGATTAGCATTATGTCTGTGTGTGGGGGGGATTAGCTTTGTGTGTGTAGGGAGGGTGAGAGATTAGCATTATGTCTGTGTGTGTGTGGGGGGGGGGGGGGGTTAGCATAATGTCTGTGTGTTTGTTTTTCTTAATTTTTTACTATTTTCTACATTGTAGAATAATAGTGAAGACCTCAAAACTATGAAATAACACATGGAAAAGTGTTAAACAAATCAAAATAAAGAGCTCAAACAACTAGTGCTGGTGAATGACATTCACATGTGACTTAATGTGTTCCAGGAGTATGTTTGTGTGCCAAAAACCCTAATCGTAACACTAAAAGATGGATAAACAAGTGTAAACAAGAAAACATTCAACAATTACCTCTATCCCGTGTGTGACGACATTGTTGTGCTGTGTAGGGTTCTGATGTGAAGACAGATTACGGGCCACTCCTTCACACTCTGGCCGAGTTCGGCTGGCTGCTCACCTGTGTCCTGCCCACACATATCATCCGCCATGACAGGTAACACATAATTGATGGAGATTTTGATATTAATGTTGTTGGACCAGTCTTGGCTCAAGTCTCTGTACTCATTGATGCACTCAAGTGATGAACCTGACATGGCATTTTAATCTTTTGTGTGTTGCCTGATGTTCCTTCTCAGAACAAATTTGTCAATTTTGTAGCCCGGGTCATCATGCCTTATATGAACATTTTCCTTCATAAACTCTTGTAATGTTGTGTGTGTTTGTTTAGTGATGGTAACCTGGCAACCAAGCATGTGGTGTTCCTACAGAGACCAATCAAGACTTCTTCAATACCACAGAGGAGCCACGTGAGGGCTTGGTTTTAGTTAGAACAAAATACTACAACTGGAAAGCTGCTATTTATATGTGTGGATTTTTTTATATGATAAAGGGTTTGATAAACATGGATGAATTAGTTTCACTAATTCTGAAGTGAAACTGTGAGGGCTAGTTGCCATTACACACATCTGTGCAGCATTAGATATGCGTATTGCTTTTACTAGATATTTGAATGACCTCTGACAATGTTCAGCGTTACTGCATAGAAAAGTCACCATCATAGAGACATGCTAGCCTCTTCCTCTCTGATCCTCCCCTCTCTGTCCTCTCCCAGGCCGGGTCCATTCAGAGGGACGTGTCCACTCGTTCTGAGAGTCGAGGTGTGGGCGGCCCCCTAACACCCCCCACTGTGGAGCTGTCCTCCACCGCTGGGGGTATTGGGGGGTTCCCCGTCTTCGGAGGGGGGTACCACAGCGCCCTGTCCCACCTAGAGGAGGGGGGCTTTGAGCACGACGACGGGGCGGCAGAGGTCACCTGCATGTGACCCCTGAAATGGACACACACAGATAATATACATGCTCCATATATCCTTCTACTCGCTTCCCTAACCAAGAAGACCATAGATTAGAAAATAAAAACTTGGCACTTTCCAATTTGATTTTTATTATGAAGCCATATTTACCATTTTGAGATGGTGTTATTTTCCTTTTTATAAATTTTGCTGGGAAAAACAAGCGGTCTACATTCACTGATGTTGAGACACTTTTGTTCGTACCCTCACACATACGCACTTATCTGTCCAGATTCACACATCCCATCATTCACACAGCCCCTTTTCATATGATGAGAAAGAACACACACTCATAAGTGACCAGCACAGGACATCTCCACAGTGACCGGGGGAACCAGGAAGTACCATCCATGCAGACACACACAGACCACTGGACTGATGCACCTGGCTGTTGGAATAACGTGTCCCCATGTTTTGGGAACCAGCTCCTCTCCCCTCTTCTGCTGTCTCATAAACACACTCAGCTGGATGGAAACATTTATCAGGTGGACAAATACACGCTTGCTGTGTGTTGGTGGTACTGTCAGGGCAGGCCTGTCACTGGGCCTTGCAGCGGTCAGCAATATTATTCAAACAGACCTCTTTCTAATTGTTTAACTAGGGGTGTTTGAGTTCAGGTCTGGAGAAGCTTATTTGTACAATAATTGCTTGGGTGAGTTCAGTTTAATTACATTTTTTTCCATATACAGGACTGCCAAGCCACAGGGTTACCTGGGAATGAATTGATAACATACTAAACCTTCTTTAGATATATACAAACAGTACATTAGGGCTATTATATGTATTCAGTCTGATTGGTGCTCAGGTCTATTGTTCACTGATCTGTTCATGTGATCATTAGTGTATATTCTAAATTATTTTTATTCATTGGCATCGGCTCAGGACCTATTCTAATCCTGCACCTATTGTCAGAAATAGCTGTTAGTTATTTTATCATGGCCTCAATTGTTTCATTCTGCCCAGTGATGATTCCTTTCCTCAGTTCTTCTGACAAAAGCCCTATTGTGTTACTAAGGGAGATGACTGACATTTTTTTAAATAATACTATTAAAGTGAAACAGCAAAGGGTTTGTTGTATAAGAGAACACCATACCGCAGTACATATCATAGACGTTAACAAAACATATTACTAGAGATGGACCTTTTAGTTACACAGAATCCAAGTTTGAACCCCCTTGCTTTGGTGATGGTGAAAACAAATCAGTATTATTTACCTGTTGTAGTGTTTTCATTTGAGAATTTGTAATATTTTGCTTCCTTTTGTCATCGGTGTTGATATTTTACTAAACCGCTATTTCTCCTTGTTCCTCTGTATCCAGTGGTGTTCTATGCTTTAGAAAAACACTGCCCATGATTTCCTCACATTTCCTGACCAATTATTTACTTTTAAAGCACTTGGCAGCTAGGCTAAATGGAATAGATGCCATGGATAGGACAAGTTCATTCCAACGATCGCTGCCACTTTAACCTTCTTCATCCATGTGTTGAGAGGTGTAAACCATGATTTTTACAAACTGTATTTAAACATTAAGTTATAACAGATGGTGACAAATTATACATAAATGGACTTTATTTTTTTGTCAACAAGAATAGTCCTTTTTTATTAAGACATCATGAAAATGTCGACAGTAACAAAATGTAGTGCGAAGAGACAAGACTCCTTCCACAAAATAACTTAATGAGGGGAGGGAGGGTGAAGGTGTGTTACTCTGGGCAACACAGAGGGCTTCTGAACTACAAATGGCGTCATCTTGCCTTCCAATGGGTTTTGTGGAAATGTCTGCATATTTCTCCACCTATCCAAGCCTCAGATCTACATGAGGGGCAAGGAGGCTATTTGGAATTCAGCGAGAGAACTAAAGCAAAGCACCAGCAAACACATGATTTTATGGGGGGGGGGAGACAGCAGGGGTTAAATACAGGGAGCCCATAAGGGTGTGCCTTTGTCATCAACACATTATGGTTTAATGTAGGTTTTGTCAATCCAGCTGCTCAAAAGGTTAAAGCAACGTTCCCCACAGAGTAGTGAGAGACTGTGTAGTGTGTAGGTGCGTCAGACCTGGGTTCAAATACTATTTAAAATTTTGAGCGTTTGCTTTAGCCTGCCTGCCTGGAGTACCAGGTGGGTGGGGTTTGCAGTTGTGGGACCCATTGGTTTCATTGCAACAGGCAAGCTCAATCAATACTAGTATTTTAACTCAAGTCTGGTCTCCTGTGTGCAGCTCTCCTCTCAGGCCTCACTCTCCCCGGCTGAGGCGTTCTGGACCTCCTCCTCCTCCAGGATAGGTACGATCAGGTTGTCCTTGGACATCAGGTTGTACTTCATCACGAAGCGCGTGAACCGATGGCACAGGAAGGTCTCGTTCTACAGGGAAGGAAAGGATGAGAGTTCCTTGTCCAGAAACATCTAACCTCTACTCCTAGACACTAAACAGTGAGGAGACACGAGGATGAGTTGATGCGATCTGAGGTCTGATGCACTAGTTTAGAGGCTGACTGACCATTTACTACAGAGCCATACTGTCACAGCCCTGATTTGTCATGAAGTAAATCATGTCTGGGACGCAGCTAAAATCAGCATGTAGAGCCATAGCTTGGGTGTGCTTGGAGTCAACACATGGGTGAACTCCACTGAGCATGGGTTCAGTAGACCATGAAGTGACCATTATGGATATGATCAGGTCCCAGACTCTATACAGCTCTAGTAACCACCACACACATACAGTATCAGTCCAGTGTTTCCCTATTGTCTAGGTCTGTAGTGCCACCTGTTGGCTGAATATGGGACAACTACAAAATGGAATATTATCTTAGATTTTTTTATTTTTTTATTTCACCTTTATTTAACCAGGTAGGTCAGTTGAGAACAAGTTCTCATTTGCAACTGCGACCTGGCCAAGACAAAATGGTTGGCCACATACGGAAAATAAAGGAGTTGGTAATCATGCTCATAATTTCCTGCTCAATCTGTTGCACATCTGGTGTGGATAAGTGCATTATATTTTCTCATTCAAAAAAGCAATGAATGTCCCAGCGAAGCTTTACTGTCATATTTCAATTTGTATGAGGAGCCGAAATCATACTTCACCGCCAGTCTATTTGGGAAGTGTGAACTTTCAACTTCTTACCTCATACTTGTCAAATATCTGTCGATGGTGGAAGTAAGCATGGGAGAATATCCTGTAGATCCGGCGACACACAGAGCCTAGCTTGGCCACTGAGGACTCCTTGATGCTCACACTGGAGAGGGGATATTGAAAGCCTATGAGTAGGGAACCAAAGTCCTCCTTTACATAGAGTGTGTATGTGTGTGTACTCACCGGCTGGGGAAATATTTGTTGCTGTTGAGAAGGCAGGCAGCTCCGTCCAGCGTGTGTCGGGTGTAGTCAATGGCAGGGCACTGTGGACACAAGCACAGGCAATGTACAGTTGAAGTCAGAAGTTTACATTCACTTAGGTTAAAGTCATTAAAACTCATTTTTCAACCACTCCACAGATTTCATGTTAACAAACTATAGTTTTGGCAAGTCGGTTAGGACATCTACTTTGTGCATGACAAGTAATTATTCCAACAATTGTTTACAGACAGATTATTTCACTTATAATTCACTATATCACAATTCCAGTGGGTCAGAAGTTTACATACACTAAGTTGACTGTGCCTTTAAACAGCTTGGAAAATTCCAGAAAATGATGTCATGGCTTTAGATGCTTCTAATAGGCTAATTAACATAATGTGAGTCAATTGGAGGTGTACCTGTGGTATATTTCAAGGCCTACCTTCAAACTCAGTGAATCTTTGTTCGACATCATGGGAAAATCAAAAGAAATCAGCCAAGACCTCAGGTCTACAAAAATGTAGACCTCCACAAGTCTGGTTCATCCTTGGGAGCAATTTCCAAACGCCTGAAGGTACCACGTTCATCTGTACAAACAATAGTACACAAGTATAAACACCATGGGACCACGCAGCCATCATACCGCTCAGGTAGGAGACGCGTTCTGTCTCGTAGAGTTGAACATACTTTGGTGCGAAAAGTGCAAATCAATCCCAGAACAACAGCAAAGGACCTTGTGAAGATGCTGGAGGAAACAGGTCCAAAAGTATATATATCCACAGTAAACCGAGTCCTATATCGACATAGGCCACTCGGCAAGGAAGAAGCCACTGCTCCAAAACCGCCATAAAAAAGACTACGGTTTGCAACTACACATGGGGACAAAGATAATACTTTTTGGAGAAATGTCCTCGGGTCTGAAGAAACATAAATAGAACTGTTTGGCCATAATGACCATCGTTATGTTTGAAAGAAAAAGGGGGAGGCTTGCAAGCCGAAGAACACCATCCCAACCGTGAAGCAGCATTATGTTGTGGGGGTGCTTTGCTACAGGAGGGACTGGTGCACTTCACAAAATAGATCATGAGGAAGGAAAAGTATGTGGATATATTGAAGCAACATCTCAAGACATCAGTCAGGAAGTTAAAGCTTGGTTGCAAATGGGTCTCCCAAATGGACAATGACCCCAAGTATATTTCCAAAGTTTTGGCAAGATGGATTAAGAACAACAAAGTCAAGGTATTGGAGTGGCCATCACAAAGCCCTGACCTCAATCCTATATAATATTTGTGGGCAGAACTGAAAAAGTTTGTGCGAGCAAGGAGGCCTACAAACCTGACTCAGTTACACCAGTTCTGTCAGTAGGAATGTGCCCAATTTATTGTGTGAAGCTTGTGGAAGGCTACCTGAAACACTTGACCCAAGTTAAGCAATTTAAAAGGCAATGCAACCAAATACAAATTCAGTGTGTGTAAACTTCTGACCCACTGGGAATGTGATGAAATAAATAAAAGCTGAAATAAATCACTCTACTATTATTCTTACATTTCACATTCTTAAAATAAAGTGGTGATCCTAACTGACCTAAGAAAGGGAATTTTTAATAGGATTAAATGTCAGGAATTGTGAAAAACTGAGTTTAAATGTATTTGGCTAAGGTGTATGTAAACTTACGACTTCAACTGTGCATGCATCTTAAATATAGTGCATTGCAGGCTGAGCTGAAAAATGCAAACCTGAGTGAATTGAATTCAATCAATCAAATTTAAGCCCTTTTTACATCAGCAGATGTCACAAAGTGCTTGTACATAAACTGAGCCTAAAACCCCAAAGAGCAAGCAATGCAAAAGCACGGTGGCTAGGAAAAACTCCCTAGAAAGGAAGGAACCTAGGAAGAAACCTAGAGAGGAACCAGGCTCTGGGGGGTGGCCAGTCTCCGGGTAGAGATTATAACAGTACATGGCCATTAAGGCCCAATAGTTCAAGACGTTCTGAATTCTGATTTTAGTAACACTTACTTCTTTGGGGGTCTTGTGTGCAGCACACAGGAATATCCACTGTTCTGTGGCTGTCATCTGGGTGCAGGTGTCTGGGTGGCACTCGCTTTGCAGTTTCACAGCTAGTCCATTCAGCTCCAGACAGAATTGCCTGTATCAGATGGGAGAACGGTAGACACAGACGGAGTCAACACACCCACACGGAGTAAGGTTTTTGATCTCAGTGTAGAGTATCTAGTGCAGCTATTGTACCTGAGGTGCTCGTACTTCCACACCCCCTCGTCCTGTCCCTCTGGTGGCTCCAGGATCTTATCGATACTGGAGCAGTCTGACCGGATGTTCTGCTGAATGTACTGAACAAGGGAGGCGCTGAGGTTAGTGATCAAATCATCTGGCCATCATCCTCCTAGCTATCTAAAATAGATAAGTTCTGACATGGGTGACAATGATCACACTAGTCAACCATTAATAGATAAGATGCTTTTGTAGGTTTGTAGGGCAGCCATCTTAAAATAAGGCAGAGCTTGTCACCGTCAGGCTTGGCACTTGACAGCTACTGCTAATTTGAAGCTGAAAACTCCACAGTCATTCCCAACTAGCTAACTCAACCACACCTGTTGTACAGCCAGCGTGCTGTCCATCTCCTCAAAGGATTCATCCGGCCAGTTGTAGAAATCCTGCAGTGAGAGAGGGAGGGATAATCAGTGCATGTGTGGCTATGGCTCAAAGGGCAAAATAGTGTCACCTCTCAGCCTTTCATATTTCATCTAACTAGACAGATGGTCTCTTCACAGTACCCAAGTCCAGAACAGACTCTGGGAAACACACAGTACTACATAGAGCGATGACTACATGGAACTCTTCCACATCAAGTAACTCAAGCGTGCAGTAAAATCAGATAAAAAATAAACTGATAAAACACCACAACGCGGACTGTGAAGAGAAACACACGGATACACACACATTATATATCAATGGAGGCTCCTCAGTAGAGGCGGAATTTCATTTTAAAAAGTTATTAAATGTTTTCATAAAACGATCCTAAATAGTTTGTAAGAAAGGCATTTCACTGTACTTGTGCATGTGACATTAAAACTTGAAAGTTATATTCACGTCACCAAATAATTGATTAAAACACACTGTTTTGCTATGAAGGTCTACAGTAGCCTCAACAGCACTCTGTAGGGTAGCACCATGGTGTAGCTGGAGGACAGCTAGTTTCTGTCCTCTGCTGGGTACACTGACTTCAATACAAAACCTAGGAGGCTCATGTTTCTCACCCCCTTCCATAGACTTATACAGTAATTATGACAACTTCCGAAGGACATCCTCCAACCTATCAGAGCTCTTGCAGCATGAACTGACGTTGTCCACTCAATCAAAGGATCAGAGAATGAATCTAGTACTGAAAGCATAAGCTACAGCTAGCTAGCACTGCATTGCATAAAATGTGGTGAGTAGTTGTGACTCAAAGAGAGAAAGACAATAGTTTAACAGTTTTGAACAAATGTATTTATTTAAAAATGAAGGAGAAGCGAGAGAGGTAGCTATATTTCTTCTTGTATTTCTTTTTAGATAGTGAATGCAGCTAGCTAGTTTTGCCTACTCAAACACCCAGCTCAAAAAGACAGGGATGCTATGTTAGTTAGCTGGCTATCCGACATTGGAACTCTTCCAAGTCAAGGTAAGCATTTGGTTTATGAATATTGACACCGGGGCCCGTCGGTGTAAATGCTAAACTGCTTGCTGACTGTACGGCATGATTGTAGCGGGTTTACTAACGCGTTAGTTCTAGTAGCTTTGTTGACTATGACGTTAGCTAATATGGTGACAACGATGGAGGCTGTGTTTAGCAGTGAGCGATTATGATACGAAGGTTTGGCTTGGAAACGTTTTTCCGCCTGGTCCCAGACAGCTGATATGTTGTGCACTGAAGTCCACAAGCGAAAGGAAAATGCAAGAGGAGGAGCGCACGTAAATGCGAGAAGGAATACAACTAGCAAAGTGATCATGCTGTTTGTATGTGACTGCTATGAATGTGAACTGTGTTTGCGTGTGATCAGGGGTGTATTAATTTTACCGATTCCGTTTCGGAAGCAAACAGAACGAAACAGGGATAAATACACCTAAATTTGTCCGATAGAAACTCTCGTTTGCAACTGTTGGACTAATGATTACACCCTAGATCAGCTAGATGCAGGCAAAAGTGTGCAAGGCGGTACTAAATGTGTCACTGTCTGTCAACTTGATTACTCAAAATTGTCTCTCGACCTGTGCACCTGTTGTAAACTCATTCACTGTCTAGGTTGTAGCAACCTCATGATGTATAGGGAAAATCCAAGTATAATGTGGTGTAACCTAACTAAACCTATCAATGTTACATTGAGCTGGGTGAATGGAATATGAATGACAGTCATCCAATAAGGCCATGCTCATAAAAACAAAATCTCATGTTGTATATTATACATTTAAAATAGAGTAATGTATTGCATGATGTATTGTTTTATTTATGATGTAGGCTGTTGCGTTTTGTTGTGATGTCGCTAACGTTACTTCATTGTTTTAATCCTGTTTGGACCCCAGGAAGAGTAGTAATTGGGATGCTAATGAATACAAAATATACACTATCCAGCTAGCTACGTTAGTTACTGGTAAACTAGCTAACGTTAGCTACATTGGACACGTATTAGTATAATTACACAAATAATTACCGTTACTTGGCTTGATAGCTAGTTGTTGGAAAATAATATAACGTTATGCAACTAGCTAAAGTAAAGTCGCTGAAGACTACAGCTCATGAACAGTTAGCCATGTCAAAATAGCTCGCAAACAGTTACTAACAGTAGCTAGCTACTAGCTAATGTCAATTACAGCGGTTGTTAGCTAACTTAGATATCTAGCTAACGTAAACTAGGTTGACTACTAGTTAACAGGTAGTTTTCAGATGGTGCTCATATTTCATATTTTTAGTCTAACTAGCTAGCACGTTTTAAGTGATCTGTGGTACATTTTAGGTAGCTAACGTTAACGCTACCCAGTTGCAAGCCCGACTGTTCCTGTTTTTTGGAAGACAACTACGAGCTAACCGTACAGAAAAACGATTCAAACCCCGAGATCTGAATGAAATTCACTGTTCCTGCAAGATCACCGTGGTCACCGTTGGTCTCTTTATCATAAGCAATCGTATTACGATTTGTGGAAACATACCTTCGCCTTGGTTCCAGGCCGATTCCTCCTCAGAACTGCAGTACCCTCCGCCATGACCATCTCGACAGAATGCCCGGATGCAAATGATGCACTGACTTGTGTATGACGGATTCACAGTACCAAGTAGTGTACATTCCGATAGTGCCTTCGGAAAGTATTCAGACACCTTGACTTTTCCCACATTTTGTTAGGTTAGAGCCTTATTTTAAAATTTATTAAATGTCCCCCCCCCGCCTTTTTCATTATGGGCTATTATTTGTAGATTGATGAGGGAAAAAAACAATTTAATCAATTTTAGAATAAGGCTGTAATGTAACAAAATGTGGAAAAAGTAAAGGGGTCTGAATACTTTACAAATGCTCTGTGTGCGTGTATATATATATATACACACACACACACACACACACACAGGGGGCCAAAAGTTTGGAATATTACTAATTCAAGGGATTTCCTTTATTTGCATTATTTTTTTACATTGTAGAATAACAGTTAAGACATCAAAATTATGACATAACACACATGTTGAATTATGTAGTAACCAAAAAAGTCAAATCAAAATATTTTATATCTGAGATTCTTCAAATAGCTACCCTTGGCCTTGATGACAGCTTTGCACACTCTTGGCATTCTCTCAACCAGCTTCACATGGATGTTCTTCCATCAGTCTTGAAGGAGTTCTCACATATGCTGAGCACTTGTTGGCTGCTTTTCCTTCACTGCGGTCCGACTCATCCCAAACCATCTAAAATGTGGTTGAGGTTGGAACCAAAAATCTAAAATTTGGACTCCAGACCAAAGGACAAATTTCCACCAGTCTCATGTCCATTGCTCGTGTTTCATGGCCCAAGCAAGTCTCTTCTTATTGGTGTTCTTTAGTAGTGGTTTCTTTGCAGCAATGAAAGAGTATGAAAGAGGCAACACATCAACTCAATAGTTCACTTTATTATTGTAATAAAACATGATCAGAAGTATTTACAATTGAATAACAAAAAACAAAACGAGGCAACCTTCTCTATTAGGATGAATAAGGGTTACATGGGGGTTTTACAGCAGAAAGGACTATTCTACATATTTGCCAAGGATGTCAGCATCACGGAACAGAAAGTATTCCTGAAAGACAAATGAATGTAGAATTAGAAGAATCAATTGCTTTTATTGTGGGTATAATTATCTATATTCTAATGAACATGTAGATCACTCCTACAACTAATCATTTTATTAGATAAGTATGATGTAAATATTTTATTACATTGATAATATACAATTTCTAGACATACCTTGTCTTCCAGGTTGACTTTAGTTCCTCCGTACTCTGGCAGAAGGACCTTCTCTCCAATTTTGACACTCATGGGTGTCAGATATCCTTTCTGAATGAGATCAGCAGACAACACAGTTAGACACAATCATAGAGAATGATAGAAGCCTCTAGTGGCCAAATTACGTTTTAGCATGAGGGCTTCCACCATTTTAAAGTAGTCAACTGGGTGGGGATACCCATGGGTTGTAGCCCCAATGGTGCTGCCCATGCTGTCAGACATTATAATGGCATAGATTGAAAGATGAGTCCTCTATCCATCTCGATGGACACAAGCCAGAGCAGCAAGCTCTCACATCAAAAGATTGCTATATTGCATCAATGTGGTCCCTGAAGTTAAACACTTCTAATCTCCCGGTATTGTGAAATCTGATGAACAGCACAGCAGACCGACAAGCCAGTTAGTCCGACAGCTCAGACATAAGCTTTTGTTAAGCTGGAGAGGGTGAAACAGGAGCAGTAAGTTACCTGGTTGGTGGAGCCTGGTCCCACTGCCACCACTGTGGCCTGCAGCACCTTGCCCTGGGCCTTCTCTGGCAGCATAATGCCCCCCTTCGACATAGTCTCTGCAGCCAGACGCTCCACCAGCACCCGGTCAAACATGGGAAGGAATTTCCTAAACGCCTATAAGATGAAGGGGAAGTATTTTATTTGACAGAGACAAATGTACAACAAAACATTGCAATCTAACTTAAAAAAACAACAAGAAAAACCATTGCAACTGATTTTAGCTACATAGCTCATTGGAGTTTGAGACAAGAGTTTTGAACTCTTCTACAGTCAGTGAGTGATTGGCATTCAATTGCCATACCCTCAAATAGCCAACTAGGTATTCATAAACCTACATGTTAGTCGTACTCTCCTTTGCGGACCTCCAACGGCAACAGGAAATCAGAAGGTTCATTACATTAGAGTGGGGGAGGGATATCCATAGGGATGGACCTTGATAACTAGCAGTGTCCATGCAATTTGCCAAGTAGAGCCTGCCAAAGGCAACAAAGAAATCCTTTGTATTCACTAACGAAAGGCATAAAGAAAGTTGCGTGATGTATTGTCATCTCTACCTTCTTGCCCTTTGTGCTGTTGTCAGTGCCCAATAATGTTTATACCCTGTTTTGTGCTGCTACCCTGCTGTGTTGTCATGTGTTGCTGCCTTGCTATGTTGTTGTCTTAGGTATCTCTCTTGTCTTGATGTGTGTTTGGTCCTATATTTATATTTTATTTATTCATCCCCGCAGGAGGTCTTTTGCCTTTTGGTAGGCCGTCACTGTAAATAAGAATTTGTTCTTAACTGAATTGCCTAGTTAAATAAAGGTTAAATTAAAAAAAAGAAAGCATTGTTAGATCTGATGTAGGACAATCTTCAAGCATAAACTAAGACTACTGAAAGTAGAGTGTGTGTTCCCTCTGTGGCCAGCACAATGGAAGGAGCTTAGGAGCCAACATGGAGAAGATTTTCAACACCAGCTGTATCTTTGACCTTGAGTGAAGGGCATCTCTGAAACAGGGGAGACAGAGGACAGACAGTTCTTCTCTAGGCTGTTGACTCTTTAGGGGGGCCAGTGGGGATGATGGGTGCTGCACTGTTAATGTTTACCATGATCTCAGTGAAGGACAGAACCCTGACCCAGAGATAAACTTCTAGACTAATCATGGCGGGAATGTTGGAGTAAATTCCAGAACATGTCAGCAAGTGACTCCCAACCTCCCCACATGGCAACCAAGGCTTTGTGGGGTCTAGGTAGTGGTCTCAAGGACCCAGACCTCCAGAGACAACATTCAAGGTCTGTTATTCAGTAACTGATTTGGCTGATGCTTCAGATCCCTCAGTCCATCATATTTAGGATAATGGGCAGTATTCCAAAGTGGAATTGTGTTGCATACTAAAGTTAAGTGAATGTAGCAAATAGACTAGTCTGAAATGTTTAAACAAGATAAAATGTCAACTTCAATGGGGGGGTAGGGATGTCCCAAGGATCCCGGATAGCACGGCCCAAATGAAAATGCTCTGACGCAGATGCACATGGTGTCACGACGTCTGAAGCAACGTAACCCAGAAGTGGTTGATAAGGAGCCGGTATTTCATTTTGTCGTTGCGCAAAGACACTACAACGAACTAGAAAAGCATAGAATAGGTCCAATAACGAAATGTAGAAATTAAATTTAAAAAAATTGCAGATGGCTATGTGCACAAATAATCATCCACACAGCATGCGGCTTCATCAGTTTTTGCAAAATAGGCTTCACATCGCTTCATTTATTAATTAATTCATTCTAAGTACAAAACTAGGTCGTTGGGAGTACCAACTTCAGATGTACATTTTCTCCAATAACCAAGGGTTGGAGATGTAATGGTTGAAGTGGTGTATAGCTAACTTAACGATTTGCTTTGGCACAATCATGCATGGATGTCAGCTCTCTTGACATTGTCTGAAAAACAACGTGAACCTGCCAAACTCATTTCGTCCTGTATTCTTTCAGTGGTAGTTAGAAGCCTCGATTATTTGTGCAAACACTGAAAATGGCATCATCTGTTTGACCTTGTCCGAGAGAAAACAAAGCATAGTTCGCAAGCTAGCTAGTCGGCTAACGCTACGGTAACGTTTTCTAGCTTCTAGCTAACTAGCCAACTCTGTTGGTGACAGAACGTTAAGAGTCCTAAATTATATTTTAGCTATGCGACATTGTTTTGAGAAATAATATCTTACCATTTTTAAGTGATAGTCGTTGAGACCTTGTAATGTTGAGCCCCGATTTCTTCTTGAGTGTGGATCTGACAAGCTGAAGGGGAATCTCTACACGTGAGGAAATATAGAGAACTGCGACGCGCATGCGTATTTTCAAATGTCCTTAACGTTTCCTGGACAGTTTATAAATTCCAGAATATTCCAGAACCTCTAGAGAACGCAAAAACATTTCATAACACATGAAAACATACAATCAACACAGTTGTGCAGGGGGAACTCAGTACAGTTATGATGAAATTATAACTAATTATTAATGAGTTTTCATGTGATTGCAATTCCCAGCAATGTTGCACAATGTGCCAACATTGACCCCTGTTTTTTCTCCAATAGCACATTCTGGAATCTGCGTGCCAAGGAACGAGCATTACAGTGAAAAGTGCATTCGTTTTACACGATAAACTCACCAAATAAAAGCATTTACCTTTTGTATGTACATAGATAGCACATTCATTTGAAATAAAATACATATGATACAAAACTTCGCTCAATTTCAGCAAATATAATGTATATTTCCTCTATGCATGTTTTGGGGCGGACCAGTACATTACCCGGATGCAAAAGGCCATGTGCAGTGCTGTCTCTCTGAAGTTCGATTGCACCACACCTCTGCCCGTTCTTCTCCACGCTGTATCATTCCGTCTCCTTCAGACGAACAAATCGTGCCACCCTAAAATCCTTCAAACAACAAGTAAGTACTATTACTGTTTTAATAAATCTTTGTAGAGCTTGATGCTCATCAATTTAAACAACATAATGAACGGTCTCAAACGTCAAGGTTTTGCTAGTATCGTTAGTATTTTCAAGCATCTCCAGCAAGGACAGTCAATTAAGTAGCCATGGTAGTTGGTAATGGTAACTTACATCCTAATGTCCCTGAATATCGGGCACTGGTAATTATGTCAACGTTACTGGTCTGTGTTGTTTCTCCAGTACTTTCCATAAGTATCTATTTGGTAAGTTTAATTGGTATTTAGCTAGCTAACATTACAGCTTATGATTGTAGCTATTTAGTCACTGCATTGGTTCTTACATAGCTAATGTTAATTGTTTTCACGTTCATTTTGATATTGTCATGTGTTCTGATCTTAATTCAATAATGACAGATGGCTCAATTGGTGACGTTAACATTGACTCATGTCATCATGACATGCTAGCTATCCCTAACGTTACGAGATATTTGGTCACCATCACAACTAGGCCTAATTCCAAAAGATTGCCAAACGTATCTAGAAAAAACATACATGTTTCACTCAATCTGCATTTTTCTCAGAATAAAACTACATACAGGCGTGAAAAATGAACGCAGTCCCAGTCTTGTCAACATTTATTTTTTAATAAATTCCTATTCAAAATCAATTTGGGATAGCTAGTAAATGGCTACCTCGGGCTGCTGTCGGTTGCAATATAAATGTTTGTTTTATGTAGCTTTAATGCTTGTGCTGGGCAAGTACATTTAAAATTCCTTCATAGTAGTTCATTCATTGAAGTGAGGCATTTTACTGCGCAAGCTCCATACACTGTGCGATTTTGACCTTGTGACGCATGACCTGAGCACACGTGGGGAGAATCAGGAAAATACCGGTTCGAGACATTTATCAGTCACGATGTAGCAAATCTCCGCAAATGCCCCATCACATAAATAATTTACGATTCCGAATGAACGTCTCAGGTTATTAATTTGTAAACCGAGATGCACAACTCAGTGCAATAGCGTGCCGGACATGGAATCAGGCTGCTAAAGTATCCTCCTTATGCTACTTGTTCTCGGGACCTTGAGAAATGTGCAGAATGTTGTCCTCAGCCCTTGATTTGGGTTATATAGACCAAGAAATTCTGCCAACATGTAGGCTAATTTATGATAGCCTAGTGTGAGTTTAATCAGATTCCCTCCTTTTGACTTGTTTCTTTTGAGGCCATCATGATCTGCAAAATTAGATATTTTCTTTGTCTTTCTGCGGGACTTCAAACACACATTTGCTTGTGGTCTTACTCTGGGTTATGTCCTTTTTGTCCTTGAGATTTTCAGGGGTATTTCATCATGGGTACACTATCATTCATTTAACAATTCTTCCCTTACAACTCTTGCTGTACCATGAACGGCCAATAGGTTGTACTGTATAGCTTGTTTGGTCACCTTCAGACATTGTCATTATGTGACATATGGGCCGGGGGAGGGGTGTTGAAGGTGTCTTGGGAATGATCCAGAAGGTTAATTTTTTACAGGGCAAACATGGACTCTAGTTTGGTACTTTGAGATATTACCAACAATTTAAGTATATATTAAAATGAACATAGCCAACAGGTGTTTATACAAGACACGTTATTTTGAGTTGACTGTTAAATAAAGTGCATTGGCTGCTCTGTAACTGAATGAATGATTGGGATTGGTAATGTGCATTTCTCATTTTTTGGGATCTCTCTCCCCCTCCCCCCTACAGAGATGCTGCGTCTACCCACAGTGATGAGACAGATGAGGCCAGTCTGCAGGGCCCTGGCCCCCCACCTCACCCGAGCCTACGCCAAGGACGTCAAGTTCGGAGCCGATGCTCGGGCCATGATGCTGAAGGGAGTGGATCTACTGGCTGATGCTGTTGCCGTCACCATGGGACCTAAGGTAGGAGGAGGGAGTTGCTATGACTACACCTGGTATTAGGTTGTCAAATATCAAATTCTGTTAGATTAAAATTTCACCCAGATTTTATGGGATGTGTGAAATTGTTACGTATAACCAATTAATTATTGTTCCACTTTTTATTTGAATCTTATTTCCACCCGAAGAACCCTGTGCACCACAGTGTGTCTTGTTCCAGGTGTAGGAACAACTGAACACAAGTGTTACAAGTGTTTTGAGCTGTATCCTTTTCCGCATCCCTGCAGGGTCGCACAGTCATCATCGAGCAGAGCTGGGGCAGCCCCAAGGTGACCAAGGACGGCGTCACTGTAGCCAAGGCCATCGACCTGAAGTGCAAGTACCAGAACATCGGTGCCAAGCTGGTCCAGGACGTGGCCAACAACACTAACGAGGAAGCAGGAGATGGCACCACCACTGCCACAGTGCTGGCCAGAGCCATCGCCAAGGAGGGCTTTGACACCATTAGTAAAGGAGCTAACCCTGTGGAGATCCGCCGTGGCGTCATGCTGGCTGTGGAGACCGTCATTGCTGAGCTGAAGAGAATGTCTAAGCCAGTCACCACACCTGAGGAGATTGCCCAGGTAACCGATTGTGTTAAGAATATGGATTGATCAAATAAGTCAATATTCTTATTAATTCATATCTATTCAATTGATACAAATAATTATTTAGAGACGGATGCAGTATTTATATTATACTTTATACTGTAGTTAAGATATCCTTTATTATACTTTATACTGTAGTTAAGATATCCTTTATTATACTTTATACTGTAGTTAAGAGATCCTTTATACTGTAGTTAAGATGTCCTTTTTGATGGTGAATGTAAAGTTTTCAATGCTCTGTGTTCTGTCTGCTAGGTGGCCACCATCTCTGCTAATGGAGACGTGGAGATCGGCACCATCATCTCCAATGCCATGAAGAAAGTGGGCCGCAAGGGAGTCATCACTGTCAAGGATGGTAAAACCCTGCATGATGAGCTGGAGATCATTGAGGGGCTGAAGTTCGACCGAGGATACATCTCCCCTTACTTCATCAACTCAGCCAAAGGTATGGTCCCCTCTCTGCCATGACCCCACCAATCTGCTCTAAAGATTGAATGGATTTTTATGATCTTGATCCTCCACATTTGGCCATTTTGGAGCTTTTACATGACCGTTCTCCCTCATCTCTGCCCCTCAGGACAGAAATGTGAGTTCCAGGATGCCTATGTGTTGCTGAGTGAGAAGAAGATCTCTTCTGTTCAGAGTATTGTCCCTGCCCTGGAATTGGCCAACCAGCACCGCAAACCTCTGGTCATCGTGGCCGAGGACGTGGACGGAGAGGCCCTCAGCACCCTGGTTCTCAACAGGTCAGTTCCCTGTCACTTTAGCACCCTGTGTATCAGAGTAGCAGTTCTGATCTGGGATCATTTTGGGATTTTAGATCATATTTATATGCACAGAGGGACCTGATCCTAGATAAGCAATCCTGCTCAGACACTTTGTGAATACAGGCCCTTGTCCTCAACTAGTCAGTCAGTGTCCTTTATTTAACCAGTAAACCCCCTTGAGGTTAAAGATCTGTTTTAAGGACCTTTCCCCTTCACATCAACACTGACTGAGCACCTGGGCCAATGCCTGCACTACTAATATAGAACACCAACATCATTCAGCTCTGGGTATTTATTTATAACTGAAGAGTCAACCTCAAAATAAAGCTGTAGACAATTTAGCTATTCCTGCCCTCTTTATGTGTGGAGGAATGTGTAGATGTTGGGTGGTGTCAGTTTGGGTGTGTGTTAATTTAACCTCTACTTACATGCTGATTGGTGTCAAGGTTGATGTGGTATATTAACCTCTACTGTCTTTAGGCTGAAGGTAGGACTACAGGTGGTGGCAGTCAAGGCCCCAGGCTTTGGAGACAACAGGAAGGCCCAGCTGCACGACATGGCCGTCGCCACCGGGGGCACTGTAAGCACACTTTACTCTAATCACCCTATATAGACAAACAATCCATTTCTACTGTAAGAACACTTTACACTGTAACCACCCCATACTTATATCAGTCAATCACTACTTGAGAAAGGTAATAGGAAAAGCAGGATAAGTTACAGTGCAGCTTGTTCAGTGCTGTTCTGTCGTTCCCCCTGCACACAGAAACATGTCTCCTACTATCCCTGTCTGTCAGCATCCCACGGCAGGCAGGGACGCTTGGTCTCAGACACTTCTGCACTGGCACCTTTCCCCAATCAATTAATAGAAATGTTGCGTAGTCTTGCTTATCCCATGGTTAAAGGGTTAACTCACCACCTAATTACCTGGTTCTAATAATGGCAAAGTGCACCCTCCATACCTCTCTTGAAAGATGGATGCCATTTAGAAATATTCTGTCAGGGCCAATGACTACCTGTTAAAATCCTGCCCTTCCTTTACTGAGATTCCTCTTCCTCAGGTGTTTGGTGACGAGGCGGTGGGAATTGCCCTGGAGGACATCCAGGCCCATGACTTTGGCCAGGTGGGCGAGGTGTCAGTGACCAAGGACGACACCATGCTACTGAAGGGGAAGGGAGACACGGCGTCCATCGAGAAGAGGCAGGCTCAAATCGCAGAGCAGCTGGAGAACACCACCAGCGACTACGAGAAGGAGAAGCTCAGTGAGAGGCTGGCCAAGCTGTCGGACGGAGTGGCTGTACTCAAGGTTAGAGGAGAAGAGGTCGGGGGCTGTATGAAGGGGGACATGATTGAAGAGAGAGATCTTAAGAAGTGAGATAGATGGCAGTATGATTTCATTAAATTTGAATGAAATAAGCCTAGCCTATTCTCACTTCTCATCTTGAAAAAACGAACACTAAAAAAACGTGTCAATCTGCAATCATTAACACAAAGGAAAAACCAAATGTATTTATTATTAAAATATTGAAATGGCATGGGTGACCGAGGGGAAAAACAGATTGATACAATTTTAAGGCCAAGTGGCAAACAATTTAATTTTTTATTTCACCTTTATTTAACCAGGTAGGTCAGTTTTGAACAAGTTCTCATTTACAACTGCGACTTGGCCAAGACAAAGCAAAGCAGTGCGACAAAAAACACAGAGTTACACATGGGAAATAAACAAACGTACAGTCAATAACACAATAGGAAATCTTTATACAGAGTGCAAATGTAGTGCAAAATGCAGTAAGGTTAGGAAGGTAGGACAATAAATAGGCCATAGTGGTGAAATAAATTACAGATTAGCATTAACACTGGAATGATGGATGTGCAAATGATGATGTGCAAATAGAGATACTGGATTGCATAATGAAGTAAAAAATAAATATGGGGATGAGGTAGTAGGGTTGGCTATTTACAGAAGGGCTATATACAGGTGCAGTGATCGATAAGCAGCTTTGACAGCTGATGCTTGAAGTTAAGTGAGTGAGATAGGAACCTCTAGCTTCAAGGATTTTTGCAATTCGTTCCAGTCATTGGAACAATGACAATGCATGCGGGTCTGAGCAGATGAGATGTAGTTTGTGTACATCTGTAAGTTGTTTTTCGTATGTATAAGTTTGTATGTGCAGTTAAAAATAAGTAAGGTAGGATGAGTTTAGGAGATTCCTACTCTGAGACAGGATTTACATTTTGCTTCTGTATCCACCATGCATGAAAGAGAAAGTGACTTCTGTTCCAGGTGGGAGGAACGAGTGACGTGGAGGTGAACGAAAAGAAGGACCGCGTGACTGACGCCCTGAATGCCACCAGGGCCGCTGTGGAGGAGGGCATCGTGCCTGGGGGTGGCTGTGCCCTGCTGCGCTCCATCCCTGCACTGGACGCCCTCGTGCCCATCAACGCTGACCAGAAGATTGGTAAGTACAGTTCCTATTTTTGATCTTTACCTAACATGCCAATAGACTTTAATCTGCTCACATGGGAGTGGCGGGATATTTTCCTTTCAATCTTTTGGACAGATAAGTATTGTAGCTTAACTTGGTATATCGTTTCCTCTCTACAGGAATTGACATCATCAGACGAGCCCTGCGTGTGCCAGCCATGACAATTGCGAAGAATGCTGGTGTGGAGGGCTCTCTAGTGGTGGAGAAGATCCTTCAGGCCGCAGGGGACATCGGTTACGATGCCATGGAGGGCGAGTACGTCAACATGGTAGAGAAGGGCATCATCGACCCCACCAAGGTATGGATGCTTCAGCTCGGCACCTGTCATTCACCCAGCATAACAAAAATATAATAAAGACAGATTCATTTTATACTGATGGGAAATATACAGCACTAATGTTGGCAAAGTTATGAATTTGAATGGATACAAGATTGATTTAATTGCTGCAATAAGGTTTACTCACATGATGGTGTATGCTTTGGCTAGACTGACGTTGCTTAGACAGAAAATGGCTGATAGTGGCATCACAGGTTCTCTGATGATACTAAAGTGCTCTTGTTCCCTCTCCTGGTGTATGTCTGTATTACAACAAGCACTGAGTCTATGTCTCCCCAACAGGTGGTGAGGACTGCACTAATGGATGCTGCAGGTGTTGCATCCCTGCTCTCCACCGCTGAGTGTGTGGTCACAGAGCTGCCCAAGGATGAAAAAGAGGGTGGCATGGGAGGTGGCATGGGAGGTGGCATGGGAGGTGGCATGGGAGGCATGGGAGGTGGCATGTTCTAAGGCCCACCTCAAAGCGCTGTACAGACTTAAAGGCAGCGTGGGGCTAGGGGGCAAATTGTCCCTCCAACCCCCAGACTTGCCCAAACTGACTGGCCGTGAGTTTTGTTGGAGCTGCAAATGGATGAACCACACTACTTCTGCTGATTGTCTCCCCTCTACCCTCTGGAAGACCAGCCTCTCGCCCCTCTACCCCTCTGACTGAGGCTCTGAGAACCCCCCCCCCCCCCCCCCCCAAACATGGCCGTTTCATCATCCATCAGCAACACGCAGAATAGAATATTCACTGTCGATTATGAAAGATGCTAACCAGTGTGAAGAATGCAATGCTGGTTTTGATGTCAAATTGTAATTTCTATCAAATGGAAGTAATGGAGCCTGTTTGTACTACTCGTTACTTCCTGAAGTTAAAGATAAGGCAGATTAATAAATGGTCAAACACAGTATAGATATACACTGGGGGGGGGGGGGGGGGGGCAAAAGTTGAATATTACTAATTCAAGGGTTTTTCTTTATTTGCACTATATTCTTTACATTGTAGAATAAAAGTAAAGACATGTAGTAACCAAAAAACTGTTAAACAAATGAAAATATTTGAGATTCTTCAAAGTAGCCACCCTTTGCCTTGATGATAGCTTTGCACACTCATGGCATTCTCTCAACCAGCTTCATGAGGACTGCCACAGGAATGGAAGACCCAGATATATCTCTACTGCAGAGATTAAGTTCATTAGAGTTACCAGCCTCACATCGCAGCCCAAATAAATGCTTCACAGAGTTCAAGTAACAGACACATCTCATCAACTGTTCAGAGGAGACTGTGAAGCAGGCCTTCATGGTCGGATTGCTGCAAAGAAACCACTAAAGGACACCAATAAGAAGAGACTTGCTTGGGCCAAGAAACACGAGCAATGGACATTAGACCAGTGGAAATTTGTCCTTTGGTCTGGAGTCCAAATTTGAGATTTTTGGTTCAAACCTCAACCACATTTAGATGGTTTGGGATGAGTCAGACCGCAATGAAGGAAAAGCAGCTAACAAGTGCATAGCATATGTGGGAACTCCTTCAAGACTGATGGAAAAACATCCAGGTGAAGCTGGTTGAGAGAATGCCAAGAGTGTGCAAAGCTGTCATCAAGGCAAAGGGTAGCTATTTGAAGAACCTCAAATATAAAATATTTTGTTTTACTTTTTTTTGGTTACTACATGATTCCATATGTGTTATGTCAGTTTTGATGTCTTCACTATTAGTCAACAATGTAAAAAAAAATAGTGCAAGTAAAGAAAAGCCCTTAAATGAGTAATATTCCAAACTTTTGGCCCCCAGTGTATATGTATGGGCGAGGGGGGGGGGGTTGCTGGAGAAAGGAAACTCGGCCAGAAATGCCACTGTCAATAATTTGTCGTAATGTTTTAATTTTAACTTTGTCCTTTTTTTATATCAGTTTTGTCCCGCTTCACCCACAATGTTGGGAGGAACCGTAACCTTTTCAGTTGAGTTGATACAAATAAAATAATAATTATTGCTGAGCATTTGTTTTGTCTGATGTCAATACTCAAATATTCTACAACTTTTGAACTGAAATATGAATTCATATCAGAATTATCTACACCTTATGCTAACCTTTGTGATTGGATAAGAGTGCCTCGTTTACTAGTAATTTAGCAGAGTGGATGGCTAATGTGCATTAAAATCAGCTGAATGTCTTTCTAGCAGAGGGGAGGAGACAGTTTGCAGAAGTTGACTGGGTGGGTTGGATGGATTAGTTACAGCAGTTTGGGCCAGTGAAGGTTCAAGCCACAAGTTAATGTGAAACCCATTGTCCTCATGAACGGATTTGTACACTGCTCATTGATGTTTAGCCTACATTTATTTACTGTGTGTGTTCAATAGGTGCTACAAACTACCATGCGTTCAAGTGTTGAGCTGTGCTACTTCAAAGAATAAACAAATGTATTTTTTTCCAGTAACGTTAGATTATTTCTTTGCAAACAACCAACCGTGATCACTCGACATGTTTTGTACAATGTAGACAATTTGTTTATTTAATAAAAAAAGTTCTGAAGGAAGAGTATTGTGCTTTTCTATTAACAAAAATATATGCTGATTTCATAGTACGATGCCAGACATACTGAACTGGAATTCTGACAGAAACCATTAAATAGTGAACTACGTAACATAGATAATCCACCCCAGAATGAAACTCCTGTCAATTTGGTGTTTGTCTACATCCGGGCCCTCCAACCCTGTTCCTGGAGAGCTACCTTCCTGTAGGTTCACTCCAACCCTGTTCCTGGAGATACCATCCTGTAGGTTCACGCCAACCCTGTTCCTGGAGAGCTACCATCCTGTAGGTTCACGCCAACCCTGTTCCTGGAGAGCTACCATCCTGTAGGTTCACGCCAACCCTGTTCCTGGAGAGATACCATCCTGTAGGTTCACTCCAACCCTGTTCCTGGAGAGATACCATCCTGTAGGTTCACTCCAACCCTGTTCCTGGAGAGATACCATCCTGTAGGTTCACTCCAACCCTGTTCCTGGAGAGATACCATCCTGTAGGTTCACTCCATCCCTGTTCCTGGAGAGATACCATCCTGTAGGTTCACTCCATCCCTGTTCCTGGAGAGATACCATCCTGTAAGTTCACTCCATCCCTGTTCCGGGAGAGATACCATCCTGTAGGTTCACTCCATCCCTGTTCCTGGAGAGATACCATCCTGTAGGTTCACTCCATCCCTGTTCCTGGAGAGATACCATCCTGTAGGTTCACTCCATCCCTGTTCCTGGAGAACTACCATCCTGTAGGTTCACTCCATCCCTGTTCCTGGAGAGATACCATCCTGTAGGTTCACTCCAACACTAATCTAGCGCACCAATTCTAATAATTAGCTGGTTGATAAACTGAACAAGGATAGTTACAACTGGGGTTGGCACGGAAACGTACAGGAGGGTATCTAGGAACAGGGTTGGAGAGCCCTAGTCTATGTTCTATGAGCTGTCCTGGTAAATATGTAGTATCAGAATCTTAGCTCATAAAGGTCAATTATTTACGGCCAGGCAGCCCTTCAGTATGGTGGTTTGTTACAGCATTTCTGTCCTTGGGACAATTGTTTCCTCTTGTGCATGTGGTTCTGTATTTGTCCAGCAGGAGTCATAACTAACTCGCATAACTTAGTGTCAGTTCTATTTTTATCTCTCACATGATTCCCTTTATTTTGTCCAATGGTCAACCAGCCATGAGCCTATGAAGTTTCTGAACCTGTCGAAACCAACCAGATGTTGACAACTACAAACCTGAAGATGGCACCGAAACAGACTTCCCCATTAGAATGTTTATGAGTATACATTTACTGTGCAATATCAACTCCACACACAAAAACCACACAACTTTTTTAAATATAAAAATAGTTTATAAACCATGCCGTCGATACATCTTCACCCAGTTGACGCTCATTGAAACACCTCCATTTGCACTATAAAACACAATCCCCAAAACATATCAGAAATTATAGTTCTGTTATGTCAGTTCAGTGTACACTCTATCCTCGTCTGTGGTCTTAAAACATTATGTACACGTGTTCTTATAATCATTTTAATAAATATCTTTATATGAGTAGAATGCACAAGGTTATAAAATAAAATATAAATATGATGCCACTAGGACCAGGTGAAAGGTGTACGTAAGAGTGAAATCTTTAAAAAGGTTCTACGGTGTTCAGATGTCTCACTGTGCCAGCAAGTATTCTGACTGGCAGACAATCTGCATCCAAAATGGTACCTTATTGCCTTAATAGTGCACTACTCTTGGTCAAACGTAGTACATATAGTGAACTACTTTGACCAGAGCCCTATGGGTACATTATATATCGGAAATAGGGTGCCATTTCAGACGCAGACAGACAGTTTAGCCAGAGTGGATGACCCTGTCCCCTGCCTAGCTGCATTTTAAAAAACCAAACACGTTATGATATTGCACACTTTAAAAAAAAAAGCACAAGTGCCATAACTGAACTCAGGCTAAAGAACATGGCTCCCATGGTCATTAGAGAGCAAGGTGCTTTATGGGGTGCAGCAGAACTGTCCCCAGTAACATTGTTTCAACACAGCACCTCTTGAACGGGTGTGTGTGTAGGTAGGCATGGCAGTGTTGCAACATTCCTTTAGGAAACACTGATCTTCAAGGGCTCACACTGTTCCCACATGTCATTCAAGGTCAGTGACAAACCTGGTTCTGTCCCTTTTTCTTGAAAAAAATGTAAATGCACAAGCCGATCCTTTGATATGCCAGCCTCCATCTTATCCACATGGACAACATAACATTAGGCTACTTAAGCCAGAGTGGGTGTGGTATATGGCCAATATACCACGGCTAAGGGCTGTTCTTAAGCACAACGCAACACAGAGAAATATTGGCCATATACCACAAATCCCTGAGGTGCCTTATTGCTATTATAAACTGGTTACCAATGTAATTCGAGCATTAAAAAAAATTGTTTTGTCATACATTTCAGACAAATCAGCATTCAGGGCTCGAACCACCTAGTTTATAATGTATGTATTTTATGTGATAGGTTTGGTACAATAATCATATCTTGGATGGGCCTTCACAATCTCTTGGCCTGATCAGGACATAAGAACCCCAGTCCCTTCCCACTGATCTCCCTACCATAGTATCTTACACACAGCCTTTCACCATCAACTGACTTTATTCAGGCCTTAGCAGATTTGTTTTTATATCTCCACAAGAGGGCTATTATGAGCCCTGTGCCCCCCATATAGAGACAGCACTAAGCACTGGCGTGTGCCTACTGGCCAGAGGTGCTGATGGTTTCTTTGGGGGTGAAGGGAGCACCATGATGGTATAGGGGGGAGGAAGAGTGATATCTGGGGAGAGGGGTAGGGTATTTTGGGGGTAGGGAGGGGGACAGAATCCAGCCACAAGCAGTTAATGGGAATAAAATTATTGGTTGTGTTCTGATAAGGCACGGCTGTGTTCAGGCACATAACCTTTTCTCTCTTCCCCGCTCTCTCTCTACCTGCCATGGCTGACTGTGTGTGTGTGTGTGTGTGTGTGTGTGTGTGTGTGTGTGTGTGTGTGTGTGTGTGTGTGTGTGTGTGTGTATAGAGAGAGGATGACCCGTTGGGGCACGCTACGTGTGGTGGACCTCATGAAACATGAGCTCTCTGGGGATCATGGTCTGTGCTCCATACAGTTTACCAGCCCGCCTCTCAAACGCAGACACGTTCTGCTTCACCACCTCGTCAAAGAAAACCATGGCCAGCTGGGAATGCAGCAGGGAGCGGAACTCAAATGAGATCTGGAGAGAGGAGAGGCGGAGAGTGGGAGTTTGGGTGAGAAAGTGATCTAGACATATGATCCTGTATGTACAGTCGTGTGAAAAAGTAAGTACCCCCCTGGAAAGGTCTTTTATTTTTTTTACATATTTGGACAGATGGATATGTAATCTTCACTTCAACACTATTGACAGACAAAGGTTACCCAATTTAACAAATCACAACAACAAAAAACTGAAAATGCTATGCAATTCAAATAAAATGCCTTTTCCTTATGGGGAAAAGTTAATACACCCCTACCTTTACCATCACATAAAATGGCAAAAATTAGAATTAGGTACCAAAACAAGTGTAAATAATAAATAAAGAAAACAGAGAGAAACTTGGTCCAGCTTTCCATAACGATAAGAAAATTGGTCTGGTTTGGTCTTAACCATATGGGTGTGTGGTAACACATCATTCAAAGATCTAAAGACCTACCGAGGCCCTCAGAATAAAGATTATTGATGCCCATAAGTCTGGGAGGGGTTACAAATCAATTTAAGCAATTTGAAGTACATCATTCAATTTCCAAGCAATTTGAAGTACATCATTCCACTGTCCGATGAAAATTCCAGACCACTGGCAAACTACCTAGGACAGGTCGTCCCACCAAAGTCAGCCCAAGAGCTGACCAAAATATGCTCATTGAAGTCTCTAAGAACCCCAGGGTAACATCAAGGGCTCTACAGGCCTCTCTTGCCACAATCAATGTCGAAGTGCATGAGTACACTGTCAGAAAGAGACTGCACAAACTTGGCCTACATGAGAGGTCAGAAAGGAAGAAGCCTCTGCTCTCAAAAAATTATATCAAGACACAACTGACTTTACCCAGGTGTTGTCTGGCAGGTCTTTTGATCTTTGAATGATGTGTTACCACACACCCATATGGTTAAGACCAAACCAGACAACAGTTATTATCTTTATGAAAGGCTAGACCTTCCTAACTTTCTAATGTTTTTTTATCATTTGCACTTGTTTTGGTACACATCATTCTATTTTTTGCCATTTTATGTGATGGTAAAGGGTGTACTGACTTTTTCCCCATAAGGAAAATGCATTTTTATTCATTTTAATTGCATAACATTCTCAATTTTGTTTGGTGTGTGTGATTTGTTTAACCTCGGTCACTAAAAAAAACCAATGCCAAAGATAGCATAGATACAAACCTAGCTCTTAAGCAGACGCATACATGGACACAAATAAGATACACAAACCCAGACACCCACACCAGTACACCCACAGTGCAGTGTGTTGAGGTACTTACAGAGAAGTCAACGGTGCAGGTGCGAGGGTAGCCAGGGAGGCCGGGGCTGAAGCGCCAAACCGTCTCCAGGTGGTTGAAGAGCTTACCGTCTGAACAGGCAGCCTGTCAACACACACTGCAACGGTCAGACTGCTGATATAACCACAGTGGCTGCATTCCAGCTCATCTTTATTAAAAGACTAAGAATCTAATAAGATGGCTATATAATATTTATGTAGTTCCGGAGATGCTAAACACTTCTCCAGATACAATTAAGATAACCTGGAACACAATTGGTGTCACTACATCACAGCTGCTCATCTAATACCTAGCCAGGTACCCTCACTGCAGATATAAGCTGCTACTGCAATGCCTTACCTTGACCAGGTGGGGGCGCACTGTAGTGACCAGCGAGGTGTAGTTCTCCACTACAGGGGGGAAGCCAACGGTCAGCTTGGCCTTGCAGAACCCTGAGCGCCGGAACACCACGTCAGACTTCTTACACCAAGGAACGAAGTGAAGGTAGTTTTCTACCCCAGCTACCACTTCATACATCTCCAACATAGAGTACCTGACAGAGAGAGGAGGCCTGGGTCAACATCTCGAACAGAGGGAGGAGGAAAGAGTCCCATACAACCCAATAGTCCTACAAACTCTGACCTTAAGGTTGTCAACGGAAGAAGACTAACTTAACAGTGATGATTGACATTCTCTGCCCCCATGTCTCATCTGGCCCGGGGACTAACTAAACTCAGCCAGTAAGGCAATTGCAATTTCCCACCCAATCATTACATAACAGCCTGGCAACTAGCCCGGGAAAGGGACACAGACTGGATTGCTTTTAATAGTGTAAGATTTAGTGATTATGACCTTCACTGGATAAGAGAGAGTCATTGGCGGGAGCAGGACAGATAATACATGGAAAAACCAGAGTCTCTATATTAACTTCCTAGGAGGTAGACTTGGTTTTAAATACTATTTGAAATCATTTCAAATAGGCTACTTTGTCTGTGCCCCACTGAACCTTGTCTGTGCCCCACTGAACCTTGTCTGTGCCCCACTGAACCGTGTCTGTTGCAATAGAACAAATAGAAAACTCCCAAACCATGACCACCTGGCACTCCAGGCAAGCTAAAGCAGACATTCAAATTATTTTAAAGATTCAAAACAGTATTTGAACCCAGGCAGAAGCAGGTCTGATTTTAAAGAGGAGGCACAGTGACTGACCCCAAGATGCGTCTCTCGGAGTACTCCTTCCTCTTGTTGAAGGTGTCAGCCAGGTTGAAGAAGGAGCGGGTGGGGGCCACGATGACTCTGGACCCGGGCATAACCCCGAGGAGGGGTGGCACCCGCGTCATTAGGATCCCACATGAGGAGAGATATCTGTTCCAAAACAAGGAGAGAGAGGTGCGTCAGAGTCGGAGAACATCATAAGGGCCTATCGTTTGCCAGTTTGCCACGCACAACGATAGTCGCATCTCAGCGTCACATTCACAATCATTTCTAAGTGGCCAATTACTAAGTGTCGAATTCCTATATACAGACAGGCTGCATGGCCCAATTCTCTGGACGCCTTTTCCTGATAGCTGAACATCCAAACCTTCTGCGTATGTAAAGGATTCTAAACTTTACGCTCGGCTGCTGCAGGTTGTCAGAGCCTGCAGGGTGCGTTTTTAATAAAGTTCGATCAAAGTTGACTGTCTCAGAGCTCATGTTCTCACACTGCAGACCTTTACAAAACAAACATGTGAAGTGGCCAATACATCCACACAGCAAAAAACTGTCAACCACTACATGCCATGGCAATACATGCAACATTTTGCTAAGTTAAACAAACTAAAAATACAGTGAAAAGTCTGGGCATATAATTAAAACATTCTAGAAATCATAAATCAACTCAGTAGGTTTGGCGCTATACTACCATTTGCGCATGGCTAAAGAAACCTATAGCTTGCGTCTCCAAATGTAATCCCAGGTTATAAAGCCAGCGTTCCATGATAGTGTAGGGAAAGGTGATACGTTGATATGCTTCAGTTTATTCTGCCATTTGACTGGTTTCACATCGGTCTCCAGCGATCATAAGGTAAGATAGATCTAAAACAACTGTAAGTTAGATTTACAATTCCCTTAACCAAACGGATTACTCATTTACCTAGCTCTTATCAAGTTGTAAATTACAGTGCACGGAGAATACTTTATTTTTCCCTATAGAAATAAAACCAGAGGTTGTTCCACTTGGAACCGACAGGTTGCTCCACCTTGTTCATCCTTTCGCCACACGTAAAGGAGGTGGAATTAAGTCAAGGTCAGAATACAGTGTATCTGTACACGCCTTCATTTATTTGATCTCCACCCCCAATGAATAGCAGGTGTATAGCATGATTATGTTCAAGGTCAGAATAGGCAGAGAGAAAAGGGCATAACAGAAGGAAATTACGTTCCATTTACGCCCGCTTAACTAGGGTCGTATTTCCTCTCTGTGACTAGCCTAATGAAACGCTTGTCAGCTACACAGGGTTGAAGCTGAGAAAGACACACAGGGTCCCAGTGACAACCATAGCCTGCTTTCTCACTCTGTGCTAATGTGGTTGAAACCAGTCTCCATGAAAATATTTCAGCAAAAACAAAATTAAATAAAAACGTACGAAAAAGAATGAGTCAGAAAACACCTTTGCCCCTTAGGGAATCTCTGACTCAGAGGACAACCTCTCAATACACCTAGGACTATTTCAAACAGTGGTTTAATTCCAATGAAAGGGAATATGCATACCAATATACACAACAAGTGGAATCAAATGAAATGCTGTAAATCCCAAATAAATGAATAGTAGGAGACGGTGGGATCATGGTGTTCCTTTCAATAAAATAGTTGCATTCCGTCAGGCTAAGAAGAGAGAGCCATGTCAGTGGAGAACATACTTGTGGTGGCAGCTGTGTCCCTAACAGAAACAGATGATGGCCATCTGCCAGGCGCCAGCAGCTTAGCCATCGCTGCACCTGGATGGTGGTTGCCACATGGGGAAAATGTCCGTGGAGGCTGGCATTGGGTAGAATGACTGATTGGACTACAGTACAGCTATGTCACTTTGCAGCGTTATTTTGTGTAGCACTACATGGTGTGAGGAATTCCAAAAATGTAAGTTCAATGAACTTCAATCCACCTAGGATTTAAGACACATAGTCAGATTAAGAGCACTTACTGAATTAGCCTACTGTGTAGATTTAACTAGTCAAATCAGTTAAGAACAAATTCTTATTTACAATGACTGCCTACACCGGCCAAATTCAGATGACGCTTGGACAATTGTGCACCGCCCTATGGGACTCCCAACTACAGCCAGTTGTGATACAGTCTGGATTCGAACCAGGTTGTCTGTAGTGACGCCTCTAGCACTGAGATGCACTTGGGAGCCCATAGGGCATAGGGCAGTGTGTTTTTGAATGGGAACTCCTAAGACCCAGTGCAATTGTAAACTATTTAGCACCCTCCTAAAACATCCTGCTGGCATAGTGAGTGCAACTAGGAGTTTGGTTTCATCACCTAGGCAGTGCCTAACGTCTCGATCACACCGAGGGTGTCACTGCGTTTTGGTACACCAGAAGTACATTCATTTCCAATGGAACGCTGCGTTTGCCTTGCAGCATTGTGTTGCAGTGCGTTCTGTGTGGTGCATATGTTGGATTTATCGAACAAATGCGTCAAACTGTATGTGTAGATGACTTAAGATAGGTACTTTATTGATCCGAGGGGAAATTACTTTGTCAAGCAGCTACGAAAAACACAGGGCAGGTGCAAAATGCTAGAACAAAATACACAAAAGACAGATACACGATACATAGTGCGGCAGTACGAAAAAGTATAAAAATACAAGAAGTCTGGAGTGCAAAAAGCTATGGTAGCAGAAAGTGAATGTTGAACTTTTGTTGCCCACATATCCAGATGATTCTGTGTACCATTTTGCACAATGACCCTTTAGGTGTGATTGAGGCGTAAGTGGCAGTGACCTAACACATGCATGTGACAGCCAGGCAAACAAAGAAAACCTGTAGCCTTTTAAAAGCTGCAATATCTAACTTTTTGGGTGACCCAACCAAACTCACATAGACATGTAAGTTATGGGTCTGTCATTCTAATTGAAAGCACTTCTAAGTGTAGATCTGTTCAATGAGCAATATTTCTATACTTCCTATGCTCAAGTTTCATTTTTGCATCTTTTACTTTTGTACACCAGCTTCAAACAGCTGAAAATACAATGTTTTGGGTTATTGAAAATATATTTCACAGCTGGTTAGGATGGTATACTGATTCTTGTTTTGTCAAACTTAAATTAGGCAAACTATTAGAATTTTAGCCACCAGGAAATTTCAGCATAGTGCATCTTTATGCGTCGATCACACCGACATTGCTAACGCCTCGATCACACAGACAGCGTCATTGCATTTTGGTACACCAGAAGTGCATTAATTTCAGATGGAACGCTGCATTTGACTTGCAGTGTTGCAGTACTTTCTGTGTGGTGCATACCTTGGATTTATCGAAAATATGTGTTAAACTGTATGCGTAGACGGCTTGACAGAAATGTTGAACTTTTGTTGCACACAAATCCAGATGATGCTGCTTACCATTTTGCACAATGACGGTGTTGCTGCGTTTGCCTTACAGCATTGCGTTGTAGAGGCAGTTGCAGTACTTTCTGTGTGGTGCATACCTTGGATTTATCGAACGTATGCATCGAAGGCTTGACAGAAATGGTAGCAGAAGACGAATGTTGAACTTGTTGCACACATACCCATATGATGCAGTGTACCATTTTGCAAAACGACACAGCCAGTGTGATCGAGGCATTAAGCCCCAGATAATGTCCAAAGACAGATTGCTTAACACAGGTAGCTGGAGACATGGAAATTGTCCAGACTTATCTCTAATAACTTCAGCCACTTATCTAACTGGATGAACGCCTTTGACATGTTAACAATTTCAGCCAGAGGCAGAGACAGCACTGACTGATACCTGGAGGTCGTAGACAATCTAGTCAACAATACAAAAGTAAACATGCCATTGATAAAATTACAATTTGCACAATATGTAGCAAACGTCAACTACACACTAATGCTTTGAAGAACACCTGTCTGTGTTTTCAGTTTGAGAACCAAATGAGAAATCATGACCCAAATCGTGCTCCAACGATAAAAAAATAAGCGTGTGATTATACAGTCGTGGCCAAAAGTTGAGAATGACACAAGTATTAGTCTCCACAAAGTTTGCTGCTTCAGTGTTCTTAGATCTTTGTGTCAGTAGTTACTATGGTACACTGAAGTATAATTACAAGTATTCCATAAGTGTCAAAGGCTTTCATTGACAATGACATTCAGTTTATGCAGAGGCAATATTTGCAGTGTTGACCCTTCTTTTTCAAGACCTCTGCAATCCGCCCTGGCATGCTGTCAATTAACTTCTGGGCCACATCCTTACTTATGGCAGGCCATTCTTGCATAATCAATGCTTAGAGTTTGTCAGAAGTTGTGAGTTTTTGTTTGTCCACCCGCCTCTTGAGGATCGACCACAAGTTCTCAATGGGATTAAGGTCTGGGGAGTTTCCTGGCCTTGGACCCAAAATGTCGATGTTTCGTTCCCCGAGCCACTTAGTTATCACTTTTGCCTTATGGCAAGGTGTGTATCCCTTTTTGTGCAAAGCAATGATGACTGCACGTGTTTCCTTGCAGATAGCCATGGGTGACAGAGGAAGAACAATGATTTCAAGTACCACCCTCCTTTTAAAGCTTCCAGTCTGTTATTCTGACTCAATCAGCATGACAGAGTGGTCTCCAGCCTTGTCCTCGTCAACACTCTCACCTGTGTTAATGAGACAATCACTGACATGATGGCAGCTGGTCCTTTTGTGGCAGAAATGCAGTGGAAATGTTTTTGGGGGATTAAGTTCATTTTCATCGCAAAGAGGGACTTTGCAATTAACTGCAATTCATCTGATCACTCTTCATGACATTCTGGAGTATATGCAAATTGCCATCATCAACACTGAGGCAGCAAACTTTGTGGAGACCAATACTTGTGACATTCTCAACTTTTGGCCACGACTGTACATAGATGTATTCTCATAACTCGCAACCCACCTCACATGCCAAGGTCCCACTGTGTCCACATGATGAAACCCTGCCATAGCTAACGTTTAGCAATCAGGCAGCAGCCCTAATTAGTGGTCAAAACAGTTAAAAAGAACATGTTTGGTTAGCTATTAGAATGTTAGCTAACGTTAGATAACTTAAATAAAGTAAGTTAGCTAAAGTTGTCTGCTAAAGTTAGTTTGAGACAGAACATCTGATTGACCGGCTTGACACAAAGGCAGCAGCTGAGACAAACAAGTTGCTAGCGAACTATAGCTTAATCGAGGAAATGCTAACTCTTGGTATGCTAATGCTAGCTATTTTTAATGGTAAAAAAAAGTAAGTAAGTTGCCCGTTTTCATGTTTTACAATTGTACAAAAAAAATGAACAGCAGTTACCTTACGCCAATCCTTTTAGGTGTTTCTCGGCTGGCTGTGACGGGTAACTGTTTTATACATTCTAGTACCGCTCTCCTCAGTCCCCGGATACCTCTCGCCATCTTCAGTGCGATGATCTCTTTTCTGCTTCTCTCAGCCGTTACCTACTTCTCCCGCAGCAGTGCCTTCCTCCTTCGTGGACGCGCCTTCTCTAACTAGCACTATGATTGGACAATAGTTATATGTTAAGAGTTTTCATTGGTCACTGTATACATCCGTCACCCTAAAACTGTTGACCTGTTTTTTTTTTGCATTGTGCTGTGAGTGCGTGTGCAAAAATGTCACGAGATGTGGGATTGAGTTGCCCTGACTTGATCGACCTACAGTGAATAGTTGGCTCTGAAAGGTTAGAGCTAAATTTGTTGTAAGGACACAATGTAAGCAGGGTTCTCTCTCTCTCAATTCAATTCAAGGGGCTTTATTGGCATGGGAAATATATGTTAACATTGCCAAAGCAAGTGAAATAGATAATAAACAAAAGTAAAATAAACAATCAAAAATTGACACTAAACATTACACTCACAAACTTTCTAAAGGAATTGAGACATTTCAAATGTCGTATTATGGCTATATACAGTGTTGTAACGATGTGCAAATAGTTTAAGTGTGCACATCGCCTGTACATAGTCAAAGCTTTCTGTAATTTTGGGTCAGTCACAGTGGTCAGGTATTCTGAATTAATAATATAATTATAAAATGGTCATTTAGAATTTAAGCTAGTTTCTAGAGCGACTTCAGCTAACCAATGTAAGTAAGTATGCCAGGGTGATTGGTATCAATAACTCAGCTACCACTAATGCATTTATAAACAGTTCCCTTAAAGTGCTACTTTTATTTCAAACCCAATGAAGTGGTTAGTTTATTCACTATATCACAATTGACAGTTTCCCAATAGCCAAACAGTTTGGGCAGGTAGCTGAGTAGTTACAGCGTTGGGCCCTTAACAGAAAGGTTGCTGGATCGAATCCCCGAGCTGACAAGGTAAAAATCTGTAGTTCTGCCCCTGAAAAAGGCCGTTCCTAGGCCGTCATTGTAAATAATAATTTGTTGTTAACTGACTTGCCTAGTTAAATATAATAATTTTAGGGCGCTTAGTATTTTAATTGAAGTTTAAAACCCTGATATGTCCCTCTGAAGCAACTGGGATCTGTGATGTTTAGACAGAAATCTAAAATATGTCTGGTTACACATGCGTTCGCATCTATTTTTCCATAACGGATATGAATTCATTTTGACTTCCGGTTTCAGTCTTACTGAACCACCGAAATGGCGAAGATCGCCAAAACACACGAAGGTAAGATTATTGATTTACAAAGTGTTTTAAATGGCTATTATAACCGCATTTTACGTTCTTCCGGTTCATAATAAATATACGACCAAAATGCATCCATTGTTTAGAAGCTAACTACATGTTTAAGCTCAAATTTCATTGGTGGCATGATGTTGACAATCCTTACGGAACGAGGCCGGGCGCATAATAGATAATGGCGCCCGGCTAACTACTAAGCTAGCTAACCTAGATAATACAGAATTTCAATAAGTAGGATTGCCTTTAAAAACATATATTATTCTCTTCATTGATACTATTTACGGGATGTTTTTGTAGATGTAGACATATGTAAATTGCTATGATATTGATATGGCTAGATATATTTATTCAACAGCGTCACACTGGTGTGCTGTTGTAAAAGCTACCTAACGTTAACTAGATGGCGTTGAAGGTAATACTAACTACCCAACGTAGCCAACTAACCTTGCCGGACATTCTGTAAGTTGCTACCTACGATAGTTGGTTTATCTAGTCGTTGGCAAGCTAGAACACTGTCTGATTCCACTCAAATTTAAACTAATTTAGCAGGCCCTACTTCGTCAACACAACGCACGATTTGAACATGGCAGTCAATCATAATAATTGATAACCTGTCACTGCTTCTTGCTTATTTGTATTAATGTAAATTCTCGTTTGATTTGGTAATATGTTTGGCATCTTTGGTGATGTTTTTGTACATATTTTTCAACATACCCGGATGGTCAACTGTTGTTCACCCCCCCAGATATCGAGGCCCAGATCCTGGAGATCCAGGGCATGAAAGCTGCCCTGGTGGAGGAGGGAGCAGATCAGGGTGTGGGCCTGGACTCCACTGGATACTATGACCAGGAGATCTATGGTGGCAGTGACAGCCGCTTCGCTGGATATGTCACCTCCATCGCTGCCAATGAACAGGAGGATGTAAGTGCTGATTCAAATCCTATGATGTAATGATGCATGTTGTCTTTGTACCTTCAAAAAAGTGTTGCACGTTATCTTCTATCTGCAACACTGACATCCTCCTTCTCTTCCTAGGGGTCAGACATCAGCTATTCCACTGTCAGATTTTTTCATGGAGTTGAATACTCCAGTGTGTCTTGTCTGTGAGCTGGGAGGGTCTGCCTTAAATGGCTAGGCTTAACCAGACTCTTGTCTCTCTTATTTTCAGGATGATGAGGAGGACTCATCGACAAGTCTACTTGGACAGAAGAAACCAGGATATCACGCTCCGGTGGCTATACTCAATGCAATACCACAGTCAGATGAACAGGTTAGCAACAGCAACGCCATCTTCCTCTCTTCCTGTAGAATTCTACTTTGGAGTTCAAACCTGACAGAGAACCTTTTACCCAATCTTAGTGCTTAAGTTTTGGATTTGCATAACTATCCTGGTCATAGACAACATTTTTTATAATGGCTACTTATCACACTCTGTAATGTTTGCCATGATGACATGTATTGTAATATGCTATGTTCTTTCTCCTCTCAGTACGACCCGTTCGCCGAACACCGGCCTGCGAAGATTGCAGAGCGTGAAGATGAGTACAAGGCCAGACGACGACAGATGATCATCTCTCCGGAGCGACTTGACCCCTTTGCAGACGGTAAATTTCACCACTCCGTGTTCCCTCCATAGTGTCTTCCCCTGATATGTTATGTGTTATACTGTAACTGCCATGATCCCATGGATGCCTTTCAATGGTTCCAACCCACCTCTTGCTGCTTAGCCCTTCGAGCACTGTGCAACAGCTTGCTCCCCAGACTAAGACCTTCCCTTGGTCATCTTTTCTGGCCCAAGGGCGGTTGGTTGTCTTGTCACTGCGCCTTTTATCACTCATAATTTTGTCTTAATTAAATCTCTTTGCTTTTGGGGCAAATGGTCTGCATGGCAGATTTTTTTTCTCGAAAAGGAGAAGAATTGTAAACAGCTGAAGATTAAGTTGTATGAAATACAACTTCTGCCAGTAAGAGGTTCCATATGTTTAAGGGATTGGTGGTTGGTCGTTGTCTTGGTTACATACTTTTGTACCTAACACTACATGGGTGGCAGGTAGGCTGTGTGTATCGAAGGGTTAACAGACCCATGTGGCTATCTCATGTACTGATGGTGGAAATAACTGTCTTAATCTAAAGAAAGGTATTGGCTAATGTGAGCAGAAAGGAACATCATTAAATTGTGTGTGATTTAATGCTTATCCTTGGGGTAATTCACCTCCTCATGCAATGTGCCGTGCCCAGTTAGCGACAACGCAATGACCCCATTACCACACACATAAACCACCCAATCACGAGGCAGCCAGAAATGTGCTGGCTGTGTGAAGCTTGGCTCCCAGTCAAGGAAAGCCCCCAGGTGACACACCACCTGGGTACAGATCTGAGGCTGCCAAGTATTCCTGTGTAAAACAAGAACACTCGTTATAAGCAATGCTATTGGACCACCCCTTTCTTCCAAGTGGCCCTTCCTTTAGTTAGTTACCACCACGGTTGGCTTGTCAGATGTCTAGCGGTTGGGGAAGTTCCATTAGAAGAGATCAGGACATAGTCAATTATGAGACTTGCACACACAAACTGTGGTGCAGTTGTGTCGTCAACACTAGTGAGTTATGGTCTCAGATTTCAAGCACATTTAAATGGAATTTAGTCCAAGTCTGGTCAGGGATCTTAACTTGTGCTCCAGAGGTCTGAGTAATAGAGTGAATTACAGTGATGATATAATCCTTGGCCAAAGAGCTTTGGCTGTCCATTGCCTCTCATAGGACAAGGAGCTATCACTTACATATTCAAATTTCTCAAAGCCTAAACCTGGCTACGGCTTGTTTGTCTTGTCAGCTTAACCTTATGTTTGTTCATTAGAAGGAAATGAATAGCCCCTCAGTTTAAACAAGAATGGCCTATTTCTCAGAATACAGCTAGACTAGCCATTAAGCGTTTGATTAACTAAACACATACCTTGTAGATTAAGTTTACAGTATGTTTATTTACACATTGCAAATATTTATTTGCAACACATTTCCTGTAGTGGCTGAGATTTAATTGGCCTCAGTGCCTCAATGTAGTCTGGGGGTAGGGCTGTATCAAGCCTGCATGTAGACAGCTCTGTCATATACAAATATGTTGTGTAAATATATTTCTATTTCACATCTTTGTCAAATAGAAACATATCAAGAAATCTGTGTGCCACAATTCCACAGGCCCATACTAACTGTCCTTAATTTCTCTCCTACAGCAGTACTGCTTTGCCAGTCCTGTACTGCACTCTCTTAAGGGTGCAGCAACTCATCCTGTGTAGGTTATGGTGAACAGACAGAAGCGTGCGCTTGTCAGTTTTGTCAGGGCCCACTGGCTGGCTGAGTGGGGGGGAAAAGCAGCTATTCCTCAACAACCTTTTATTTTGTCTTCTAACAAAGACTTATTTTTATAGAATTCAATTGAAACCTCAGCCATTTTATGGTGGTCTTTTGCTTTAGATTTATTTTGTAATTCATAATATATATATATTTTTAACATTTTTCTAAAAAGGAAGTCAAGATCTACATTTACGAAGTTGGAATAGCAATCGACTCCAAAGTCAAACTAGCGACTGCTCCGTAGCAGTTGGCCAGTTCCCCCTGAAACTAAGATTTTGATCGTATGGATCTAATGCTTGCCTCCACTGCCCCTCAGGTATATGTGTAACAACATGCATTAATATATTTATTTATATATACATATATATAAATAAATATAATCCCTGCCCTGGGTTACATAAAGTAGCTACACATTTATCTCACAGAACATTCCTAGATTTGGTTTAAAAAAATCTTGACTTCATTTTCCTAAAATGCTATAAATAATTCGCAATCTGGAGGATATTATTTTTCATTTGAAGTTTGAGCCCCAGGAGGATTTTTCTTTTGTGACGTAAAAAAACAAATCACAGGTGGTATGCTTATGTGTGTGAGTTCCAACCCTTTTCCAAAGTGTTACTAATGGTAAAGAGACATTTTCTAGGCTTCTTTTCTGCCGGTTGAAGTCTGACTGCAGAAGGACCCTTGGCACTGAAAGTGTACGTATTCTGGAGAGCACAGCCCAGGACTCCTGCATCAGTGATGGCTTTATCCTCTCCTGTTATCTCCTTCAAAGAAAGACAAAACAACCTCAGCTGTTTCTCAATGTATCTGTTTTTTTAGACAGTTATGTTTGTATGTAAGGCAAGCAAGAGAGGACTGTCTGTATGTTGTGTATCTAGGGTTGTCTTGTTGTGATTCAGCTTAAGGATCTAAAACAGTAAATGTTTCTAAAGAGGAAGTGAGGGCCTAGCTGAGCTGGCTGTGTTGTTGTGCTTGCTGTGTGTGTTATGAAGCCGGGTCCTGGGGGCGTGTTCTAATCGGCTGCCCTGTGTCTTGTTGGTGCTCTTTCGCGCAGGAGGCAAAACGCCGGACCCCAAGCTGCAGTCCAGGTCGTACATGGACGTCATGAAGGAGCAGCACCTGACCAAAGAGGAGGTAAGACCGACCACATAAACCCCCGTTGTGGCCCCCGAGTAGCCACAACAGTACACCTTTTTATTGTAACCCTGGACACCTGATTCAACTTGTCAACTAATCATCAAGCCCTCAATGAACTGAATGAGGTGTATATGTCCAGGGCTACAGTGAAAATGTGTTCTGTTGGGGGTACTGGAGGACCAGGGTTGGCAAACTGGTTTAGACCAAGGGCATAGCTTTGTCTTGAGGTTATGTTTCTGAGTGTTGTTTGTCCATAAAGGATATAATTAAGCAAAAAGGCCCGGGGGGGGTGGTATATGGCCAATATACCACGGCTAAGGGCTTTTCTTATCCATGACACAACATGGAGTGCCTGTATACAGCCCTTAGCTGTGGTATATTTACCATATCCCACAACCCCCTGAGGTGCATTATTGCTATTATAAACTGGTTAACCATTGTAATTAGAGCAATAAAAAGTCATGTTTTGTCATACCCGTGGTATACGGTCTGATATACCATGGCTTTCAGACAATCAGCATTCAGTGCTCAAACCACCTAGTTTATAATAAATACCATTTAATTATGTGCGTGTGTCGTTCAATGTGGTGTATCGTTGCCTACAATAGTCTTAAGTCCCTCAAATCCCACGGGAATCTTTCCCCTGTTACGTTTATCCTTTGGTTGGTGTTCTCACTCTCCCTGCTCTCCCTCCGTGCAGAAAGAGATCCGTCAGCAGATGGTAGAGAAGGCCAAGACAGGAGACCTGAAGGCTGTCAACGGCTCTGCTGCCTCCCAGGCTGCTGCTGCTGCCGCCGCCGCCAAGCGTAAACGCCGCTGGGACCAGACGGCCGAGAAACAGGACCAATCAGGAACTCCCAGCAACGCCGGCACACCTAAGAAGATGTCTAGCTGGGACCAGGCCGACCAGGCTGCTGAGGTAAAACGTATTATCTTAGTTTATCAGATCCAGTTTGTATCCTTACACTTATTTAGTTTGAGCGGGTGTAACCAAGTGTTTTTGGGGTAGTTTATTTGTGTTTCCTTGACATGAAATATGCCTTTTAAGATCCTTGTGGAACAAAGGAACTCAACCGTGCTTCTCCAGTTTACATTTCTGTACTGTGAAAACTCACTGAGCCCTTATCCCCACCACCACACATACAGCAGACCCCAGGACACACCCCTGGCCACACACCCTCTAACAGCCGCTGGGACGAGACCCCCGGAAGGAACAAGGGCAGCGAGACCCCAGGGGCCACCCCCAGCTCCCGAATGTGGGACCCCACCCCCAGCCACACCCCGGCTGGAGCAGCCACGCCAGGCAGAGGGGACACACCGGGACACACCACCCCTGGACACGGGGGAGCCACAGGCAGCGTGCGCAAAAACCGATGGGATGAGACCCCCAAGACTGAGAGAGAGACCCCTGGTCATGGTAGTGGTTGGGCCGAGACCCCACGTACAGACAGAGGAGACGAGTCCGTGGGAGAGACCCCCACCCCTGGGGCCAGTAAAAGGAAGTCCCGTTGGGATGAGACCCCCGCCAGCCAGATGGGCTCTTCCACCCCACTGATGACCCCTGGGAAGACTCCGATCGGAACCCCTGCCATGAATATGGCCACTCCCTCTCCAGGTACTGTTAATCACCTAGCCTTCCCCACAGGCCATTGAAACCCATTTTCAATTCCTTAGAGGTAGCATATCATATAACACTGATAACTGTTGATGAATTGATATTATGTACTTGTTGTTAATTTACTAGTAGTATAAATGAGTAGGAATAGAAGTAGTAGAATGTCCCACTAAGTCATCATACTAGATTATTGAGGGATGTAGTAGAATGTCCCACTAAGTCATCATACTAGGTTATTGAGGGATGTAGTAGAATGTCCCACTAAGTCATCATACTAGATTATTGAGGGATGTAGTAGAATGTCCCACTAAGTCATCATACTAGATTATTGAGGGATGTAGTAGAATGTCCCACTAAGTCATCATACTAGATTATTGAGGGATGTAGTAGAATGTCCCACTAAGTCATCATACTAGCTTGAGGTATGTAGTAGAATGTCTCACTAAGTCATCATACTAGCTTATTGAGGTATGTTTTACATTATTGCATGTGTTTCCTGTCCTGTCAGGTCACCTGATGAGCATGACCCCAGAGCAGCTGCAGGCTTGGCGTTGGGAGAGGGAGATCGATGAGAGAAACCGACCACTCACAGACGATGAGCTGGACGCTATGTTCCCAGAAGGATACAAGGTAGAGTACACACACACTCACCCACCCTCCCCACCACAATGGAGAATTAGAGCTCAACGTCACTTGTCACATCAAATGCAGTATCTATATTAAGTGATTGAATGGTCTTCGGTGACGAGTCGGAACGTGACAGTCTGTCTCTAGGGTCACTGGCCCAGGGTCATGTTCTGTTCCCCACAGCAGCGTGTCTCTTCAGTTGAAAACATTGAGGCATTTGTCTGAGAAGGGCTCAATCCAGTTCAGAAAAAAAGAGTGAATGGACCTGAAGTAAATGAGTTAATCACTAAAGTATGATACATGAACAGTACTAACGTTTCATCCTCCACCTCCCTCCACAGGTCCTTCCCCCACCAGCAGGCTACGTGCCCATCCGTACCCCAGCCCGGAAGCTGTCTGCCACCCCCACCCCCATGGGGGGAATGACAGGCTTCCATATGCAGCAGGAGGACCGTTCCATGAAGCAGGTTAATGACCAGCCCAGTGGGAACCTGCCCTTCCTCAAACCAGACGACATCCAGTACTTTGACAAACTGCTGGTTGAGGTGGATGAGTCCACTCTGAGCCCAGAGGAACAGAAGGAGCGTAAGATCATGAAACTGCTGCTGAAGATCAAGAACGGAACACCTCCCATGAGAAAGGTGAGACCCGCTGCAAACTGTCCTCACAGTCTTGACCATAGAATCCCTGACTAAGATTGCTGCCATTATCAGCACAGTCGTGAGTTATGAAGGCTTGACATGGGCCTGTCTAGTGTTACCTTTTATCTCTACAGTCTTAACTCAATCTTCCTTTTGGTGTGTAACTCTCACCACTGAAAAGTCAACCGTCCAGTCTAACCCCCTTGCGTCTCTCCTCAGGCTGCCCTGCGTCAGATCACAGACAAGGCGAGGGAGTTTGGAGCAGGGCCCCTATTCAACCAGATCCTGCCCCTGCTCATGTCTCCTACTCTGGAAGACCAGGAGCGCCACCTGCTGGTCAAGGTCATCGACCGCATCCTCTACAAGCTGGACGACCTGGTCCGCCCATACGTACACAAGGTGTGTGTGTGTGTGTGTGTGTGTGTGTGTGTGTGTGTGTGTGTGTGTGTGTGAGAGAGGGGGACTCACTGGCTTGGTTTACAGTATGTCTCCTGTTCCGAGATGGGCTCTCACTAAGTGATTATCTGTTCCCCAGATCCTGGTGGTGATTGAACCATTGCTGATTGATGAAGATTACTACGCCAGAGTGGAGGGCAGAGAGATCATCTCTAACTTGGCCAAGGTGAGCCCCACTTCCAGCCCTATAATATACTCACACATCCACCACAGTTGGGTAATATGCCTGCGAATCATTCTCGCCTGTTCGACCGATCCGTGGTCAGATCAGGGCTAGTACTTCGCTAGATGAAAAACCAGCACGAGAACTTGCCGATCTGACATCAAGTTCATTTCTGTTCTCACCCTGCACCCGCTGGTCACATTCCTAAAGCAAGTACAATTTGACCTGAAATCACATTAGAAATTATACTTATGCTGTCTATGAAAGCACTATCATAAACACCTATTAATCTTAGTTGATCTCTTTGCCTCTCTTACCGTCCGTCTCTCCCTCCCTCCCTCTCTAGGCTGCCGGCCTGGCCACTATGATCTCCACTATGAGACCTGATATTGACAACATGGATGAGTACGTCAGAAATACAACAGCTAGAGCTTTCGCTGTTGTAGCGTCCGCTCTGGGTATCCCCTCCCTCTTGCCCTTCCTCAAGGCTGTGTGTAAGAGCAAGAAGTCATGGCAGGCCCGCCACACGGGCATCAAGATTGTCCAGCAGATCGCCATCCTCATGGGCTGCGCCATCCTGCCCCATCTGAGGAGTCTGGTGGAGATCATCGAGCATGGTGAGTAGAGGGTGACACTGCCTGAGATGGTATGTGACCTGAGGGGGGTAGTTTAGTTTTTTTGTAATAGTACATTTGTTATATTTAGGAGTGACTAGTATATTTGACTAGTATTTGATTAGTTTTCTATTATCTAGTGCGAGGGTTGACATTTCAATTTTATTTTAAAGTGCATTTCACACATTGTCACAATACATGCAGTAAAGGATAAAAAGATGATGATCTCTTACTGACCTCTGACCTCTACTGTGTCTGCCCCCCTTCAGGTCTGGTGGATGAGCAGCAGAAGGTACGGACCATCAGTGCCCTGGCCATCGCTGCCCTGGCTGAGGCTGCCACGCCCTACGGTATCGAGTCCTTTGACTCCGTACTCAAACCCCTGTGGAAGGGTATCAGACAGCACAGGGGAAAGGTGAGGACACATTGCTTTGTCACATGCCTGCGAATCATTTTCGCTTGTTGGGCCCATCTGTGGTCAGATCAGGGCTAGTACTTCGCTAGATGGACACCAACATGAGAACTGGCAGATCTGACATCCAGTTCACTTCTTTTCTCACCCTGCACCTGTTGGTTACATTCCCAAAACAGTTAACAGGTTAATACAAACAAGTTTACTTTACATCCCAATACAACTTCATTTCAAGATCTTGCCTTCATAAGCTTGGGATCTTGCCTGTATAGATACCAGTGTTTCCCCTATATACATTCAATCGTGGCCGCCACTCCAAAAAATATGATGTACTAGCTTTAAAACTGCCAGTTTTCTCTTAGAATTGCAGGAAACTAGCTTCAAAACAGCGTAATCGTCTGGATACAGTAACTGAGTTAACTCTTACCTCTCCCCTCTGTTGTCCAGGGTCTGGCTGCGTTCCTGAAGGCCATTGGCTACCTGATCCCTTTGATGGATGCTGAGTATGCCAACTACTACACCAGGGAAGTCATGTTAATCCTCATCAGAGAGTTCCAGTCCCCTGACGAGGAGATGAAGAAAATTGTGCTCAAGGTGAGGGAGCCTGTGTGTGTGTTACTCATTCTCGCTTGTTCGACCTATCAGTGGTCAGATCAGGGCTAGTACTTTGCCAGATGGACACCAACATGAGAACTGGCAGATTTGACATCCAGTTAATTTCTGTTATCACCTGTTCTCACATTTCCATAACGAAAATAAGTTGCAGATGCTAGCTATTACACTTAATACTGAATTGGTGTATGTGTGCCCTGTTTCTAAACCCCATTGTCCCCTCTCTCTGCCAGGTGGTGAAACAGTGCTGTGGTACTGACGGTGTGGAGGCCAATTACATCAAGACCGAGATCCTGCCTCCCTTCTTCAAGCACTTCTGGCAACACAGGATGGCCCTGGACAGACGTAACTACAGACAGGTATGTACAGACGTAGCTCAAATGGTAACGCCTCAATGCGTATCCCTTATATTGAATGTCTTGATTACAGACCAACAGTTAATGTTTTACCAATTGTAAATCAGTAGAAGTCTAATTTATGACAAGAAAAATATAAATATTAGCCTCAATGGGACAAACTGGTCAAATACAAACAAATGTAATTACTGACTAACATTAAAATCCGTCATAGTTCATTAATGACTGGTGTGTTTTGGGTGGTCTGTGAACTAACCTCTTCCCTGTATGTCTGCCCATCCTCTAGCTTGTGGACACCACAGTGGAGCTGGCCAACAAGGTGGGAGCAGCAGAGATCATCTCTCGTATCGTAGATGACCTGAAGGACGAGGCAGAGCAGTACAGGAAGATGGTGATGGAGACTATAGAGAAGATCATGGGGAACCTGGGAGCTGCTGACATCGACCACAAGCTGGAGGAGCAGCTGATTGACGGCATCCTGTACGCCTTCCAGGAACAGACCACGGAGGTGAGACCATGGGGGGAGACCAGGGGCATGTTCAGCAATGAAAATGTTGTGGAACGTTCAGATAGAAATGGTTTATGTAGAACAAATATCCCTCTGACATGTAGCATAATGAATCATGACGTTTCTATCTGTAACGTTCCAGGGCTCGGTTTCCCAAAAGCGGTGGTACTTCGGCTTCTGAGTGTTTTAACAATGCTTCTTTCCTTGTATTTCCCAAAACACCACGCAGAGAGAACAGACACTAATAAGAGTGTTGTTGGCCTATGTGTCCATATTGATAGGATTGGAAGAAAGCCAATGCTGTTCTCGGATTAGCTTTCTCAGTTAAAATCTTACCTTAACATTATAATTATTTCACAAGACTGACAATGGATCTTCTCCTAGAGAGATATGACCACCTACGGCTGCAAATATTGAGGCGGCTTATGATAATGCTTACCCAATATAAATTGGCACATGTTAGGCTACACATGAAATATATTGAGACAAATTACAGACAATTGTCTACAAGTAGCAAAATAGAACTCCAATAGATTTAACATGAAATGTATTTCAATATTATTGACAGATCTATAGTCTTCTGTTTCTTTTTAATTATACTTTTTTTTTAATTATTTGACCACGTCACTTGTTTTTAATGTAGACATCTTTTTTTTTTTTATAGACCACATCATTTGCAAAGACAATGGCAACTTTGTATTTGTAGTCAACTTTGTTCTGAATTTACCAGCGGTCGCAGAGAGACGCATAAACCATGTGATTCCATGTTTATCTTCTGTGTCTAAAGGGCACTTGGCTGTTCTACGAGTGGTCTGAGGGAGGCGTTAGATTACGAGCGTTTTCAAGTGCATTGTGAATTACCATCTTTTTGGGAAACAAGCTTGAATATTTAACGATGCTCCTACGATGGGTCTAATGATGAACTTAGCCTTAAGATGCTTTTGGGAAACCGGGCCCAGAACGTTTGCCTACTGAACCTGGACCAGGGTATAACGTTGGGAAAAGTCTGTGATGAAACAAGTTATCCCTGTCTGAAGTGCAGTGTGGATTAATGGTAATCTGAGGCTTGATGGGAGATTCATATTGATTTTAACGTGTAATTGCCGGTGTCCAAAATAGCACCCTATTCTCTTTAAACCAGAGGCATTTGGGCCTTGGTCAAAAGTAGTGCACTATATAGGGAATACGATGACATTTTGTATGCAGATACTCTGTCCATCATTAGCCTACCTGTGTAAAATATGACTGACTCTAGGAGTTGACCTCTGACCCCTGTAGGACTCTGTGATGCTGAATGGGTTTGGCACGGTGGTGAATGCCCTGGGGAAGAGGGTGAAGCCCTACCTGCCTCAGATCTGTGGTACAGTGCTGTGGCGTCTCAACAACAAGTCCGCCAAGGTCCGCCAGCAGGCTGCTGACCTAATCTCCCGCACTGCCGTGGTCATGAAGACCTGCCAGGAGGTTAGTCTTCCCAACACACACTTTGTGCACCAACCACACGCACTCTCACAGATGCGTGCGCACATACACACACGCATACACCGACACAGACACACTCGTATTTCACACATGAGCATATAGACTTTCTCATATTTCTCGCTCACACTCACTCACTGAAACCAACTCACTGCAATGATGTCACCTTCACTGACTGAGTCATCAGTTTCCCTTTCCTTTCTAAATTTCTCCTCCCCTGAACAGGAGAAGCTGATTCTCTTTCTAAACCTCTGTCTCTTTCCCATCTCTTCTCCACAGGAGAAGCTGATGGGTCACCTGGGAGTGGTGTTATACGAGTATCTAGGAGAAGAGTATCCTGAAGTACTGGGAAGCATCCTCGGCGCTCTCAAGGCCATCGTCAACGTCATCGGTACGTAAACGTTACCCTCTCACTACTACAACTCCCTGTCTTCTGACCAATAGCATGTTGACACTAAGGTTGATGACCCTTCGGTCACATGTATGCGAATCATTCTCGCCTGTTCGACCGATCCGTGGTCAGATCAGGGCTAGTACTTCGCTAGATGGACACCAACATGAGAACTGGCAGATCTGACATCCAGTTCATTTCTGTTCTCGCCCTGCACCCGCTGGTTACAAATGAAAAGCCGTTAGTTTTATTTTCCAGAATGCTATCCAATCTCTGTCTTATAGTGCCATACACTCTCAGCCCACTAATTTTAGCCCTCTCACTCCTTGAGACGGGCTGAATAATTTTGAGAAAGCACTCCAGTGGGTAGAGAAATACCTGTGAATTAATTGTTAGTTGGGCTGGTTTAACAGCAGTAACGCTATAAGAGTGGTTAGGATTAAGTTAGGATAGTAGAGGTGTTAAACTTGGTGATATGCATCCAGAGAGCTGATTGGTTGACTGTCCTGTCGCTCAGGCATGCACAAGATGACTCCACCAATCAAAGACCTGCTGCCTCGGCTGACGCCCATCCTGAAGAACAGACATGAGAAGGTGCAGGAGAACTGTATTGACCTGGTGGGCAGGATTGCTGACAGGTACGTCTGTAACAAAGCCGGATTAGTGTGAATCTGTGTGAATCTTTTGACCAGTACAGTACAATCATATACACACAGATTCACTAGTATTTTCCAATATTTTACTCAACCATATGTGTAAATATTTATAAAATAACAGATGTTTCATTAACCGTGTTCTAACGCCTACCCTGGTCTGTGTGTGTGTAGGGGTGCTGAGTATGTGTCGGCCAGGGAGTGGATGCGTATCTGCTTTGAGCTGCTGGAGCTCCTCAAGGCCCACAAGAAGGCCATCCGCAGAGCCACCGTCAACACCTTCGGATACATCGCCAAGGCTATCGGGTGAGTCCTCCTGTCTCTGGCTACTGCCCAAGTTTATGTTTAGGAGTGTGTATGTGTTTCTGAGTGTCCATGAAAAATGTTGGCTCAATAAAGTTGTATTATAATGATGCTTGGTGATACTTCACCTGTCACTGTCATGGTAACCAGTAGGGCTGGGCGATATAACCAAAATCTCATATCCCGATTATAGGTCATTTCATATAACGATACATATCACAATATAGCACATTTTCTGTAAATAAATAGTTTATTTAAAATTACTTTATGTAAAGGCCTATTTCTTATTACATTTTGAATAAAAGGTACTTACTCATTTTTTATTTTTTATCCTTTTATTTAGAACATTTGTGCAAATGTTCAATTAAGCATGTAACAAAATATTAATGTATAAAATCTAAAAAGGTCAATAGAAATAGTTACAAACAAAATAAATGTGAATATGGTCAGAAATATCAAAACCAAACTTATACTCTAACAGTATAACTTTTTGAATTGTAGCAGCAAGCAAATGAATACAGGCCTGACAAATATTGGTATATAAAATACCATATGGAAACAATTCAAGTTTAAACTATAGCAGCAAAATAAGGCTCACAAATACATGATATAAAATATAACAAGTAAACAAAACACTCTTTCAAGTTTGAATTATAGCATTATATGACAACAACCAAAGTGCTGCAAACAAAATAGATATTTGGTAACAATGCCTCTGCAACGTCGAGTCGGAGGTTTGTTTTGAGCACTCGACTGTACTTTTTGGGGTCTCATCCATAGACTCTCTCTGTACTGTTTCACATGATTCTTGCGTAAGTGGTAAAAGAGGTTAGTGGTGTTTGAGCCTGTTATCGGGACCGGCCTGCGGTCCCGATAACGGCATATGCGACCGAAGTAGCCCCTCTTTTAGGTACGAGTGTCTCCGTGCTCTGTGTCACGTTCACTCTCCTCCATGTTTGTTTGTGTTGCAAAGCGTCGTCCAATTGACAATAAATGTTGCCATAAAGAGTGTGATTTGCGACAACTAAATAAACGATAATCTGAAACGATAGACGTTTTTCTATCGTCACACGATATATATCATCATATCGCCCAGCCCTAGTAACCAGTATATATTTAGCCTATCATTGACCTATTGACCTCTCCACCCCTCCAGACCACATGATGTGCTGGCCACACTACTCAACAACCTGAAGGTTCAGGAACGTCAGAACAGAGTGTGTACCACCGTAGCCATCGCCATCGTGGCTGAGACCTGTTCTCCCTTCACTGTACTCCCCGCGCTCATGAACGAGTACCGTGTGCCTGAGCTCAACGTGCAGAACGGCGTGCTCAAGTCCCTGTCCTTCCTGTTTGAGTACATCGGGGAGATGGGCAAGGACTACATCTACGCTGTCACGCCCCTGCTGGAGGATGCACTGATGGACAGGTGAGAGGACCAAACATTGTAACTAACATTTGTTCTGGTGGGCTGACTAAAGTCACAGTAACCTTGTGGTCACTAAACCAAAAACATAACATTTCCCAAGTATTGTAAATGCATCAAGCTACATAGCCACACTATCCTGACCAAGATCAGTACTTAGCCGTTGGTTCTGCTGTCTGTGACCGTTAGGGATCACTCAGTTGAATGTGCTGTAGTATACCTACGAATCATTCTCGCCTGTTTGACCGGTCTGTGGTCAGATCAGGACTATTACTTCGCTAGATGGACACCAACATGAGAACTGACAGATCTGACATCGTTAATTTCTGTTCTCACCCTGCACCTGTTGGTTACAAAGGAAAAGTCAAGTGTCATTGTGGATTTCCTCTGCAGAATTAGAATGTATAGTAGAGCCCAACTTTTGACTGGCCCCATGCTAACCCTGTTTCTCCTCTCTCCTCCTTGCAGAGACCTTTTGACTGGCCCCATGCTAACTCTGTTTCTCCTCTCTCCTCCTTGCAGAGACCTTTTGACTGGCCCCATGTTAACCCTGTTTCTCCTCTCCTTGCAGAGACATTTTGACTGGCCCCATGCTAACCCTGTTTCTCCTCTCCTCCTTGCAGAGACATTTTGACTGGCCCCATGCTAACCCTGTTTCTCCTCTCTCCTCCTTGCAGAGACATTTTGACTGGCCCCATGCTAACCCTGTTTCTCCTCTCTCCTCCTTGCAGAGACATTTTGACTGGCCCCATGCTAACCCTGTTTCTCCTCTCTCCTCCTTGCAGAGACATTTTGACTGGCCCCATGCTAACCCTGTTTCTCCTCTCTCCTCCTTGCAGAGACATTTTGACTGGTCCCATGCTAACCCTTTTTCTCCTCTCTCCTCCTTGCAGAGACCTGGTCCACAGACAGACTGCCAGTGCCGTGGTGCAGCACATGTCCCTGGGCGTCTACGGCTTTGGCTGTGAGGACTCCCTTAACCACTTGTTAAATTACGTGTGGCCCAACGTGTTTGAGACGTCGCCCCATGTGATCCAGGCTGTCATGGGGGCCCTGGAGGGCCTCAGGGTGGCAATCGGCCCCTGCCGCATGCTGCAGTATTGCCTGCAGGTGAACCTGACTGTTACTACATCACTGATCTCCTTGCTCTGACAGACCGGTAGCAGATTGACTACTGTCTGCTACTAGACAGAATGACTAGGCTGAGTGTTGAGAATTCACATGAAATTTCCAGAAAGAGATGTAAATTATGTTATATCACTATCAACCACAACATACCTTTATGAAGTCCATGAACCAACTGCGGTGGATACACTATATATACAAAAGTATGTGGACACCCCTTTTTAATTTAGTTGATTCGGCTATTTCAGCCACATCCGTTGCTGACCGGTGTATAAAATCGAGCACACATCCATGCGATCTCCATAGACAAACATTGGCAGTGGAATTACCTTACTGAAGAGCTCAGTGACTTTCTACGTGGCACCGTCATAGGATGCTACCTTTCCAACAAGTCAGTTTGTCAAATTTCTGCCCTGCTAGAGCTGCCCCGGTCAACTGTAAGTGCTGTTATTGTGAAGTGAAAACGTCTAGGAGCAACAACAGCTCCAACGTAAAGTGGTAGGCCACACAAGCTCACAAAACGGGACCGCTCAGTGCTGAAGCACTTAGTGCTTAAAAATCATCTGTCCTCAGTTTGTCGGGAGCTTCATGAAATGGGTTTCCATGGCCGAGCTGCTGTGCAATGCCAAGCATCGGCTGGAGTGGTGTAAAGCTTGCCGACTCTGGAGCAGTGGAAACGCACTCTCTGGAGTGATGTATCAAGCTTCACCATCTGGAAGTCCGAAGGACGAATCTGGGTTTGGCGGATGGAGGAGGAATAATCGGGCTAGGCCCCTTAGTTCCTGTGAAAGGAAATCTTAACGCTACAGCATACATTGACATTCTAGACGATTCTGTGCTTCCAACTTTGTGGCAACAGTTTGGGGAAGGCCCTTTCCTGTTTCAGCATGACAATGCCCCTGTGCACAAAGCGAGGGGGGTGCATGTTTTATAAACTTGAAAATGTAAATGGATAATGTACCTGTTACCCCCTCAACAAAAATTTTGATAAACCATAATTATAGTAGCACTGTTAGTGCAGCCATTGAGTTGATAATTCTCTCTAACCCTGTCTCCTCTTTCCAGGGTCTTTTCCATCCAGCCAGGAAGGTTCGAGACGTCTACTGGAAGATCTACAACTCTATCTACATTGGTTCCCAGGATGCTCTGATCGCTCACTATCCCCACGTCTACAACGACGAGAAGAACCCTTACCTCCGTTATGAGCTGGAGTACTTCCTGTGATTCTGCTCTCTCTGTTCACTCTCTCTCGGACGATCTCCCCTTTCCCTCCTCTCTTTCATCTTTCTCCTCTCTGTTCACTCTTCGTCCTATCTCTCTTGGTGTATAGATAGGACTGTCAATTGTTTTGTATTCTTAAGCTCCTCTGTCTTTGTAATGGGTGTGTCCGACATAGCCACAATGTCTGTGGCCCAAGATTCATTTTTAATCAAATAAAAACATTGTATGACTAGGGAGAAAGAAATATGAAACTGAACAATTTCTTAGAGCTTGCATGTATTTTGTTTTATTTCTTTTATAATAATGATAGGAATGACAGACAGGCAGACATACAGTGAAGTGCAGGATGTAAGTTAGTCATGTTAACGAATGGAAAAGCTCTAAAATATTGTCATGGTTTCTGTGTACAGGCCTCTGTAACGGCCGTCCCTTCTCAATCCTCTGCTCACCTATCAGTGATCACCCGTCTGTTCTTATCAGAATGTTGCTTTATTTGACTAAAACATTTGTGTATAAAATTAACTTTGTCCACCTGTGCTTTATTTTGAGTTGGTCAAAATAAAGCATGAGAAATGTCTTCTCATAGGAGTGATAATATAATATGCTATATGGAAAGCAGTCTATTTCCCCCCTATAGCCGGAACCTTAGGGGCGTAATAACTCCTTGTGGAATATGTTGGAACATACCAGCAGTTTCCAGATGATTCCAATTCCATTCGGATTACCTTTGCCACCTTGTTTCATGTCACAACCTCACGTTCCACAGGCACTAGACTTAAATTAATTATTGTTTTTACTGCACTTAAATGCACACGAGCAGGCATAAAATATCAACCACACCAAATGTGCTTTATTTCGGCAGGTAGCCTAGCGGTTATGAGTGTTGGGCCAGTAACCGAAAGGTCGCTGGTTCGAATGACTGAGCCGAGTAGGTGAAAAATCTTCTGTGCCCTTGAGCAAGGCACTGAAACCTAATTTATCTTGTGAATTGCTCTGGATAAGTGTCTGCTGAATGACTGAAATGCCACTACAATACATTTCAAAGGTTACCGCTTGTTCAGAAATGCTAATTCTGCTGAGACAAACGGTAGATAATAAAGTCAATAAAGTACCTATCTATCTATATCTAGACCAAGGAGAAGGAGCGCTCTGGGTAGCTAGCCCTGTGCTGTTGACATGGAAACGAATGCTTACTGTGTTCTTCGATAAAGCTGGCTATCTGTTGGTTCTGGGGAAGGACATGTGCAGGTGTGTTTGGTATAGAGACTGGTGTGGGAGAGAACCAAGGGCATGGCCCTTATTGGGCTGACAACATATTTATTAGTACTAAAAAGCACTTTAAATTCAGAATTTCTATAGAACATATTTTAGTTCAGGACTATGCTTAATCTGTGTCCACGAAACAGGCCCTACAGTGGGGAGTATTTGATATACTGCCGATTTTGCAGGTTTTCCCACTTACAAAGCATGTAGAAGTCTGTAATTTTTATCATAGGTACTCTTCAACTGTGAGTGACGGAATCTAAAACAACAATATGATTTTTAAGTAATTAATTTGCATTTTATTGCATGACATAAGTATTTGATACATCAGAAAAGCAGAACTTAATATTTGGTACAGAAACCTTTGTTTGCAATTATAGAGATCATACGTTTCCTGTAGTTCTTGACCAGGTTTGCACACACTGCAGCAGGGATTTTGGCCCACTCCTCCATCCAGATCCTTCAGGTTTCGGGGCTGTCGCTGGGCAATACGGACTTTCAGCTCCCTCCAAAAATGTTCTATTGGGTTCAGGTCTGGAGACTGGCTAAGCCACTCCAGGACCTTGAGATGCTTCTTACGGAGCCACTCCTTAGTTGCCCTGGCTGTGTGTTTTGGGTCGTTGTCATGCTGGAAGACCCAGCCACGACCCATCTTCAATGCTCTTACTGAGGGAAGGAGGTTGTTGGCCAAGATCTCGAGTGGAGTTTAGACCAAAAAGCTCTATTTTTGTCTTATCAGACCACATGACCTTCTCCCATTCCTCCTCTGGATCATCCAGATGGTCATTGGCAAACTTCAGACGGGCCTGGACATGCGCTGGCTTGAGCAGGGGGACCTTGCGTGCGATGCAGGATTTTAATCCATGACGGCGTAGTGTGTTACTAATGGTTTTCTTTGAGACTGTGGTCCCAGCTCTCTTCAGGTCATTGACCAGGTCCCGCCGTGTAGTTCTGGGCTGATCCCTCACCTTCTTCATGATCATTGATGCCCCACGAGGTGAAATCTTGCATGGTGCCCCAGACCGAGAGAGATTGACCGTCATCTTGAACTTCTTCCATTTTCTAATAATTGCGCCAACAGTTGTTGCCTTCTCACCAAGCTGCTTGCCTATTGTCCTGTAGTCCATCCCAGCCTTGTGCAGGTCTACAATTTTATCCCTGATGTCCTTACACAGCTCTCTGGCCTTGGCCATTGTGGAGAGGTTGGAGTCTGTTTGATTGAGTGTGTGGACAGGTGTCTTTTATACAGGTAACGAGTTCAAACAGGTGCATTTAATACAGGTAATGAGTGGAGAACAGGAGGGCTTCTTAAAGAAAAACTAACAGGTCTGTGAGAGCCGGAATTCTTACTGGTTGGTAGGTGATCAAATACTTATGTCATGCAATAAAATGCAAATTAATTATTTAAAAATCATACAATGTGATTTTTTGGATTTTTGTTTTAGATTCCGTCTCTCACAGTTGAAGTGTACCTATGATAAAAATTACAGACCTCTACATGCTTTGTAAGTAGGAAAACCTGCAAAATCGGCAGTGTATCAAATACTTGTTCTCCCCACTGTATATATCTATGTGGGATAACCTCAGCCTTCCTTGGGTTCACGCCAGAGGAGCAACTATTACTCATGTATCTAAACAGAAAATATTTCCAAAAATACGCCTCTTCGATACAGCTACGACTGGAAGTGACTTTTTCGTAGCAGGTTAGGAGAATTAAGTTAGGAAAAGGGTTAAGTCTTGTAGCTGTATCGAACTCCCATAGATCTTAAGGTCTGATGATGTCATTCAATAAGTTGCAAACATTCCTTCATATACAGGTCAGTGTTACATAGGCAGCTTAGTCTGCAGCATACCACCCTGCATCCCATTGTTAGCTTGCCTTTGAAGCTAAGGTCCCTGGATGGGAAACCAAGGCACCCTTCATATAATTAATTAAAATGCCTTTACTTGTATAGCATGTTCAAATGGAGTAATCGGAGTACTGCTGAAAGTGGTGTTTGAGGGCCAGTAGGAGGCTTTTTCCTCTGGTCCCCAAAAATTATCCCAATGCACCAGGGCAGTGATTAGGGACATTGCTCTGTGTAAGGTGCCGTCTTTCGGATGGGACGTTAAACGGGTGTCCTGACTCTCTGTGGTCACTAAAGATCCCATGGCACTTATTGTAACAGTAGGGGTGTTAACCCTGGAGTCCTGGATAAATCTCCAATCTGGCCGTCATACCATCATGGCCACCTAATCATCCCCAGCTTCCAATTGGCTCATTCATCCCCCCTCTCCCCTGTAACTATTCCCCAGGTTGTTGCTGTAAATGAGAATGTGTTCTCAGTCAACTTACCTGGTAAAATAAGGGTTTACAATTGTTTTAAAGGCTACTCGTCACAGGAGGTTGGTGGCACCTTAATTGTGGAGGAACGGGCTTGTGGTAATGGCTGGAGTGGAATAGTATCAAATACTATGCCATTCCATTTGCTCCGTTCCAGACATTACTATGAACCGTCCTCCCCTCAGGAGCCTCCACTGCTACTCAGTTTGGGTTAATACCAGTGGAACGAGGTAGTCAACCTAGTCCTGTCCCCATACTGTGCCGTGCCTTAATGCCACTAAAAGCCTGGCAAACATGGCTATAGTCAACCAATTGTAATCACCAAGGAGGAGCTCCAACACTTCATGAAGACCATTTCATAGAGTGCAGTCCTTGAACTGGGAGACCAGCGCCCAGACAGACACCCAGGCATCCAGGCAGCTTCCCATCCAGCCCTGATAAGAAGAACTCAGAGCTCAGCTCTCTCTGTCTCTCTCTCTCTCTCTCTCACACACACACCATCCTCAAGAGAGTGAATATATTAGAGAGCTGAGCAAGCAATGAGCACGGCGGAGTCTGTCTGCCTTGAAACTGGGTGAAAGGCAGCACATGCATCGGCCTCTACTGCTCCTACGGCGTATAGTGTATATATACATGTGAGTGGTGGGGGAGGGTTTCCATTTTAGGGAGGTAGTAGGGGGATGAGAAAGAAGCCCTGGAGTGAATGTAGTCATACTCTGGTGTTGGCTGACTGGCAGCTGGAATCTGGGATCTTTCTGAATTGGAAGGCTGGGCTGAGCTACTTCGCTGCAGCCTAACTGGCCTTCCATATAGCTGTGACCTCTGCTTGCCCTTATCATCAGAGACAGGGAGGCAGGCAGACACTAACTCATACAGACAGTAGAATGCATACAGAAATGGGAATTTAGTGTACAAAATATTAAGGACAGCTTCCTAATATTGAGTTGCACCCCCCACTTTTGCCCTCAGAACAGCCTCAATTCGTCGGGGATACTGGTCCATGTTGACTCCAATGCTGCCCACCGTTTTGTGAAGTTGGCTGGATGTCCTTTGGGTGGTGGACCATTCTTGAGTGTGAAAACTCCAGCAGTGTTTTAGTTCTTGATACAAAACGGGTGCGCCTGGCACCTACTACCATAACCCGTTCAAAGGCACTTAAATATTTTGTCTTGCCCATTCACCCTCTGAATGACATACATACACAATCCATGTCTCAATTGTCTCAAGGCAAAAAAATCCTTCTTTAACCTTTCTCCTCCCCTTCATCTACAATGATTGAAGTGGATTTAACAAGTGACATCAATAAGGGATCATAGCTTTCACCTGGATTCACCTGGTCAGTCTATGTCATGGAAACAGCAGGTGGTCTTAATGTTTTGTAAACTGCACATTATTTATGTATTACCTTTATCTATAAATGTTATCTGTATAACACTGGGCAGGGGTGAGCTACAACATTTAGTTACAACTTGAGTTACAACATTTAGTTACAACTTGAGTTACAACATTCAGGTAAACTCCATGAAATGAGGAAGATGGAAGATGGAAGAGTTTCAGTATTTTCCTCAAAAAAGCAAAAGCCAACCATTCTGGCTACCACGGTAGAGGGTGGGGACCTTGTGGGCACTAGACAGGGATGACTAACATTTAGTCAAGACTGTCCCCTGAAGGGTAGTGGTTGTTGTATAGGGGTGGAGACGGTGGTTGTATGATTTTGTCAACAGTAAATCAGAGATGCAACAATAATGAGATGTACTGTGCTCCATATAGTTCTGTGCCAAATATCAATTCTCCAGTAACCACATGTAGAGTTATTTGATTATCTCTAACCATCCAGACCAAGTATGGTAATGACTGATTCGGAGACACATTTCCTGTTTGCTCTTCAAAACACAATAAACTCAGGAATGCATCTTCCTGAACCTGCTGACTGTGCAAAAGGTGGTGTGTGTGTTGAGAAAGAGAGAGAGCGAGAGAGAGAGAGAGAGAGGCAACAGTAAACAGATATGTTGATACTGTACATAGAAATAAAAAAATATATATATATTTAAATAGGCAAGTCAGTTAAGAACAAATTCTTATTTACAATGATGGCCTACCTACAAGGACAGCCCCTTGAGCAAAGTAGGGTTAAGTGCCTTGCTTTCACCTAGTCGGCTCAGGTATTTGAACCAGCGACCTTTCGGTTACTGGCCCAACGCTACCCTATCAAAGCACAAGGACATAAAGGCATTTCAGATTGATGATAAGAAACTAACCTGTTTGTTACAAATTCATATATCTACAATTCTAGGTAATTCACCGGTAGTGCATCTGTAGGCCACTGAACATTTACCAAAGCAATTTACAAACCCATCTCTGACTTTACTCCAAAAAGTTGTTTTTCCCATTCTAGCCACAGGAGGGAAGCAGATGGAGCGCTCTATCGAGCGTTGGCGCTGACAATCGGCGATGACTCTCCTCAAATTCTGCATCTGAGTGGAGGAGAGCGAGAGGCTTGAACTTCCTGTGCAATCTCAGTTCACCCGTTTTACATACACAGGAAGATTTTCGGAGCGGCTAAGTGAGAGAGGAGTGTTTGGTAATTTCAAGAGAAATTCCCCCGTGCAGAAGCTGTAAAAGCGGATTGTTTACATCAGTCGGTCGAGTCGGAGAAGCTTTTCATTCTTCCTCTCCTCCCTCCGCAAACTGTGGAGGCGGCTGGCTCGACGCCCCCTCGCCGCAAATAGTGTCAGTGGAGCCGGCCATGGGGTCGTGATACAGCCTGAGGTTCTGCGTTGCATCAGAAAAGGAAAAATTATTGCTGCACGATTCACTTCCCTGACTGCTACATCAACCAAGAGTGACTACAAGAGAAGAAATAGCAGATTTTGAACTGCAATATTATTCAAAAATAATTGCATGATCTGATATTCGAGGGAGTGTACTGATGTGCTGACCAAACTGATCGAGATTATTATGGCGGTTTTAAAACTCGTCGAACAGGTATATATGCCAATTTTACAAATAATTCATATTTCCTTAACGTTATATGTCGATGTTGATAGTATATAAGCTTTCCTCATTATGAATTGTGATAGTGGCTACTTTGCTGATATAAAGAAATGCCCAAGTAGATCCCCAGGAATCGGAATGTTTTTGTAAACATTACATTATTGAGAAATAATTTTTCATGCATCGCAGGCAAGTGAGAGGAAATTGTTATTCTGGTGCCCAGAGGAACAGCTGCGGTCCGCTACGCGAGCTTGGTGTGCTGGGCTTCTCGCGCTGTGAATGAAAATGGGCGGTGTATGTTATCGCATTTTGTTTATGCATTTGAAGTATTTCCTTAGTTCTTTGTTCTCCTTACCTTTTTAAAATTAGGACAACGCATTCGGAGTGACTTTCTCTTCTGCAAGCTGTACCCCGGTTGAGTCACTGCCACGCGCCATCGGAATTCAGCGGTGCATTCCTTTATAGTCTCCATGAATTATAATGTTGCTGTCTGCACCTGTTATGATCTGTCAAGTTGGTACTGGTGCATCTCTCCGTTTTGTCAAAAGAATGTGTTCTGCATTTTTGGGCTTGCCTAGTCAAGTTCTCAATTTCTCTCTTCCTAAATTGTAGTCAGCGAGAAGAGTATAGGATGTTGAGCAAAATGACCTACTTGTGTCACCAACTTCAGTACAGTTACAGTACAGGGGTCATCTGAGTCTTCACTCATTCACCAGTCTTGTTGGGCTTGGAGATTTTCATGAACGCATGACCTGGCCAGTCCCTAAAACCCGACCCTGGCCACAGTGACTATTGACTGGTTTCAATTGTGGACTCTTCTGGCCACTTTGATAAAGGAAAATAGTTTTAATGCAAAATCTTTGCAGTGGTTTTATTAAAAATGACCCATGTTGATAGCTACTATTTTGTATTTTTTTCCCAAGCGGATAAAGTAATGGTGTAGGCAGCGACGTAGTTCCTCTATGCCAAAATAGTCCATAATTGAAACCAGACCGTAGTCACTGTTGCCTATAGGGTCGGGTTTTCGAGACTATGACCTAACCAGAAACATGGGCCGTAACGATGGGAGTTTACCTTGGCTAAATTACATGGTGAGGAAAAACTCCAGGCCACATAGGAATACAGAGGCTCAGCATTGTCTGTGAGACCGAATGCAAATGCTGCTGCTATTTGTCCTTCCTCTGTCCCTTATCCCAGGCCTTTATCTATAGATCAGCCCAGTCTGAACTGTGTAGAGCAGCAGTTGCAGGACGTGATCCAAGGGCCTATCTCACCTGTACATCTGACTTCAGTGAGGCATGCAGCATCAGCTATGCTCAGTGGGTTGTTGGAGTTATCACAGATTGTAGCGAACTAGTACACTACCATTCAAAAGTTTGGGGTCACTTAGAAATGTCCTGGTTTTTGAGAGAAAAGCACATTTTCTGTCCATTAAAATAACATCAAATTGATCAGAAATACAGTGTAGACATTGTTAATGTTGTAAATGACTATTGTAGCTGGAAATGGCTGATTTCTTATGGAATATCTACATAGGTGTACAGAGGCTCATTATCAGCAACCATCACTCCTGTGTTCCAATGGGACGTTGTGTTAGCTAATCCAAGTTTATCATTTTAAAAGGCTAATTGATCATTAGAAAACCCTTTTGCAATGATGTTAGCACAACTGAAAACTGTGCTGATTAAAGAAGCAATAAAACTCTTTAGACTAGTTGAGTATCTGGAGCATCAGCATTTGTGGGTTCAATGACAGGCTCAAAATGTCCAGAAACAAATAACTTTCTTCTGAAACTCGTCAGTCTATTCTTGTTCTGAGAAATAAAGGCTATTCCATGCGAGAAATTGCCAGGAAACTGAAGATCTTGTACAACGCTGTGTACTACTCCCTTCACAGAACAGGGTATCAAACTGTCTCTAACCAGAATAGAAAGAGGAGTGGGAGGCCCCGGTGCACAACTGAGCGAGAGGACAAGTACATTAGAGTGTCTAGTTTGAGAAACGGATGCCTCACAAGTCCTCAACTGGCAGCTTCATTAAATAGTACCCGCAAAACACCAGTCTCAATGTCAACAGTGAAGAGGCGACTGAAGAGACGACTCCGGGATGCTGGCCTTCTAGGCAGAGTTGCAAATAAAAAGCCATATCTCAGACTGGCCAATACAAATAATATGATGGGCAAAAGAACACAGACACTGGACAGAGGAAGATATGCCTTTTTCTTTGGTTTTTGCTCTGACATTCACTGTCAACTGTGGGACCTTTATATAAATGGGTGTGTGCCTTTCCAAATCATGCCCAATCAATTGAATTTACCACAGGTGGACTCCAATCAAGTTGTAGAAAAAATAATCTCAAGGATGATCAATGGAAACAGGATGCACCTGAGCTCAATTTCGTGTCTCATAGCAAATGGTCTGAATACTTATGTAAATAAGGTATTTCTGGAAGAGACAGGAAGTTATTAGGTTCCTCTGTATTCCAGAGAAGGGAAGAGACAGGAAGTTATTAGGTTTTGACATCCCCCTCCCCTTTTCTCAATTTTTATTTTTACTGGATCCCCATGGGTTTGTTTGTCTGGAAGTATGCATGTGTGTGTGTGCGTTGGTGTGTGGGTTTGTTCGGAAGTGGGGCTGAAGGAGGGGCTGAAGGAAGGCTGAAGGAGAATTCTAGCTAACACAATGTGCCATTGGAACACAGGAGTGATGGTTGCTGATAATGGGCCTCTGTACGCCTATGTAGATATTCCATAAAAAATCAGTTTCCAGCTACAATAGTCATTTACAACATTAACAATGTCTACACTGTATTTCTGATCAATTTGATGTTATTTTAATTGGCAAAACATGTGCTTTTCTTTCAAAAACAAGGACATTTCTAAGTGACCCCAAACTTTTGAATGGAAGTGTACATACATACATACCTATTTTCTCTCTTGCCGCCAACATTAAGGGAAGGAGAGAAACACAGTCATGGTTTTATTTCTGCAATGAATTTATAGTCATGACATCATTGGCATCAGCAGCTTCTCATTTTGGAGCTGTGCTCTGCGGGTGGAGATTCAAATCTGTTCTGTACCCTCGGGCACCAATAGCAATGCAGCTATTATATTCACCATCCTTATGCAAGGAAAATCACAGCCAAAAATGTGTGTGTGTGATGTCAAATGCAGAGGACCCCTCTTGGTTCCATTGGGACCCTTTGAGACAGGACTAGTTGGTTTCATTGGGACCCTTTGAGACAGGACTAGTTGGTTTCATTGGGACCCTTTGAGACAGGACTAGTTGGTTTCATTGGGACCCTTTGAGACAGGACTAGTTGGTTTCATTGGGACCCTTTGAGACAGGACTAGTTGATTTAAGATGCTGACCCTAATGGTGTTCTAAATGCCACTCTCCTATTGGACAAAGGGGTTCGTTTTGAGAACATACATTGGCCCTTGGAGTCAGGACAAGAGAAGAACATGAGGGTAGTGTGCCGTGGCAACAATGGGCTCAGTGTTAGAGGTTTTTGGTTTGCTGGAGGGGTGGTGTGGTGTGTGGTTTGGGGAATCTCCTCATTCAGGATGGCTGCTTGCTTTCAGCCAGGACCCCCCCCCCCCCCCTCCTTTTAGATAGAAACTGTCTCTGAGCCTGTTCCTATCAGACCTACCATCTGCCGAAGGTAAGGGAGAGAACAGCTTGTGGCAAAAGGCGTGGAAACATTCTGGATCAATCTGTGTGGAGGAGAGCCCCATTCCTATAAATCACTACTCCTCCAGCAGAGTGACCACTGTGGCTGTTTAGGTCTCCATGGGAAAACTGGGATGTGGAGAGACTGTAGTTAGGCTGTAGTTAGGCCGTAATTAGACTGTAGCTAGGCTGTAATTAGGCTGTAGTTAGGCTGTAGTTAGGCTGTAGTTAGGCTGTAATTAGACTGTAGTTAGGCTGTAGTTAGGCTGTCAACTTTTGACGTTAATTTGACAGAAGCTGTATCTCTTCTAGCAATGACCCCAGTCTGTCTCACTCTCAGAACAATGTCTCCCCTTGGGACCTGGGGCTAGATAGGTCCTGTTCAAATACTTTTAGAAGGCTGCCTTCTTTACTCCCTTCTGTGAGGTAATCGCTGATCTGGGTGTAAAGGCAGAATTTCCATTACATTTCTATCACCAATCAAAAACTGGAAGGGAGGAAGGATCCATTCAGAAGTATTGGAACATGGACATGACCAGACTCCTTATAGTTGGCCTGTCTACCCCAATGCCGTATCCAGTCAGCCAGTCCAGTGTGTTTCTCAGAAAGCTGACTGAGCCTGCTGATCTCAGGCCTAGTACTGATTGACAAAGATCATTTGTGCCTGCATGCCAGTGATGTCTGGGACCTTTATTTAGGGAGAGACTGGAGAGAGCATGTGGACTCTGGCACTGTGACTTCACTCACTACACTAGACTAAGATAAATGTTTATATGCTGCTGTTCTTGTTCCCTTGTAGAGTTGGAGGACTGTACTTCCGTCTGTGTGTAAATAACCTCATACAGTTGTCTTATTAAATCCACAACAGTCTTAACTACACCACTAGGCCTATATCAGATGTAGGCCTACAGTGAGTCTCACTCACAGCCACTCACTTCTCCAGCTTTTTTAAACAGAGTGAAGGGTCACACAGCTACTCATGCTGGCAGTGCTCTTATTCCATGTGAAGGACCTCTCCCCTCTTTCCTTCTGTTTCCTTGTTAACACACACACAGCTGATAAATCTGATACCTTGAGATTCATTTCAAGGTGACTGTTTAGACACGTATTGACAACAGACTTGATCAGTATTTAGGGAGACTTGCATTAGCCCTGCTTGTGTTTGAGACATGTATCCACTTGTGCTGACTTTTCAATGTCATCTGAGAGCAATGAAGGTTTCCCTTACTGTTCTATTATGTAGGATTAGTGAACGACCTTGGATCTATAGAGGAGGATTAGTGAACGACCTTGGATCTATAGAGGAGGATTAGTGAACGACCTTGGATCTATAGAGGAGGATTAGGGAACAACCTTGGATCTATAGAGGAGGATTACTGAACGACCTTGGATCTATAGAGGAGGATTAGGGAACAACCTTGGATCTATAGAGGAAGATTAGGGAACGACCTTGGCTCTATGGAGGAGGATTAGTGAATGACCCGAGGTTCTGACCCTTTCTCCTCTCTCTGTCTCCTCCTCAGCCTCCTCTGGTCCAGGCCATCTTCAATGGAGACCCTGAGGAGATACGCATGCTCATCTACAAATCGGAAGACATCAACGCTCTGGTATGACCACTATACGTGTTCCATTCACCATGCTTCCATGCTTCAGAGCAGAGGAAATGCTGAATAAAACAACCCTAGTATTTCCTCTCTATGTGCACTTCCTGTGTGGCCCAAGGCCCAGGGGTCAGTATGGGCAAAAGGTCAAACCTATGTTTATTTACAACAGCACAGAGATATTCCTAGCTGCTCCAGCAGGACAGGACATAAGCTGGCCCCAACCCTTATTCTCTTCCATGGGTATTTAGTCTCTTCTATGGGCTGTTGGCTGCTATCAGAGGCACTACAATGAAAACTCTGTCTTTGTCCAGTTTAGATGTGTTTTTTGTTTGGTAGGCAGTGGAGGGCTGGGCCAGCTGGATTTTAGGGGTTGTGTTGTGTGCTAACTGGTAAGTGGCCACCAGGACAATAGGTGTTTTGGCACAGCGCTGTAACGCAGCCAGTAGCCATTAGCTTAGCTCATCCCATAGGATACTGACTGTTCTCTGCTAGGCCAGCTCTGTGTCCACTCCAAGCTAACTGTCCTATCCATGGCCTCTGGCAGTGTTTCCCTCGCCATTGTATACTGAACAAAAAAAGATTTTACTGAGTTACAGATCATATAAGGAAATCAGTCAATTTAAATAAATTCATTAGACCCTAATCTATGGATTTCACATGACTGGGAATACAGATATGCATCTGTTGGTCACAGATATCTTTAAAAAATGGGCCTCACAATGGGCCTCAGTATCTCATCACGGTATTTCTGTGCATTGAAATTGCTATCGATAAAATGCAATTGTGTTTGCTGTCCGTAGCTTATGCCTGCCCATACCATAACCCCACCGCCACCATGGGGCACTCTGGCCACAACCTTGACATCAGCAAACCTCTCACCCACACAACGCCATAAATGTGGTCTGTGGTTGTGAGGTTGGTTGGATGTACTACCAAATTCTCTAAAATGACATTGGAGGTGGCTTATGAGAAATTAACATTCAATGATCTGGCAACAGCTCTGGTGGACATTCCTGCAGTCAGCATGCTAATTGCACACTCCCTCAAAACTTGATACATCTGTGGCAATGTGTTGTGTGTCAAAACATTTTAGAGTGCCTTTTATTGTCCCCAGCACAAGGTGCACCTGTGTAATGATCATGCTGTTTAATCAGCTTCTTGATATGCCATACCTGTCAAGTGGATGGATTATCTTGGCAAAGGACAACATTCTCACTAACAGGGATGCAAACAAATTTGTGCACAGAAATAAGCTTTTTGTGTGTATGTAACATTTCTGGGATCTTTTATTTCAGCTCATGAAACATTGCGTTGATATTTTTGTTCAGTGGAGTGGGGTTGGGTTGGGCTCTTTTGTATTACTGTCTAACTCTGTTGCCCCTTGCCTGAAATTGTCTGACTTCAGTTTGTTGAAATTGAAAAATTGTGCCAGGATGTTGCACAAACACACATCAAATATATAGCCTAACCCTACGAAGGCTGCCTGTAACTCCCTCTCTCCATCTCTCTCTCTCCATCACTCTCTCGCCATCACTCTCTCTCTCCATCAGGATGCAGAGAAGCGCACCCCACTCCATGCTGCAGCCTTCCTGGGTGATGCTGAGATCACAGAGCTTCTTATCCTCTCCGGTAAACCAGCCTCATCCCCGTATCTTTCTCCTCACACTCTATTCCCCTGCTTTACAGCCTTCGCTATAATAACACAATACAGTTTACATTGATGGAGTAGAAAGTAGCTTTTTACTCTCACTACCTCCCTGCTAATGCCAGATTTCCTCTCTTTTTCTCTCTCCTTCTCTCCCTCTCTCTTTTCATCAATTTTTCTATCTCTCTCTCTCTCTCTCTCTCTCTCCATCTCTCTCTAGGGGCGCGGGTCAATGCCAAAGACAATATGTGGCTCACCCCTCTCCACCGTGCGGTTGCATCCTGTAGTGAGGTGGGTCAGTGGATACAAACACTGCACAGGATCTACTCATGCGTGAGTGTACTGTGGCACTGACACACACACACACACACACACACACACACACACACACACACACACACACACACACACACACACACACACACACACACACACACACACACACACACACATGCCCTTCTAATGCCGCACATTGACAGGCAGCAAACAGCATTGGGACACATTCTTAGGGCCCCATGCTGAGACACAGGTGGTTAGAAGCTAAACCACCTAAAAAGACCAGCAGGATCTGTTGCGGAGAGGACAGGAGAGGAGAGGACAGGAGAGGACAGGAGAGGACAGGAGAGGACAGGAGAGGACAGGAGAGGAGAGGACAGGAGAGGACAGGAGAGGACAGGAGAGGACAGGAGAGGACAGGACAGGAGAGGACAGGAGAGGACAGGAGAGGACAGGAGAGGACAGGAGAGGACAGGACAGGAGAGGACAGGAGAGGACAGGAGAGGACAGGAGAGGACAGGACAGGACAGGACAGGAGAGGCAAGGAGAGGAGAGGAACTGAGTGGACACTCGGTTCTGAGTGCCAGTCAGTTAGGAATGCAGTAGCAGCATAGAAACCAGAACCAGACCCATAACAGAGCCATAGCAATCTCTCAACACAGCCAACACAATACCTTGTGGCAGTCCCCTGGATTCAAACTAGGATAGCTTAGGATCGACTGACTCACTCACTAATGTGTGTGCCAGTGTATGAACTATGAATATGTGCATTTCGGTATATGTCTATAAATGAATGCATATGTTTATTAAATGTCTCTAGTTGTGGAATATGTATGTCTCTATTGACAAAGGTATGTAAAGGTAACTGGCAAAAATAATGGAAACACCTGAGTAAATGAGGGTTCTGGGAGCTCTGTTATGGTATGGGGTTCATTTTCCTGGCATGGTTTAGCTGCTGAGGAGCTGCAGAGGAGAGCCCCAGGGGACAACGAGGGCTACGTGCTTACGATCTCCATGGAGGATGTACTGTATGTAGGTCATTCAAACGTTTTAACCCTCGCAAGGCTGCCGGCCCAGACGGCATCCCTAGCCGTGCCCTCAGCATGTGCAGACCAATTGGCTGTTGTGTTTTTGGACATTTTCAATCTCTCTCTAGCTCAGACCGCTACCCCCACCTGCAAAGGAGCTGATTATGGACTTCAGGAGGAACAAGGCTGGGCGCTCCCGCATCCTCATCAAGTGGGCCGCCGTGGAGACGGTCAAAAACATAAAGTTTTATCGGTGTGCACATCTCTGAGAGGCTGAAATGGTCAAACCACACAGACACCATGGTGAGAAGGCACGTCAGCAACTCTTCAAACTCAGGACGCTGAAGAAATTCGGTCTGTCCCAGAGGGCCCTCACAGTGTTCTACAGGAGCACCATCGAGAGCATACTGTCGGGCTGCATAACGGCCTGGTATGGCAACTCCACCGCCACAGACCTCAAAACGCTACAGAGGATGGTGCGCTCAGTAGAGGGACAGTAGAGTATTGGGTGCACACTGCCTGCCCTCCAGGGCACCTACCAGGTGTCGCAGGAAGTCCAGGAAGATCATCAGGGACCCTAGCCACCAGATCGGGGCAGTACAGGAGCATCAGGGCGATAACTGGAAGACTGCCGAATAGCTTCTACCCCCAGACCATCAGGCTGCTGAATAGCCACTAGGCAGCTAGCTACCTGCTCCCCCTGTCCCCCTCCTGCCCCCTGGACATTCCCCAACCAACTCTTCCCCTGCCCCCAACACCCAATGGTAATTTATCATTGCTACAGTTGTAAATGTGTATCTTACAATAATAATAATATATATATATTATTATTGTTATTATTATTGTTACTATCCATATTTTGACCAGCACTGTTGGAGCCCGGAGCATAATATTTTCACTGTACCCTGCAGTTACATCTGCATCCCTGTACATGTGACTAATAAACGCAATCTAATCTAAAAATATAATCTAATCTATTTAACCCCTTAGAGGGCAAGGTAAACGGCAGTACATACATGGCCATTCTGAGGGACCTTCAACCTATGGTCAAACACACACACACACACACACACACACACACACACACACACACACAGTCTCTATTCTCCTCACACAGGTCTCGTGCTGTTCTAACACACTCTGCTCTCCAGGAGGCGGTTCGTGTGCTGATCCGTCACTCTGCTGATGTGAATGCGCGAGATAAAAATTGGCAGACGCCGCTTCACGTTGCCGCGGCCAACAAAGCCCTCCGCTGCGCTGAGGTCATAATCCCCCTGCTGAGCAGCGTCAACGTGTCGGATCGCGGGGGGCGCACTGCCCTGCACCACGCCGCCCTCAAAGGGCGTACTGAGGTACTATAGGCGGCGGGTCACGTCTTTTATTTACATTTCTTATTTACATCATACATATACTCAGTTAGCCCCAGGCCCAATTCAGGAAGTGAATTGAAATTCCAATTCCAAATTGGAAATGCAATTGACCCCAACCCTGACACTCACATGCTCAGTCCCAAATCAACCCCTAGTGAGACTATCACCTAGGCACACTAGTGAGTGACGACAACTGTATTTAAATATTGTTGTGTCCAGAAATAAACTCCCACAAGTGTCATGATAGGCGGTAGAGGTAAAGTCATACAGGCATATACTGGAATAATAATAGTTGTTTTTGCTTAAACAGTAGTCAGATTGACGTCGTATTTAGAATGCTTATATAAAGAGCCTCGCCCACGCTTGGCCCCTACGAGGAACGCACACACAAACACATACACACACACACACACACACACCTGAGTCACCACTGGCTGCCTGCTGAGACTGACACACACCGCTCACACACTCCCTCCTTTCTCCATTCTCATTCTCCTTTGTTTCCCTCTCTTTCTCCCCTCTCCCCTTCAGATGGTTAACCTGCTACTGGCTAAGGGAGCCAACATCAATGCCTTCGATAAGAAAGATGGCCGCGCCTTGCACTGGGCGGCTTATATGGGTGAGACATAGAGACATTATGTAGTGTCTGTCTATGCCAAGTCTACCTCAGGCATTCATATCTTTCTTTTGTGAAATGGAAATAATATGTTTTCAGAAATCACTAAGTCACCTAATAGTAAGAGAACCTAGCCAAAAAACAAGGTTTCTTTCTTCTGGGATTACTCGTATTGCTGAACATTTGATGGAAACATTATTGTTTTGAATGGTTAATTACTTATGTTTTTGAACATGATATCATGGTAATATTTTTTTTTTTTAAATGGATGATTACACATTGAGTGTGCTCTGGTGCGTCCCCTGCAGGACATCTGGATGTAGTCTGTCTGCTGGTCAGCCAGGGGGCAGAGGTCAACTGTAAGGACAAGCGAGGTTACACCCCCCTACACACGGCCGCTTCTAATGGTCAGATCGCTGTGGTCAAACACCTGCTCAACCTGGCTGTGGAGGTACGGAGACACACGAGCACACACATACATGGAGAGAGTATGATGATTACTTGTTCTCCGCTCCTCTGTGACTGCAGATAGATGAGGCCAATGCGTTTGGTAACACGGCTCTGCATGTGGCCTGTTTCAACGGTCAGGATGCTGTGGTCAGTGAACTGATAGACTACGGGGCTAACGTCAGCCAGCCCAACAACAAGGGGTTCACACCCCTGCACTTCGCTGCAGCTTCCACCCACGGAGCTCTCTGTCTGGAGTTCCTGGTCAACAACGGGGCTGACGTCAACGTCCAGGTGAGGGTAGTGCCTAAGAGTGGTGAGAGAATTAATGGTCTCACTGATTTCCTCTGGATCAGTGTATCTGAATCACACTGTTAATTCTAGAATTCAGTCTGCCGGTCTATGATGTCACTTCCATCTTTTTTCTGTCTTTCTACCGACTCTAGAGTCGGGATGGGAAGAGCCCCCTCCACATGACAGCGGTCCACGGCCGCTTCACTCGCTCCCAGACACTCATCCAGAACGGTAAGACGTGTGTGTGTGTGTGTGTGTATGTGTGAGTCTGAGTTCACTAGTCTTATTGTTCTGTAGGTGGGGAGATTGACAGTGTGGACAAGGAAGGAAACACTCCTCTTCACATCGCTGCTCGCTATGGTCATGAGATCCTAATTAACACACTCATCACCAGCGGAGCCGACTGCACAAGGTGTGTGTGTGTCTTTGTCTGTGTCTGTGTGTGTGTCTGTGTCTGTGTCGGTGTGTGTGTCTGTGTCTGTGTGTGTGTCTGTGTGTGTGTCTGTGTGTGTGTCTGTGTGTGTGTCTGTGTCTGTGTCTGTGTACATGTGGGGGAAAGGATGTTTGGATCCCTTTCCTTTAACTTGTTTTAGTGTATTATAGAGGTACAGTATGCCTTTATAGTAAAGACCCCCCCCCTCTCTCTCTCTCTCTCTGCAGACGAGGGGTCCATGGTATGTTCCCTCTGCACCTGGCTGCTATGAACGCCCACTCAGACTGCTGCCAGAAGCTGCTCTCTTCAGGTAACCTACCAGCACTAAGCCATTGGCTGCTCTCTTCAGGTAGCCTACCAGCACTATGCCATTGGCTGCTCTCTTCAGGTAACCTACCAGCACTAAGCCATTGGCTGCTCTCTTCAGGTAACCTACCAGCACTAAGCCATTGGCTGCTCTCTTCAGGTAACCTACCAGCACTATGCCATTGGCTGCTCTCTTCAGGTAGCCTACCAGCACTAAGCCATTGGCTGCTCTCTTCAGGTAGCCTACCAGCACTAAGCCATTGGCTGCTCTCTTCAGGTAGCCTACCAGCACTAAGCCATTGACTGTGTGTACTTTATGAGTCTTCTTCCTTTGGCTGGAGAACAGGAATGTTATTGCTGCTTCCCAATCCTACATTCCTCTACAGGGGGAACTATTCAGCCTTGGTCAGATTGGAGTCACATTGTTCCTCCAACAGCAATACAAGGCAATGGGCCTACATACACAGATAAAGCATGAGCCTGGTTACTCATTGCTAGCTGTCTCCCTGCCGACTAGAATGTATCTTAGTGACTTCTCCTGTTGAAATCAGAGCGCTTATTGTTTGATACATACTGGCAAACTTCTATGGAGAGACCATTTTGGCTCCAGTCTGGAAGTCTCATGCTCTGCATGATAGGAGCCGCACAGTTTCACTTGACTTTGTGGTCAGACCCATAGGGCCGGGGGGGCACTGAGGTCTGTGAGGGATTTGAGGCCTCTACTGTAGGAAAAAACAAAGGAAGGTCTTTGATGCTGAGTGATTTATTTGTGCTGAGGAGACATCCGGCTTGAACCACAGTGTTAGAGGGGTGGTTTGAGGGAAATATTAATAGGCGTCAGTATCCATAGCTGTTAACTCACCCTCACCCTCCCCTTTTAATGACCGGAATGGTTTGACCCAGCATACTCCGATTCTAGGCAGAGGACCAGAATCGGAGTGATGGGGATACAAATAGAACACTCAGACTTTCGCTCTTCCTCTGTTTTGTACAAGTGCATGTAGAAGTAGAGTATTAGACTATCTCAGCATGTGTTCTAGCCTGCCTGTGTCTCACCTTACCTCACCTTGTAATCATGTCTGTTTTTCCCTACACTAACACCGGTCTCATTCTCCACTTCCCGTCCCCTGTGTCTCTCCCTTCTCTCTTTCACTGTCCTCCCTGCTTGTGGCTGTTTGTGGCCTTCCTCTCTTCCTCCCTGCGTACATCGGCTCCTGTAGGAAGGAGGTATAGCGTAATGTGTCCCCTCAGTAACAACCCCTCGTCCTCGGCCCTGTCTGCAGGCTTCCAGATCGACACCCCTGATGCGCTAGGGAGGACCTGCCTGCACGCTGCCGCCGCCGGAGGGTGAGAGTCTTTCTCTTTCTCTCTCTCTCTCTCTCTCTCTTGCTCTCTCTCTCTCTCTCAATTCAATTCAATTCACTTTATTGGCATGACGCAACAATGTACATATTGCCAAATTTTTATTTTTTATATTTTTTTAATAATTACATCAAAGAACAAAATAACAACATAACATAGGATTATTTTTTTTTTAAGGCATTAAATATATCAGGCACTGTCCCTCAACTTGTGGCAGGCAGCAACATAGCATGCTGCCAGCACACAGCTGTCCATGTCTTCCCCCAAAAGGATTGGCAGCCTTTCTATTTCAGAGAGGTCCTCAAAGCCTCGGACTACTTGTTCAAATTTGGGGAAGTGACTCTCTCTGATAGTTTTATATTTTTTACATTTTGTCAGGAAATGCAGCTCTGTCTCTGGTTCTGCTGTGGTGCAGTGGTTGCACAGCCTTTCTTCTACAGGGAGCCAGTTTTTCCTGTGTCTACCCTTCCCAATAGCAAGGCTGTGCTCGCTGAGCCTGTACTTTTGTCAAGGTTTTCCTGAGGTTTTGATCAGTCACCATGGTCAGATTGTTTGCCATGGTGTACTGTCGATTTAGGGCCAAATAGCACTGCTTTGTGCTTGTGTTTGTGTTTTCCAATAGGTAATGTAGTTTTTTTTTAGATGTTTTGTAATTTGGTTAATTCTGATTGGATGTTCTGGTCCTGAGGCTTCAGTGTGTTAGTGGAACAAGTTTGTGAACTCAGCCCCCGGACCAGTTGGATGAAGGGACTCTTATCTTTGCTCAACTCTTGGTATTGCAGGGCTTGGTAATGATATGAGAGGGGGTCACTGTGTTTTAGGTGTTTCCAAAACGTAATTGCTCTTTTTTGAGTTTTTAATATTAGTGGATATCGGCCTAATTCTGCCCTGCATGCATTGTTTGTAGTTTTCCTCTGGACATGTAGGAGAATCTTACAAAGTTCCGCGTGCAAGGTCTCAATGGGATGTTTGTCCCAGTGGGTAAAATCTTGTTTTGTAAGTGGACCCCACACCTCTGTCTCTCTGTCTCTCTCTCTCTATCTCTCTGTATGTCTGATGAAAGTAATAGAAATACCCACACACTGTTTTGTATGCTCCTGTGTAGTTTATCTGTCGGTCTGTTGGTGTCTCTGCTTTTTTCTTTCTGTCACTGCACTCTTCAAAACAGAATTGGTCATGATCCACTCCCTCTCCCCCTGTTTTGTTCTGCAGTAATGTGGAGTGTGTGAAGTTACTTCTGAGCAGCGGTGGGGACCACAACCGGAGGGACAAGTGTGGCAGGTGAGTGAAGCGGTGTGATTATGTTGAAAGCTGATTCTAACTGGGAACTGAAAGGAGATTAGTTCCTCTCTCAAGTTCTTGTGTAGGTGTTTTTGTGTGGCCAGAGCAATTTCCCCTCAACTCTGGCTCAACATTTTATCAAAGTGTATTGGTCGTGTACACAGATTAGCAGGTGCTATGGCAGGTGCAGCGAAATGCTTATGTTACTAGCTCCAACAGAACAGTAGAATGTCTCGCAAAAACACAAATAATCCCAAAAATCTAAACAAGAAGTCAAGACATAACAATCTAAGTAGATATACTAATGAGCGTGTGTGAATCCAGAATATACAGTAGATATGTGCTGTGAATAGACAGTATATCATTTGAAAAAGGAAATAACGTTCAGTTGCAACATAGAAACACATAGAGTTCGCCTGTCAGGCACTGACCATGACAACCATAGAAAAAGCCAGAGGCTTCCTATGGTCAGAGCCTGACAGCGGCATTGGACTAAGATACAGTGGCATAATAAGCTTTATAGTATGCAGTATACACATAAGAGATTGGTGATGCAGTTTGTAAACACGATTAAGTGACTAAGCTACTGAAGAATAGTATAGCGTACAGTTTAAACATATGAAATGAGTAGTGCAAGATACGGAAACATTATTAAACATTATTAAAGTGACTAGTGTTTCTGTGTTGAGGATCAGCGTAGTGGAGGTGTTGTTGCCTAGCCTCTGTGTTGAAGATCAGCGTAGTGGAGGTGTTGTTGCCTAGCCTCTGTGTTGAAGATCAGCGTAGTGGAGGTGTTGTTGCCTAGCCTCTGTGTTGAAGATCAGCGTAGTGGAGGTGTTGTTGCCTAGCCTCTGTGTTGAAGATCAGCGTAGTGGAGGTGTTGTTGCCTACCCTCTGTGTTGAGGATCATTTTTCTTTGCTCTCGTAAGAGTGTGACTCAACTCTTCTATAGCACTGTCCTTCTGTGTGTGTGTGTGTGTGTGTGTGTGTGTCTCTGTGTGTCTCTCCCTCTCCAGGACCTCTCTCCACTATGCGGCAGCCAGTCGTCACCACCAGTGCCTGGAGACCCTGGTGTCGTGTGGGACCTGCATTAACGCCACTGACCAGTGGGGGCGCTCTGCCCTGCACTACGCTGCTGCCTCCGACCTGGACAGAAGGTGAGCTTCACTGACCAGACTTAGGGACGAATCCTAACTTCCACTTAAGAGTTAAATTCCCATATAGTCAAGCTTTGATGTAAATGGGAGACTAAGGGTAAATATTACTTAAATGGAAGTTAGGTTTCGCCCCAGTTTGATACTATAAATTGCATGTAAATTCAGGGGTCAGAAAGCTTGTAAGACAGAGATTGAAGACCACAAGATTGAGCTGGTTCCTATATGCTGCTATCTATCATATGTAAGCAAAAGACTAACGGAGAGTCAGGCCACTGAGGCCAGGTAAAACTAGCTGTACGTTTTTTGCTGGTGACCATTGAGATGTCATAAACCTTCAAAATTCCAGAATGGACTGAAAATGGAAGCCATATTGGTCAGGGAGAAATCCAAACCAGTCAAATTGGAATGCATGGCAGTAGAGACATTCTACTGATTTTGGTTATGCAGGAAAATAAAAGTAAGGTATGTAATATATCAGAAATTGTGTAATAGAATTGTCAATCTAAAATATTGTTATATAATTATAAATACAGTTTATATGGGTTTTATACACATTTTCTGTATAAATAGCCTCTAAAACATATCTAAACAGACCATACATTTTTCTTGGAAAGCTGTGAGTGCTGTTATATGATACAAATTCAGTACTTGTTGCATTTACAACTGAATTCCTATCATCAGATGACTTCAGCCAGTGTATGGCTGTGGATTGGCTGCATAATTTCAATGAAATGGTATTCTAATTCCTAATTCTATGGTGGTGACCATCTCCGGAAGCTAGACAAGCAAGCAGCTCTTCTGTTTCCATGGATACCTGAGGTAATTTTGAGGTGCCGGTCGAATAGGTGTTGTACGTCAGCAGACTGTTCAGTGTTCACACCCCTGATTGGTTCCATCCCAGGAAATTCAGAGTAGCACAGCTAATAGATGCTAGATGACCCTGAATACCCCCCTGAATAATCAGATGGAAAGTCCATCTAAGGCAGGGTTTCCCAAACTCGGTCCTGGGGCCCACATGGGTACACATTTTGTGTTTTGCACTAGCACTACACAGCTGATTCAAATAATCAAATTGGAGATACCAAAGAGAATAGGAATTCCCCCACTTTTCCCAGAGTGTCCTATGGAAGCCTGTAATGGCCAAATTCTCAGACTTGATTTACATGTTCAAGTAAGTTTTTTGTCTGAAATTGGGCAGAAATATAAACATTTGTCAGAAGAAAAAAACCATATTGAGAATGTCTTAATCGTTCTCTGTTGTGAAGACGACGTCAGGCTCTGGAGCCAGAGAGTGAAGGGGTGCAGGCAGAGAAGGAGAAGGAGGCTGCACTGTGAGTATACTCTTTTATTTCTGAACATCCCTCTCTTTCTCTCTCTATTTCTCTCTTTCTCTCTCTCTTTCTCTCTCTCTCTCTCTCTCTCTCTCTCTCTCTCTCTCTCTCTCTCTCTCTCTCTCTCTCTCTCTCTCTCTCTCTCTCTCTCTCTCTCTCTCTTTCTCTCTCTCTTTCTCTCTTTCACTCTTTCTCTCTCTTTCTCTCTCTCTCTCTCTTTCTCTCTTTCTCTCTCTTTCGCTCTCTCTTTCTCTCTTTCTCTCTCTTTCGCTCTCTCTTTCTCTCTCTCTTTCTCTACTCTGTGCACACAGACCAGTTCAGATAGACAATATCTTCTGTCATTGTCTCTCTCATTCAGCTTGTTTTAATAACCATTGCATATGTCTATTAAACATCTCTCTCTCTCTCTCCCTTATATCCTCTCTGTCTGAGGCTTTAACTTTTTAAATAACATATTGAAGTGTTTGGGTCTGACGATATTGTATGTTTTTTGTACTAGATGTCTAGAGTTCCTGTTGCAAAATGGTGCTACTGCCTCTCTGAAAGATAAGCAGGGTTACAGTCCTGTCCACTATGCTGCAGCCTATGGCCACAGACATTGCCTGGAGCTGGTGAGTGCATGCACGCGCATACACATACATTTTCTATGCTACACACTAGTCAACAACGTATCTGTGTGTAGAACGTAAGCTGCAATTTCACAAGATACCATAAATACACACAGCTCACGAATACCAGTTATGCAATTAAAATTATTTGTTTTGATGTGAACTGTGATCTGTGGTTGTGGTTTTAGCTGTTGGGCAGAGACGAGAGTCACCAGGAGGACCCAGACTTTCTGGGTACCAGGAGTCCCCTGCACCTCGCTGTGAGTCATTATCACATATCCATTCTAGCCAAACATTGTCACATATCCACTCTAGCCATGCATAATCTCATACACTGCCATGTATTATAATTGGTGCAAAGAGTTTTTTTCCTGATTTTGTGATCTGAGCAGGAAAAACCTATAGTTTTTATGGTAATGGCACGTGATCAGAAAAAAACAGATAACTAGCGTTATTATGTACAGAGCCTTCAGAAAGTATTCACACGCCTTGACTTATATTGTGTTACAGCCTCAATTCAAAATTGATTAAATAAAAAATCTCACCCATCTCCACATAATACCCTATAATGACAAAGTGGAAACATATTTTGAAAAATGTTTGCAAATGTATTGAAAATAAAATACAGAAATATCTACAGAGAATTCTGAAAGTATTCAGACCCCTTCCCTTTTTCCACATTTTGTTACGTTACAGCCTTATTCTAAAATGTATTAAATTAATTTTGTTCCTCTTTAATTTACACACAATACCCCATATTGACAAAGCAAAAACAGGTTTTTAGAAATGTTTGCAAATGTATAAAAAACAGAAATACCTGATTTACATAAGTATTCAGATCCTTTGCTATGAGACTCGAAATTGAGCTCAGGTGTATCCTGTTTACATTGATCATCCTTGAGATGTTTCTACAACTTGATTGGAGTCCACCTGTGGTAAATTCAATCGATTGGACAAGATTTGGTAAGGGACACACCTGTCTATATAAGCTCCCACAGTTGACAGTGCATGTCAGAGAAAAAGCCAAGCCATGAGGTCGAATGAATTGTCCGTAGAGCTCTGAGACAGGATTGTGTCGAGGCACAGATCTGGGGAAGGGTACAAAAACATTTCTGCAGCATTGAAGGTCCCCAAGAACACAGTGGCCTCCATCATTCTTAAATGGAAGAAGTGTGGAACCACCAAGACTCTTCCTAGAGCTGGCCGCCCAGCCAAACTGAGCAGTCAGGGGAGAAGGGCCTTGGTCAAGAAGGTGACCAAGAACCCAATGGTCACTTTGACAGAGCTCCAGCGTTCCTATGTGGAGATGGGAAAACTTTCCAGAAGGACAACCATGTCTTCAGCACTCCACCAATCAGGCCTTTATGGTAGAGTGGCCAGACACATGCCACTCCTCAGTAAAAGGCACATGACAGCCCACTTGGAGTTTGTCAAAAGGCACCTAAAGGACTCAGACCATGAGTCTGACTCTGGTCTTTTGAAACCAAGATTGAACTTTTGGCCTGAATGCCAAGCATCACGTCTGGAGGAAACTTGGCACCATCCCTGCGGTGAAGCATGGTGGTGGCAGCATCATGCTGTGGGGATGTTGCTCAGTGGCAGGGAGACTAGTCAGTATTGAGGGAAAGATGAACGGAGCAAAGTACAAAGAGATCCTTGATGAAAACCTTCTCCAGAGCGCGCAGGACCCCAGACTGGGGCGAAGGTTCACCTTTCAACTGGACAACAACCCCAAGACAACCAAGACAACCCAAGACAGCCAAGACAACGCAGAAGTGGCTTCGGGACAAGTCTCTGAATGTCCTTGAGTGGTCCAACCAGAGCCCAGGCTTGAACCCAATCAAACATCTCCGGAGAGACCTGAAAATAGCTGTACAGCTACGCTCCCCATTTTAAGTCAAAACTTTAACTAGGCCACTCAGGAACATTCAATGTCGTCTTGGTAAGCAAGGTGGCCTTGTGCTTTAGGTTATTGTCTTGCTGAAAGGTGAATTTGCCTCCCGGTCTCTGCTGGAAAGCAGACTGAACCAGGTTTTCCTCTAGGATTTTGCCCGTGCTTAAGAAATTTCCCCCTCGGGGATCAATAAAGTACCTATCTATCTATCTTAGCTCTATTCCGTTTCTGGAATAGCATACCCAAAACATAATGCAGCCACCTCCATGCTTGAAAATATGAAGAGTGGTACTCAGTGGTGTGTTTTGTTGGATTTGCCCCAAACATAATGCTTTGTATTCATGGTTTAAAGTTAATTTCTTGGTTGCAGTTTTACTTTAGTGCTTTATTGCAAACAGGTTGCATGTTTTGGAATATTTGTATTTGTTACAGTCTTCATTCTTTTCACCTGTCATTTAGGTTAGTATTGTGGAGTGACTACAATGTTCTTGAGACATTCTCAGTTTTCTCCTGTCACAGCCATTACATTCAGTAACTGTTTTAAAGTGACCATTGGCCTCATAGTGAAATCCCTGAGCAGTTTCCTTCCTCTCTGGCAACTGAGTTAGGAAGAACGCATGTATCTTTGTAGTTACTGGGTGTATTGATACACCATCCAAATTGTAATTAATAACTTCACCATTCCAAATTATAGTTAATAACTTCACCATTCCAAACTGTAATCAATAACTTCACCATGCTTTTTTTTTGTATTTCATCTACCAATAAGTGCCCTTCTTTGTCAGAACCATAGGCAATCATGTTAAACACTATTATTGCACACAACGTGAGTCCATGCAACTTAATATGTGACTTGTTAAGCAAATTTTAACTCCAGAACTTATTTAGGCTTGCTAACACAAAGGAGTTGAATACGTATTGACTCAAGACATTTCAGCTTTTCATTTGTAATTATATTGTAAACATTTCTAAAACATAATTCCACTTTGGCATTATGGGGTATTGTGTGTAGGCCAGTGATACAAAATCTCAATTTAATCAATTTTAAATGCAGGCTGTAACACAACAAAATGTGGAAAATGTCAAGGGGTGTGAATACTTTTGAAGGCACTGTACATGCAGCCATACATACATTACCACACATACACACACAGAGTATACATTGCATAGACTATAGTGTCTTTGAATGCCAACAGCTGGTGTGTGTGTAATGTGTGTGTCTGTCTCCCCCGTCCCCCAGGCGTACCACGGCCATGCCCAGGCTCTAGAGGTGTTGCTGCAGGGGGAGAGGGAGGTAGACCAGGGGGACGAGGCTGGTCGTACTCCCCTGGCCCTAGCAGCCCTCCGGGGCCACACTGACTGTGTCCACACCCTTCTCAGCCAGGGGGCCTCGCCACGCACCACAGACACCAACGGAGGACATACCCCCGTACACCTGGCAGGTAATGGAGACCACTGTGTGTTTTGTGTGAGAATTTGAAGTACTTTTTTGTGTGGTCTGTGTGCAGTAGTTCTGTACTCAGTTTCCTCTCCATCTTGCCCTCTCTCTCTCTCTCTCTCTCTCTCTCTCTCTCTCTCTCTCTCTCTCTCTCTCTCTCTCTCTCTCTCTCTCTCTCTCTCTCTCTCTCTCTCTCTCTCTCTCTCTCTCTCTCTCTCTCTCTCTCTGTCTGTCTGTTTCTCTCTCGTTCTCATCTCTCTCGTTCTCTGTCCTCAGTGATGAATGGTCATACGTCGTGTGTGCGCCTCCTGCTGGATTACCAGGATAGTGCAGACCTGGTGGATGCTGCAGACTCTCAGGGACAGTGAGTTGACCAATCTATAGGGGCTGGATGGGTATAAATAAAATGGTTATGTCTTGCTCTCACCTTTCTCCCTGTTGCTTACACCCATCCAGTCCTTTCAGATATCATTGGATAGATGTAACACTCTATCTGGCCTATAATACTAATACGTGGGGGCTGGGGATCTACCGATCTGTTTGTCCTGTTCTGACTTTCCCCTTTCTGTCCCTGTCAGGACTCCTTTAATGCTGGCTGTGGCAGGGGGACATGTGGATGCTGTGTCTCTGCTGCTGGAGAGAGAGGCTGCTGTAGACACAACAGACAGCCATGGCCTGACCGCCCTGCACCTGGGGGTGAGTGTGTGTGTGTGTGCATGTGTATGTACTGTACGTGTGTGTGCGCATTTGCGCGAGTTTGTGTGTTTGTATTGCTGTAAATTTCTGTGACTGGTCATGTCTGTGATTATACTGAATTCTGAGCAGCTTGTAAGAACGTGATCTCTGTCCAGTCTAAAAGTTTAAAGGTGACCTCTCTCTCTCTCGTTCTTCCCTTCCTACACTTTCTCCCTCTCTCTTCCTCCCCTTCTCCCAGTTGCTGTGTGGTCAGGAGGAGTGTGTTCAGTGTCTGTTGGAGCAGGAGGCCTCTGTGTTGCTGGGGGACTCCAGGGGCCGAACAGCTCTCCATCTGGCTGCAGCGAGGGGCCACGTATCCTGGCTCGCTGAGCTGCTGAGTATGGCCTGTTCTGAACCGCCCATGCCTCCCCTCCGAGACCACCAGGGTTACACCCCACTGCACTGGGCCTGCTACTATGGTCAGTTACTAAACCAACCTAATGCAGGCCTGCCTCAAACCATGGCTTTATAGTCTGAATCTCATTCAGTGTGCCTGAGGGTTTTGTCTCAATTAATACCTTTTATGTAGAATACCTTTTATGTGGAATACCTTTTATGTGGAATACCTTTTGCGTGGAATACCTTTTACGTAGAAAAACCTTTATGTGGAATACCTTTTATGTGTGCATCTTCTAATAATCTTGTTTGTGTGTCCAGGTCACGAGGGCTGTGTGGAGGTTCTGCTGGAGCAGAAAGGTTGTCGCTGTATCGATGGGAACCCCTTCACTCCCTTGCACTGTGCTGTGTAAGTCTTCACATTTATTGTCCTTACTGATACAATATATAATGCACAGTGTTGACTATAGACTTCAGTGTTGACTATTAGACCTCAGTGTTGCCCGTAGACCTGTGTTGACTATTAGACCTCAGTGTTGCCCATAGACCTCAGTGTTGACTATTAGACCTCAGTGTTGACTATAGACCTCAGTGTTGACTATAGACCTCAGTGTTGACTATTAGACCTCAGTGTTGACTGTGTTTGCGTCATGGATCTCAGTGTTTACGTTCTGTTTTGGTTCTCAGGGTGAATGATCATGAACCCTGTGCCTCACTACTGCTGGAGGCCATGGGATCAGAAATGGCCAGCTGTAAGGATGCTAAGGATCGGTAGGTCATCACATCTCTCCATCAGAGAGCTGTATCTCACACAGCCTGTCCTCAATCAATAATTTCCACATTTTTTTTCTCTCTATTCATCCTTCTGTTCATTTTCCTCTCCTCACACATCCCCCCCCCATCTCTCAGGACTCCACTCCATGCTGCAGCGTTCTCTGGTCATGTGGACTGTGTCCAACTGCTCCTGGCCCATGATGCACCTGTGGATGCTGTGGACCAATCAGGGCGCAGTGCGCTGATGATGGCTGCAGAGAAGGGAGGAGTCGGGGCTGTAGAGGTGTTGCTGACCAGTGCCAACGCCAGCCTGGGTTTGGTGGACCAGAATGGCAACACGGCCCTCCACCTGGCCTGCAGTAGTGTGAGTGTCCAATAGGAGGATTTCTCTTCCTATTTCTTTGACATGACATTTGTACATACCACATATTTACAAATAGTGTATTATATATGAAAAGAATGTAACATTTATTTGGCTTCAATCTCTTCCTCTCTTCCTCTCTCAGGGAAAGGAGGACTGTGTACTATTCATCCTGGAGAGGCTGAAGGACACTGTTCTCATAGGTGCCACCAATGCAGCACTGCATACGTAAGTGTTTGTCAGAGATAGGACATGGAGCTGTGCGCTAGCTACCTCGATTTACTTCAGGGGTGCGAGTGTCTAGATTAAAAAATAAACAGACACCGCAAATGTAGCCGCTCCCCAGTACAGAACCACTACAAACTTTCAAATTTGTCTGTCCCTCCCAGGCCCCTCCACCTAGCGGCCCGTAGTGGTCTGAAGCAGGCTGTCCAGGAGCTGCTGTCCAGGGGGGCCAGTGTTCAGACGTTGGATGAGAATGGTAGGTTTACAGGTCTGGGCCCTGTTTCACATCTTAAGGCTAAATTCATCTTAGAACCATAGGATCCTATGGTTCTAACAATGCACTTAACCTTAAGATGCTTTTGGGACACCGCTCCCTGAACTGGGCATGAACCGGTACCAGTGTGTTAAAGGTGTCTGTGTACTGTCTGGTGTCTGGGCTGGCAGTGTACTGTCTGGTGTCTGGGCTGGCAGTGTACTGTCTGGTGTCTGGGCTGGCTGTGTACTGTCTGGTGTCTGGGCTGGCTGTGTACTGTCTGGTGTCTGGGCTGGCTGTGTACTGTCTGGTGTCTGGGCTGGCTGTGTACTGTCTGGTGTCTGGGCTGGCTGTGCACTGTCTGGTGTCTGGGCTGGCAGTGTACTGTCTGGGCTGGCTGTGTACTGTCTGGTGTCTGGGCTGGCTGTCTGGTGTCTGGGCTGGCTGTGTACTGTCTGGTGTCTGGGCTGGCTGTGTACTGTCTGGTGTCTGGGCTGGCTGTGTACTGTCTGGTGTCTGGGCTGGCTGTGTACTAATTGTACTACCTTCCCTTGTCCCACCATCTCTCTCTCTTTTTCTCTCGCTCTCTCTCTCCCCACTTCTTCCATGTTTCCTCCCCCTATTTCTCTTTCTCCATCTTCCCTTCTCTCTCCCTTCCTCTTTCCTACTTTCCTCTCTCTCTCTCTCTATTTTCCCCTATCTCGCCCACTCTCTCTCTTCCCATACTTTCTATCCCTCCCCAGGTTTGACCCCTGCTCTGGCTTGCGCTCCTAGCAGGGAGGTGGCTGACTGTCTGGCTCTCATTCTGGCTACCATGATGCCTTTCTGCTCCCCTTGCAGCTCCGGAGCGCCCTCCCCAGGTTCCCTCCTGAGGGCCCTACCCAGGCAGGGGAAGAGCTCCCATGTCCCACGCAGCCCCAAGGCCCCTTCGGACCCCTCTAGCGACGACAGTGCCAGTCAGGGCGCCACTGAAAACGGCTCGGACTCAGAAACCTTTTGACCCCTATGACCTATGACCCTGACTCTTATCAGACTACTTGGATGTCTGCAGATCAGCACTTTCCCACCACCGACTACCCCTCATCCCTCGCTTGTTTCCCAGAGCAGAACCTCTGTGGGGACTTTGTCCCCCCTAAAGGCTGGAGGAATGGAGCTCGGCCCCTAACCTATCTGTGATTCTGTTCACTGGTGCTTCTTCTCCAGACCACCCTTGGTCCTGCGTCTCAGCTTGGCTGTCTATGACGAGCTGAGACCTTCTCCAGACCACCCTTGGTCCTGCGTCTCAGCTTGGCTGTCTATGACGAGCTGAGACCTTCTCCAGACCACCCTTGGTACTGCGTACCTTCTTAATTAAACCAATGTTTTATTGTTCGTATGAAAAGAGACCCAGGATGAAGAAAAGTAGAATTGTAACCTTTTTTTATTTTGGTTGGTTGATGTTCCAAATATTGACTTAACATATACTTAACACAAGTATATATGTTACTTTTTGTGTCTGGGTTGCCTAGGTATGCATGGAAAGGTACATCCTGCTCTGTCTATCTGCCCAGTGATGTGAGTATAGCACAAACCAACTGAAGCACAATTCCGGAATTCACTTATAAGCCTATTATAGAGAAACAGAGTAGAATGCATTTCAAAATCAAACCAAATCAAAGTTTGTCACGTGCACCAAATACAACAGGTGTAGACCTTACAGTGAAATGATTACTTACAAGTCCTAACCAACGGTGCAGTAAAAAATAAGTATTAGGTAAACAATAGATAAATAAAGAAATAAAAAACAGTAAAATTACAGTAAAAAATAACAGTAGCGAGGCTATATACAGGAGGTACCAGTACAAAGTCAATGTGCTGGGGCACCGGTTAGTCGGGCTAATTGAGGTAATATGTACATGTGGGTATAGTTAAAGTGACTGCATAGATGATAAACAGAGAGTATCAGCAGCGTAAAAGAGGGGTTGGACGGGTACGGGACACAATGCAAATAGTTTGGGTAGCCATTTGATTACCTGTTCAGGAGTCTTATGGCTTGGGGGTAAAAGCTGTTGAGTTACAGTGTATGTGTAGTCAGAGTCTGGCCTTTATGAAAATAAGTGGCACCATTTCAACCTCTTCTATGTTCCCACACCAATAGATATGACATTGGGCCCTGAGTTTTTCCTGACCACGTCAACTGACCTGGAACAACTCCGGCCTGTAGTTATTGGCTATAAGTAACTAGGACCCAGAGTTGTTCCTGATCCTGTCATGTGGTCAGTTAGGAAACTTCTGTCCCTTGTGTTACAGGACCACAGTGTTTCAGTAATTTACATGCCCAGATACAGTATGTCAGATCAGGTCTCCAATGAAGAGGTTAACACCTGTACGGTATTTGTTCACGTTTATATTATGGTACAGAATACTGCCTGCACTTGAAATGTAAAGGACAGCAGAACCTTGTCCCCTCTTCTCTTCCTCTGGCCCTTCATCCTCTTTCCCCGTTCCGTCTCGGTCTATCTACCAGCAATGTGCCAGTCTCTTAAACTTCTCTTCCTCTGGCCCTTCCCCGTTCCGTCTCGGTCTACCTACCAGCAATGTGCCAGTCTCTTAAACTTCTCTTCCTCTGGCCCTTCGTCGTCCTTCCCCGTTCTGTCTCGGTCTACCTACCAGCAATGTGCCAGTCTCTTAAACTTGTCCAGTGCCTTGTTACACCTTTTGTATTATTATTTTAGGATCCTCTAACGCAGTGCCCTCCAACCCTGTTCCTGGAGAGCTACCGTCCTGTAGGTTTTCACTCCAACCCTAATCAAGCACACCCGATTCTAATAATTAGCTGGTTGATAAACTGAACCAGGTTAGTTACAACTGGGGTTAGAGCGGAAGCCTCCAGGAACAGGGTTGAGAGCCCTGCTCTAATGAGTATATATATATATATATATGTTGCTGGTGTGTGTGTAGGTTGTATGTAATATGAGTATGTGACTTTGATTGCAAAAGATTAGAGTTGCTTAACTCCTCCACTATGGTCCGACATGCCTGTGTGTATATGAAGTTGGTTTCTGCTTTTGTACATACGGTGTCATTGTAAAGCACAGCCTCGTCTGTAATAACTATCTCTACCACAGAGGAGGAGAACCCCAGAGCACAATGTTAGTTCAACGCCTCCGTTTCCAAAGGCTTGTCATTGGGAATAAAGAGTAATGGAGAGATTGGGGTTACGTTCCAAATGGCACCCTATTCCCTACATAGTTCACTACTTTTGACCAGAACCCTATGAGCCCTGGTAAAAAAAGTAGTGAACTATGTAGGGAATAGGGTGTCATTTGGAACACACAATGGTCTGTCCGTATAATGTTAGTTGTGACAATCGTATCACTGTGTTGGATTGATTTTCATACCAGTTCCTGATGCAGTAGGAAATGCTGAAGGCTGTTTGTCAGCTTCCCTTTCTTTTATATGAATGGATTGTACAATTATAATATACAAATCTGTTTTATTTTAGTGCTGTGTGTGATTTGTGTGCTTTCCTATTTGATACCAAGTAAACTAAACATTGCTTTTGTTTTTGGCCAGCTAAAGCTTACCTGAGAGAATGGATCCTCTACCTCAAATGCCTAGATTGTATTTAAGTTGGTAAGGAGTCAATATACCAGTAAAACAATTCCCACTACATGTAGTGATGAACAATGACTTTCTACCATCAAATCTATGTACTTACAAGACATGAAGCAAACTAAAATATCTCACTAACTGTTTAAAACCTTGTGAAATCAGTTAATAATCTTTAATTACATAATCTCTGTACATTTACATCACATCGATTAGTTTGTTCACCAAACTAGGACCAAGTAAGATATATATAAATATTTGTTTAAGTGCTATCTCAGTGTCCTCGTGAAACAGTTGGACATCTTGGCTCTTCAAGATAATCTCTTCCCTCAGGGAAATATGTCATGATTAGGGACAGGAGTTTATTTCTTTCCAGGCCAGGAAAAACTCTGGGTTCAGTTATCATTCCAAAGAACAGTCATGAAGAGTCACTCGTCTAGTCTATGAAAACAAGTTCATCCAGCTCTAGGTCTGCCTGTTGTAGATTCTATGATTATTATTATGGAATGAGAGTCGTACAACTGGCCATTCTTTCCTTTTGCATTACTCTTCCTCATTACTCTTCCACCGGTCTCCTCTCCACCTTGGCGACTGATGCACATGTTGTGTTCTGTAGCTAGCCGCATCCTTGTAGCTTGAGTCCCAGATCCGATTATGCCGTCTGGCCAAACATGCTGTGAAAATGACATAGGAATTGGCTAGACAACACAAACAGGTCTGGGACTCAGCCTAGCTCCTTGATGTAACAGTTCAGCAGTTGACCCCCAGCCCTGTCCAGTGGTCAGGCACCATGAGGAAGTATTTGTCCATAGCCTCACAGAAACGGGCTCGGTACAGCTCTGGAGAGACCACCGTGGGCATCTTACCTGTGAGCGAGGCACAAAAACACGCCACGTTAACAATACATTTTATTTGTACAGCGCTTTTCATTTACAGGAAGAAATCAAAAAAAGTATTTGTATTATTAAAAACAAATGACTAGAGATCTCAAAGCTAAACGTGAAAGGGTGCGATCTTAAAATACACTTTAAGGACTAACGTAGGGGTGAAGGAGGTGTTAGTGAACTACCTTGCCCTCCCAGGATCCCTGTGGATTTCACCACCATCTCCAGCTTCTTATCCCATGTGAACGTCCGTATGTAATCTGAAACAATTAGAGGAATATTTGTTTTACAAATATAGCAAAGTACAATGCCACTCAAATGCCATTTTGAAGCAGCATGCATGGAGAAATTGAGGATTTTCTATAAGCATCAGTAAACAGTTAATCTATGTATAACAATGATCAATGTTATAGCCAGTGAGAATACATTTGAAAGAGATACATCTTTTCCCTCACCTATGATTCCCACCACCAGCTCGTCATTGGTGTCGTCTCGTCCAACCAGTAGAGAGTAGTCTATGATCAGGTGACTAGACAGGAAGTAGGCATCACTGTGGATAGCGGCCCTGAGGACGGCCTTGCAGTGGGCTCTGACGTACAGAGGGTTGTCATGGACCAGCTTCAGTAGGTTCTCGTCCAGCAGAACCACCTAATATAGAATGAGGCCATTTAGCTAATACTTTAATCTAAAAGGTTGTTATTGCAAAAGAGAATGTGTTCTCAATGAACGAATCATGTACAATCAATATAATTTACCACAGGTGGACTTCAATCAAGTTGTAGAAACATCAAGGGTGATTAATGGAAACAGGATGCACCTGAGCTAAATGTTAAGAGCCTCATAGCAAAGGGTCTGAATTAAAATATGTATTTAATCAATTTTAGAATAAGGCTGTAACGTAACAAAATGTGGAAAAAGGGAAGGGGTCTGAATACCCCTGGTTTATCTGGTTAAAACAACACATAAATAGTGCATACATTTATTTTGTATATGTGGCCTCGGTGGGAATCAAACCCATGACCCAGTGCTGCTAGACTAGCGCCATGCTCACCTCACAGCTCTCTTTTCCAGACTCGGTCTTGACATTGCGGTTCCTCAAAGAACCCTTGAGATCGAACACCTGGGCCATCTTCCTGCCATAGAACACATTCTCCATGACCAGAAGGTCCAGTTTCTTCTCTGAGTTGTTCTGGGAGTTCTTGTAGCCGATCCGGTACACACCCAGGATCTTAGCCAGGGCAGTGGGCCGCTGTGGGACAGACAGGGTTTAGGATAGGACTGTTGTAATCTCAATAACCATCCATCACACAGACAAGAATACAGCTCATTGATATTTTTTATTGACCTTTATTTTAGCAGGGAGACACCATTGAGACCAGTGTCTCTTTTTCAAAGGAGCCCTGCATATACAACGTCATAGAACTACAAGGAGCCCTGCATATACAATGTCATAGAACTACAAGGAGCCCTGCATATACAACGTCATAGAACTACAAGGAGCCCTGCATATACAACGTCATAGAACTACAAGGAGCCCTGCATATACAAGGAGCCCTGCATATACAACGTTATAGAACTACAAGAAGCCCTGCATATACAACGTCATAGATCTACAAGGAGCCCTGCATATACAACGTCATAGAACTACAAGGAGCCCTGCATATACAACGTCATAGAACTACAAGGAGCCCTGCATATACAACGTCATAGAACTACAAGGAGCCCTGCATATACAACGTCATAGAACTACAAGGAGCCCTGCATATACAGTGTCATAGAACTACAAGGAGCCCTGCATATACAACGTCATAGAACTACAAGGATCCCTGCATATACAACGTCATAGAACTACAAGTAGCCCTGCATATACAACGTCACAGAACTACAAGGAGCCCTGCATATACAACGTCATAGAACTACAAGGAGCCCTGCATATACAACGTCATAGAACTACAAGGAGCCCTGCATATACAACGTCATAGAACTACAAGGAGCCCTGCATATACAACATCATAGAACTACAAGGAGCCCTGCATATACAATGTCATAGAACTACAAAATCAAAGACAATATGTTGAATTTCCTCAAATAAAATGTATTATCTTTATAAAATGTATTACTTAAAAAGCAAGACCATACACAGCAAACGTAGCTACAACTCCATATATACACTACATGACCAAAAGTATGTGGACACTTGCTTGTCAAACATCTCATTCCAAAATCCTGGGCATTAATATGGAGTTGGTCCCACCCCCTTTGCTGCTATAACAGCCTCCACTCTTCTGGGAAGGCTTTCCAATAGATGTTGGAACATCGCTGCAGGGACTTGCTTCCATTCAGTCACAAGAGCTTTAGTGAGGTCGGGCACTGATGTTGGGCAATTAGGCCTGGCTCGCAGTCGGCATTCCAATTAATCCCTAAGGTGTTCGATTGGGTTGAGGTCAGGGCTCTGTGCAGGCTAGTCAAGTTCTTCCACACCGATCTCGACAAACCAGTTGGCACTATGCATTGGGGCAGGTAGCATTCTCCTGGCATCTGCCAAACCCCGATTTTTCCGTCGGACTGCCAAATGGTAAAACGTGATTCATAACGCCAGAGAGTCCAATGGCGGAGAGCTTTACACCACTCCAGCCGACGCTTGGCATAGGTGGCCCCGTTTTGTGAGCTTGTGTGGCCTACCACTTCGCGTTAGAGCCATTGTTGTTCCTCAACATTTCCACTTCACAATAACAGCACTTACAGTTGACCGGGGCAGTTTTAGCGGGGCAGAAATTTGACTAACTTACTTGTTGGAAAGGTGGCATCCTATGACGGTGCCACGTTGAAAGTCACTGAGCTCTTCAGTAAGGTAGTGTAGTTAGTTGAGTGGAGCGTAGTGTAGTGTTAAGGTAGTGTAGTGTAGTTAGGGTAGTGTACCTTCTGCTGTACGGCTCCAGTGATGTAGGTGAAGTAGTGAGGTGCAAAGTCCAGGAAGGACTGAACCTCTAGTCTGGGCATCTGCTTCAGGATGAAGCGGTCATCTGAGGGAGGGTAAAGATACACAGGCTGAATTGTGAGGTACAACAGACATATATATATATATATAAGGCGTCTCTTGACCTCAATGGGACTTCCTCGTAAATAGAAGTTAAATAAAACAATATGGCTCTGGTGTTGACTGTCACCTTCAGTGGCGTAGAAGACGGCCCCAGACTTGCCGCCACGGGCCTGCCAGTTGACGCAGTGGGAGAGCGAGCGGACAAAGTCGTCCTCCGTACTCTCCATCATCTCCTCTCTCATTTTGTGGAACTCCTCAGCATAGTAGACCCTGCAGTAGAACTTAGCGTTGGCATCAGAGAACTCTGCGAGAGAGAGAGAGAGAGAGAGAGAGGGAGGGAGAAAGAGTGTGAGAGAGGGCGAGAATGAGAGAGAATACTGACTAGGGGGAGTCCAATGAGAAACACTCATTACTCACGTAATTCAATATGAGGGTTTCCTGTTGACCTCTTATTCTGGTCTCCTATGTCTGCATCTTCTATTCAAAACAAAAGAAAAACATGCTAGGAACTCCAGAAACATTACATCATGTACATCAGAACAGAGCTGAACTTAAGTAAAAATGCAAGACTTTCCAGCACCACCCTCCCATGTTGCCCTTTGATAGATAGATAGATAGATAGGTACTTTATTGATCCCCCGGGGGGGAAATTTCATAATTTGACCCTGAGACTATCCACTACTCACTGAGAGGGTCAGAGTCCATGCTGCCGCGGCCCAGACCCAACTGGGAGGAAGCTGTCTCGTTGGGCTTGGCTGGGCTGTTCTTGGCCCGGCTCTCTCCAGAGCTGCACACAGACAGGATGGCATTATACGTCAAGTAACATACACACAGTCCAAATAAGCAGAAGTTTTGTGGTGTACCTGATGGTTTGGGTGATGTCCTCGCCTCCTGCATTCAACGTCGTCTTTGACAGTTCATCCAGAGCTCTCTTATATTCCTTACAGCTAGAGGTTGGGCAGAGGTCATTCAATATTGTTACAAACAAACATAACTATAACATTAAAACGACAAAAACTTTAGAACAAGAAGTGTCAGGCATGTGAAGAGACTTGAGTCTCAAGAGTTGGAGAGGAGCTGTTACCTGAGAGCGAATGAGATGATGGAGCTGGGTTCTCGCTCACACACGGCTATGGGCACTCTCTCATGCTCATACATCAGGTAATGCTTGTCTGGTTCACTGACATACAACGGAACAAAACATACAATAGTAAACAGTACAAAACACTCTTTATTGATTCATTATACAGACAATATTTGTTATTTGGGCTTTCACAGTGCCCAGTCCTGACACACAATAACACTGCAGCACAGGGTCATCCACAGAGCAGCGCCCTGGAGCAGGTTAGAGGTTAAGTGCCTTGCTCAAGGGCAGTAGGTGGCAACTGAGATACTGATGATTATTTCCGTCAACACTAGGATTGAAGCTAAATATTACAACAAAGAAAGAAAATGTACAGGGCTCAATGTAGTATGGGCATTTATATAAGAAGTGGTCTTATTCAAAACATGTATTTTTATTTTTTATGTAACCTTTATTTAACTAGGCAAGTGAGTTGAGAACAAATTCTTATTTACAATGACGGCCTAGCCCGGCCAAACCCGGACGACGCTGGTCAAGTTGTGCGCCGCCCTACGGGACTCCCAATTACGGCCAGATACAGCCTGGATACAGCCTGGATTCGAACCAGGGACAGTAGTGACGCCTCTTTTACTGAGATGCAGTGCCTTAGACCGCTGCGCCGCTCGGGAGCCAATGGAACTATTTATACTACAGGCCAAAAGCCTATTCAGAGATAGTCATAATGTACTCACAATGGCAATGGGATGGGGTTGTAACTGTTGCCTGGCAGCAGGTTGGCTAGAATGGCCTTCATGGTGGACTTCTCTTTCACATGGCTGTCATTGGAGCCCAACAGGTGTCCATCAAACACATCTAGGAGACAACGAGAATGGAGTTAAGAACAGGAGAGGTCTGTATTTAGATACGCACTGTAGATTTAGAGAAAAGGGAAGAGGAAGCTTATGTGGGGTGTTGTGTGCGTATTCACCCTCTGGGATGCTGACGGAGTCCTGGTCAGGGAAGCAGGGTCCAGACGAGAGGGGTTCTGAGCCTGGTTCCCCTGGTGACGGTAACGTAAGCAATGAAGACCCCCAGCTTGAGGGCATGGCAGTGAGGTGACGATCCTCTGTCAATCAAATAACAGACACACCCATCAACTACTGTCTACCAATGAGAGAAGTAGTATAGCATTCTGAACCAATCCCCTTACCTTTGTCACCGTTTTGTACAAATGGGGAGGGGTTGCGTGAAGAGGACTCCACAGCACTTTGCTGTCAAACAAAACAAACAACTTTACATTCCTTGCTTTCTGATACACTAAGTGCTTATCATATACTAAGCTCTTCCAATTAACTTAATTCTATCAGGAATCTGTTGCACTGACCTTGCTGTCGTCTGTCTGCCGGTGTCTCCCAGGGCTGGCTGGGACAGACAGACCCTTCCTGCCCTTCTCCTGCTGGATCAGGTCCTGCAGCCTGTAGGTTACATGGTTCAACAAATCCATTCTTAGAGATCTCCCACTAACATCAATCAATTCTCTGCATTGATTGGGGTCGTAAGTAAGTATTTCACTGTTCGTCTACACCGGTTGTTAACGAAGCATGTGACAAATACATTTTGATGTGAAAGTCTGATCCCAAGTTAGAACTCAGCCCTAAGGTCCAGTTTCCTGGACACAAATGAAGCCTAGTCCTGGACTTAAAATAATGTTGAATGGAGATTAATTTATTAAAAGTGCTTCTTAGTCAAAGACTAGGCTTCATCTGTGTCTAGGAAACCACCACTAAGGTTTAACGTTAAAAGCTGCTCTGAGGTCAGTGTTCTCACCATAGAAATACGAAGGAATAGAAAGGGTGTCAATGATGGCATAATGGGTGGACTGGCAGCCATTTTGAGAGTACCCATGCCAGGAAGTAAAAGCAAGAAGTGTACCCTTCAATCTGTGCTGTGATTTGTTGAGTCAACTCAACTGAGATTACAAAAAAGACATTCCATTGCATGAGCCACATCAGTTAGCATCATCTGAATGAACATTCTACATTAATCATGGCAATCCAGCATCAGTTGATAGAACATTCCAAAAACATTTTTGCATCACAATACCGGGCAGCCATTGCGAGTGTACCAGTCAATCGCCAGGGTTAGAGTGTCCAGGTCTGTTCTATTCATTCTTATTTCTATGGCTCTCACCTGCTGTTCCAGGACTGCAGTGTTTCACACAGGCTCTGTTTCTTCACTACCACTGATTCCAGTACAGTCTGGAGCTGCTTGGGAGAGTCACTACCACATGCCTGGAGACGAGCATGCAGCTTCTCTATCCAGCTAAGCAGATCTGCCTCCTCCATCTGAACACGCACACAAAGAAAACGGATGGAAACCATATGTTTGATACCGTTCCATTCCAGCCATTCCAATGAGCCCGTCCTCCAACTTAAAGCAACACCAGCCTCCACTGCTCTATACATACTGTACACATAGTGGTCCCGCCCTATCGAGGAGGAACCTACGTCTTTCTGTGCAAACAGGTCCTCCATCTTCTCCTCGCGTGTCTTGCTGAAGGTGTCTGTCTTCAGGGAGGTGAGACGGTGGTCTATGGCCAGGTACACCTGAGTCACCCTGACAAGAGGGAAGAACAGGAGAGAATGGAAAGCGCTGGTCAGAACTAGTCAACAAGTTGGCTATGCAGAACAAACAGATGTGGGACCAGGCAAGTTAAGGCCATGGTAGACAGTTAGACAACAGGTAGACAGTTACTTCTGTGAGAAGTCCTTGAGGTCCTGCTGCATGCTGCCCTTGGAAGGCCCCTGGTTCCTGATGAAGATCTTAGGAGGAGGGAGGCAGACCTCTAGCAGTCTCACTGAGATGTAGCTGGTGGTTAAACAAGTACAATGGCATGATGGGCATATACAGTTTACTACACTAACAATAACTATAGTGATCTTTGTGTTTTGGTTTTAAGAGGTCATTTGAAGATGTGGTAAGAATTATAAATTATGTACGGCTGGATGGAAATCAAATCCCTGGCCAGTGCCTCCCACCTGAATGAGGCCACCATCTGGTTGTAGGAGAAGTACTGGTGGTAGTCTTTGTGGATGGAGTGGCCACAGGGCTCAGCATTAGCCCTCCTGGTATACTGGTGACCATAGAACCTCAGCTCCAGGTACTTGGCAAAGGACATGGACCACGAGTCATTAGACAGGGGCACCACAGGAGTCACCTACAGAGACAGAGTAGAGTACAGTAGAGTAGCGTAGAAGAGAGTAGAGTAGAAGAGAGTACAGTAGAATAGAAGAGAGTAGAGTAGAGTAGAAGGATCATAGCTGTGTGAGTGATAGAAGCTAAGCAGACCTGGACAGCATTTTCTTTCTCTAGTCAAGAACTGGCTGATTAGCAAGCTAGGTGCGCTAGCTATGAGCAGTCCTGTGGGTAGTCATGGAATAAATAAGGAGAAACACAGATTAACAAGTTACTGTACCTGTTTGCATATGCGGCACCAGGAATAGTTGAGGATGGTGTGTTGGTATCCAGGAACAGGAGAGTCCAGCTCCTTAAGTACGATCTGAACACAGCCACTGCCATGGACAAACCGCCGCACATGGTGCACCATGGGAGTCTCACAGAACATACTTGGGCATTGATAGGATGGCCTGTAAAACACACACGAAGAGGTGTTTCATTGAGTTATATTTTATTACATATCAGTGACAACCAAATGGATGGTAAAAGGTTTTACTGTAAATTCAATACAACAATTTGTCTGGTTCAGATTTTTTCCCTCACCTGAAACAGTATCTCTCCAGGAATATTCCTAGTGTGAGGTCATTCTTTCCGTAGAACTCCATCGTGACAATCCTGTTGAGAACAAACAAGTATTTGTGAATAGCTGACCTTTCAAAGTTCAGTCAGCTGGTCTTTCACAGCTGGAACACAACATTTCTGTTGCACCTGAGGGGATAAATAAAGTTGTACTGAATTGAAGACCACCAGGGTTGAGTGGGGTTTACCAGGGACTGACGCAGGGGTTGGGGGCGTTATTGGACTGGGCTGAGGAGCTGCTGAACAGGACACAGAGTCTCTGATGGTTCACTGGGTTCAGGCAGTCCAGCTGAAATACAGAGAAGTAATGGTGGTCAACAACAACCTAACAAGAACAGCACATATGCCTAACATTACAACAAAGAACTTCTCTTCTTCAGCCCAGACCTGATATCTCTGGAGAGTGAGTGAAGTGGTGAGCTCTCATCAATAGAACACACTTCTAGCACTGGTTAAGGGAGATTTTAAGATGGATAGTTATTCCATTACAAACAACCTAACTGTTGGAGATGTGCCTACCTCCTCTGCCTGTCTGTGCCATCAATCTCCTATAATGTGATGTGTCCTAACTACCTGCCCATGTCTCACCTTGGAGGCCCAGGTCATGTTGTTCTGTCCCGCTGGCTTCTCCTCCTCACCATCAGCCTTGATGGGGTGCTTGGGTGGCAGAGCCTCCCGGACCGGTGGCTGGGGTAGGGGCTGGGCGAAGGGGTCTGCCTCCTTCTGTCGAAGGCGGCCGCCCTGGGCACGGTAGTCTGCCAGCATCTTAGCCAGGTCCTGGCTGCTACCCAGATGCTCTGCGATGCGGGCACTGGTAAGGCGGTGGGAGGGTAACACCTGGATGGGGCGAGGGGGAGGGCCTCCATTGGCCATGCCTCCACCTGACGGGGTGGAGTCTCTGAGGAGTTGTCGCTTACGTCGACCGTCTAGTTCTTTGAAGTCCTTGTTGAGGAGTGGGGAGAGGTACACCTGAACGAGGAACTAGTATGTTACATCTCAAATATGAAAACATCTTATTGGATAATTCGCCCTGCACTTAAGTGTTATGAGACGGGCGTAATGCGTATGCATGACAACAACCATTTTTTGTAGACATCATCACTATGACCAACAATGTACTGTGTACAGAGGAATCGATGGTCACGAAAACTGACTATCTGTTATTCTATTGTACATTACTGAACTACATTGAGCCATTTGATAGAGAAAGAAAGGTTGAAAAACCTACAATAAATACAGTGAATGGAAACAAACTGACCTGTTGAGGAAAGTAGTCTCTGCTGGGGCAGCGTAGGCCAGCGGGGGAGAGTAGGAAGGGCTCTTTGAAGGTGATGAAGGGGGAGATACACAGGATCATGTCCTTCAGCTCCTGTTTGAAGCCTGCCGCCAGCGTCTTGAGACGGTCGTCCGTCGAGGCCACCTGCTCGGTGACAGAACAGACGAGGATATTGTTGGACACTCTTGGAGGACAATGGAAGTTGATTTAAAAATGCTTCTTTCTTATTAAAACCAACGTTTAGCCTGTAGCCTTAATCCTCACCTGCTCTGTGATAAACAGCCCTGTATCATCCTGCAGGGGGTCTCTGAACAGCCTGGGGGGCGTCTCCGAACCCAAGCTCTCCTTCCGCGACTCACCCCTCCCCAGAACCCCTGACCCACTCCCCCCCTCAGTCTCCTCCCCCTTCTCCAGCTCAATCTCATCTGCCAACTTCTCCAGGTCATCAATGAGGTAGGGTGGTGGTAGTGCCAGGAGATTGGACAACGGCGTGGAGGTCATGACCTCTGCTGACTCCACCCCCTCGGCCCCCAGGGAGGATGAGGAGGACAGGAGGTGGTTCTTGGTGACTTTGACACCCTCAACATCTTCAGGCGAAGAGGACTCCGATACAGGTTTCTCCTCCTCGTCCCCCAGCACAGTCTCTCCTCCCTGAAAGAGGGTGCTCTGGTCGGTCCCATTTTCCTGGCTCTCCTCCTCCTCGACGGCAGTGCTCTCCAGGAGGCAGGGGAAGCTGGTCTTGGCCAGGCTGGGAGGCATTGCGAACTCATCCATGAGGAAGGATATCTCTAGCTGCGAGTGGTAGGCCACACACACCATGAGGATGATGATCTCCTTAACCCTGGCCAGCTCGTACTCAGACGCCCCGCAAAGCTTTATGGTACAGCCCAGCTGGGGAGGGCAGCCCTCGAAGAACATCAGAGTCTTCAACTCATCTGTCACAGAGAGGAGAAGGGGAGAGAGGAGAACACATGACACAGTTGTGCCATGTCACTTAGGAGAGTCAGAATGAGCATTTAGATCTAGTCTAGGCGGGAGGAAGCTGTGAATGAAAACACCTGGTTGCAGTATGTTAGTCATGTGTTGGGATTATTTATTTGAAATAAGTGTTATGAACAGCTTCCAATATCTAAGATGTAGAGATTTAAAATGTAAAGATCTAAGATGTCCACTAAAGCAGCATGTTGTGGGCAGAGTAGTTTCCACTCACTGTTGGCCATCTGGAAGGAGTGAAGGTAGAACTTTTGGCAGGTTCCCAGTCGAGGCTTGGTGAGCAGCTGGTCCATGGACAAGACCAGGTCCCCCTGGGTCATACGACTCACCCTGTCTAAGACTTGCTGCAGAGAGAGAGCCATAGAGGTGGGAAAGAGCGTCTGAGGGCAGGTATAGCTAATAGACAGTTGAATGGGTTAAGCTGAAGAACAGGCTAACATGGCAACAGACACCATCATAAAGAGTAGTAAAACACAATAATCAAAAGGTCTGACTGCTCAGAGATGTTTGGGAAAATGGTTACAAATGGGGGACCAGCGTGTGCGTTTCAGGGGAGAGGGCTGAGCTCCATGAGCTAGGACTTGGTTAAGCAAATCTCCCCATTCTTGCTCAATTTTGTTTGCCTTCTCAAACAGCTACAACTGTATATGCATTCACACATCAAGTCTTCTCTTGAGTTGGGCTCGGGATGGAACAACTGTTAAACATCTGTGTGTGTATGTATCACACATATGTTGCTTATATGTAATGATGTTAAGGACAGTATAAGATAAATGACAATAACTGTTTCCCAAAATAATAATTGCTTGCCAAAAAAGGACATTTTTCTAATGCCAGTCTTGGTTATAGCTAACAATCCTTCATATGATCTGCCTACATTATCTTGCATATTATTTGTTACAGATATTATTCCTTAAATAGTATAACAGTATATAATACAATCAGGGTCAGGGCGTTGGAAATGCTTTTGGCTTCTGCTCTGTAGGTGACACTGTGTGTTTTCTCTCAAAGGCCCTAGGATTCAGGTGGACAGGGGTGGTCTGCCAGTCACTGGGATGACAACCCAACATGGGATGAGGGAGGTTTTAGCGGGTGGAATAGTGGAGAACAATTGGAGGTTTACTCAGTACCAGCGCACATATCATGGTACAGCTATATGGACACTCAATCATCATAGTACTTTTTAAATGTTAAGTTTACAAACATATATTGTATATATTGTATGAAACTTGTATCTCATTATGGTAAAATAAGTATAGCCAGTTATAATTGTAATGGCTTAGCAGATAATAAGAAAAGACGATCAGTATTTACCTGGCTAAAAGAAGGAATATAATATTGATTGTTTAGAGGAAACTCGTTCAACAATTTCGGATGAAGTTTTGTGGAAAAAGGACTGGGAGGGGGCGAAATATACTTCTCCCATGGGTAAAGAAACTCAAAAGGGGTATTAATTAACAACCATTTTCATCCAAATGTGCACATTTCCAAAACAGATCTGTAAAGTAGATTTGGCTCATTAATCTATACGGTCCAAATAATTATGATCCATTATACAGTACCAGTCAACATTTTTTTGAACACCTACTCATTCAAGGGTTTTTCTTTAGTTTTACTATTTTCTACATTGTAGAATAATAGTGAAGATATCACAACTATGAAATAAAACATGGAATCATGTAGTAACCAAATCAAAATCAATTATATTTGTGAGATTCTTCAAAGTAGCCACCCTTTACCTTGATGTGCAGAGTGCACTACATTTTGCACTCTGTATATAGATTTTCTATTGTGTTTTTGACTGTTTGTTTACTGTGTAACTCTATGTTGTTTTTGTCGCACTGCTTTGCTTTATCTTGGCCAGGTCGCAGTTGCAAATGAGAACTTGTTCTCAACTGACCTACCTGGTTAAATAAAGGTGAAATACATTTTTCTTTTTAAATGACAGCTTTGCACACTCTTGTGATGCAAAGATTCTAGCAAAATGCATAGAATTAAAGAGTTATTGTCAGATATTATTCCTCCTAATCAGACAGGTTTTTTACATGGACGTTACATTGCAGATAATATAAGACAAGTACTGGAAACAGAACACTATGAAACATCTGGGAAACCAGGCCTGGTATTCATAGCTGACTTTGAAAAGGCTTTAGATAAAGCACAACTGGAATTTATATATAAATTAAATCATTTTGGCAAATGTCTTATACAATGGGTTAACATTATGTATAGTAACCCTAGGTGTAAAATAGCAAATAATGTCTACTTCTCAGAAAGTATTAAACTGTCAAGAGTAAAACAAGGTTGTCCACTGTCTGCATATTTATTTATCATGGCCATTGAAATGTTAGCTATTAAAATCAGATCCAACAATAATATCAAGCGGCTAAAAATCCAGGGCTTAAAAACAAAAGGAGCCATTTTACACTGATGATTCATGTTTTCTTTTAAATCCACAATTAGGATCCCTCCACAGCCTCATAGAGGATCTAGATCATTTTTCTAACCCCTCTGGATTAAAACCAAATTATGATGTGTACTATATTACGTATTGGATCACAAAAGAATACAACTTTCACATTTCCGTTTAGTTTACCAATAAAATGGTCTGACGGGGATGTGGACATACAGTGGGAAGAACAAGTATTTGATACACTGCCGATTTTGCAGGTTTTCCTACTTACAAAGCATGTAGAGGTCTGTAATTTTTATCATAGGTACACTTCAACTGTGAGAGACGGAATCTAAAACAAAAATTTAAGAAAATCACATTGTATGTTTTTAAATAATTAATTTGCATTTTATTGCATGACATAAGTATTTGATCACCTACTAACCAGTAAGAATTCCGGCTCTCACAGACCTGTTAGTTTTTCTTTAAGAAGCCCTCCTGTTCTCCACTCATTACCTGTATTAACTGCACCTGTTTGAAATCGTTACCTGTATAAAAGACACTTGTCCACACACTCAATCAAACAGACTCCAACCTCTCCACAATGCCCAAGGCCAGAGAGCTGTGTAAGGACATCAGGGATACAATTGTAGACCTGCACAAGGCTGGGATGGGCTACAGGACAATAGGCAAGCAGCTTGGTGAGAAGGCAACAACTGTTGGCGCAATTATTAGAAAATGGAAGAAGTTCAATCTCGGTCAATCTCCCTCAGTCTGGGGCACCATGCAAGATCTCACCTCGTGGGGCATCAATGATGATGAGGAAGGTGAGGGATCAGCCCAGAACTACACGGCAGGACCTGGTCAATGACCTGAAGAGAGCTGGGACCACAGTCTCAAAGAAAACCATTAGTAATACACTACGCCGTCATGGACTAAAATCCTGCAGCGCACGCAAGGTCCCCCTGCTCAAGCCAGCGCATGTCCAGGCCCGTCTGAAGTTTGCCAATGACCATCTGGATGATCCAGAGGAGGAATGGGAGAAGGTCATGTGGTCTGATGAGACAAAAATAGAGCTTTTTGGTCTAAACTCCACTCGCCGTGTTTGGAGGAAGAAGAAGGATGAGTACAACCCCAAGAACACCATCCCAACCGTGAAGCATGGAGGTGGAAACATCATTCTTTGGGGATGCTTTTCTGCAAAGGGGACAGGACCACTGCACCGTATTGAGGGGAGGATGGATGGGGCCATGTATCGCGAGATCTTGGCCAACAACCTCCTTCCCTCAGTAAGAGCATTGAAGATGGGTCGTGGCTGGGTATTCCAGCATGACAACGACCCGAAACACACAGCCAGGGCAACTAAGGAGTGGCTCCGTAAGAAGCATCTCAAGGTCCTGGAGTGGCCTAGCCAGTCTCCAGACCTGAACCCAATAGAAAATCTTTGGAGGGAGCTGAAAGTCCGTATTGCCCAGCGACAGCCCCAAAACCTGAAGGATCTGTATGGAGGAGTGGGCCAAAATCCCTGCTGCAGTGTGTGCAAACCTGGTCAAGAACTACAGGAAACGTATGATCTCTGTAATTGCAAACAAAGATTTCTGTACCAAATATTAAGTTCTGCTTTTCTGATGTATCAAATACTTATGTCATGCAATAAAATGCAAATTAATTACTTAAAAATCATACAACGTGATTTTCTGGATTTTTGTTAGATTTTTTTTTAGATTCCGTCTCTCACAGTTGAAGTGTACCTATGATAAAAATTACAGACTTCTACATGCTTTGTAAGTGGGAAAACCTGCAAAATCGGCAGTGTATCAAATACTTGTTCTCCCCACTGTAGTTGGTATTCATATCCCGAAAAAAGTAATAATCTCACTAAAATACATTTTAATAGAAAGTCAGCAAAAATAGATAATATTTTTCTACCAAGGAAAAGGTAAATACCTGTCTATTTGTGAAAAAAAAAAATATATATATAATCACCCTGATTAACCCTTTAGTCATATCCCAGTTTACCTATTTGCTTATGGCCCTGCCTGCACCTAACAACTTGTTTTTTTTATTACATGATCCAAAAACATTCCATTTTATTTGGAATGACAAGACAGACAAAATATAATATAAATGTGAATTCAGAGGGCAGAAATGATTAAGTATTAAAGCATCAGACCTCTCACTAAAGGCTTCAGTCAAACAAAATCTATACTTAAATCCAAACTGGTTCTCTAGCAGATTAGTAAGAATGGCTCACCCAGTGTTCAAGAATGGCCCCTTTCCCTGTATTCAGATTACAATCTCTCACTTTCAGTTATTTGAGAATGAAATAATTTCCAAAATATCCCTATTTTTAAAACAAGCCATAGAACGTTGGTTGCTATTTCAGTTTAATCCACCAGAAAATACAGAACAAATATTATGGTTAAACTCAAATATACTAATTGATTAAAAAAATTATAAGAAAATTGTTGGGAAAAAATAACTGTATAATCTTTGATATCATACAGGACTGGTGGAGTTGTCACACATGCAGCTAACAAAAATATATGGAAATGTCTGCACTATCCAAAATTACATCCAACTAATTGCAGCATTGCCGCAAAAATGGAAGAGGCAAGTGGAAGGGGTAGAAAGTAAGGAACTTGTCTGTCGGCCCTGCATTAAAGACCAAGATTGGTTAAAGAAAACTGTGATAAATAAAAAATGAATGCCAGTTTCATTTTTTATTTAAGGACCAAAAAATTGACAGCCGTGCCATTCAGATTGCAAAATAGTTGGGAAGAGATTTTAGATGCACTGATTAAATGGCACATGGTGTATGAACTGATACACAAAACAATGCATTGATTCAAATTTAGTTTTTCAATTAAAAATTATTATACAAAATTCTTGAAACCAATAGAATGATATATGGGGATACAACCATCCCAGCTCGGCAGATTTTGCTGCAACGAGAGAATTATTAGATCATTTGTTTTGGTACTGTCCATATGTAGCTTCTTTTTGGTCGCAGGTTCATGAATGGCTGAAGAACTGCAACATTTACCTGGAGTTAACTCTGCAAATAGCAATGCTGGGAGATAGATTAGATAGATAAGATAGATAAGATAGATAAGATAGATAAGATAGATAAGATAGATAAGATAGATAGATAGATAGATAGATAGATAGATAGATAGATAGATAGATAGATAGATAGATAGATAGATAGATAGATAGGTACTTTATTGATCCCCCGGGGGGGAAATTTCATAATCTGAAAAGTCATAGTCAATCAATCAATAACATAATAATACTCTTAGCAAAAAATGTTTTTTTAAATTTACAATCTGTAGAAACATCACAGCGGAAAAATATATAGCAAATATAAATAAAATCTGGATGGTCTTCAGAGATTGCTGGGAGGGGTTGAGGGGTAGCTGAAGGATAGGACTAAAAACAAACATAATATAACTAATGTAAAATATACTGTGTCCATAAAATGTATAAGCCTAAGTCCATTAGTTTACTCCAATTGAGAGAGAGAGAGAGAGAGAGAGAGAGAGAGAGAGAGAGAGAGAGAGAGAGAGAGAGAGAATACTGTATATGGGGGATTGGAAATGATGCAGACAATTACATTGATAGAATCACAATCAATTTGAATATTAAAGCTGATCCACCCGCTAAAAAAAGATCATAAAAAAAAAGATAATAAAATAAGCTAACAGCTACACATGTAAGATGTTCTTAAGTTTACTAAAGCTGGATTTGGAAACACAACCCAGTCTAGGGTAGCTAGTACAGAGAGCTAGAGAGAGGGCAGGGCAGTACCGACTGGTTTTACATTGATAACACCAGTTAATAATTTAAACTAGCAGTACAGAGCGCTAGCGAGGTACTGACCGGTTTGACGTTGATGACCAGTGTGATGCCATGCTCCAGCAGCATGTCCTGAGCGATACGAGACACTGTCTTCTCCACCAGCACCAGGGTGGGACGCACGTCCGCTATACGTTGAACATAGTTCTTCAGAAACTCATGCTCCTGGGGAACAAAGACAAATACAAAGATGCCGTTTCTTTTTCTTCATTTCTAGAAATTGTGGATGGGTGCTAGCAAATGTGGAATTACTGAAATATTTTGTCTACATTTGCTTGTGCTAATGCCTAGACTTGATAAAATGCCTATTTTGATAATTTAAACCAACATGACAGCCAACCCACAAACCACTGATTGAGTGACTAATTGGCTGACCTGAAGCACTATGGGGTCAATGCAGGTGAACTTGGTCTCCTCTCTGTAGAGATACTCTATAGAACACTTCAGCAGCAGGATCTTGGGGTTCTTGATGTATGAGTTCATCTAAAAGAGGACAGGACATAATATTACTGTGAGATAATCTAAAAGAGGACAGGACATAATATTACAGTGAGTTCATCTAAAAGAGGATAAGACATAATATTACTGTGAGTTCATCTAAAAGTGGATAAGACATAATATTACTGTGAGTTCATCTAAGAGGATGACATAATATTACTGTGAGTTAATCTAAAAGTGGATAAGACATAATATTACTGTGAGTTCATCTAAGAGGATGACATAATATTACTGTGAGTTCATCTAAAAGAGGACAAGACATAATATTACTGTGAGTTCATCTAAAAGAGGATAATACATAATATTACTGTGAGTTCATCTAAGAGCATAATACATAATATTACTGTGAGTTCATCTAAGAGGATAAGACATAATATTACTGTGAGTTCATCTAAAAGAGGATAAGACATAATATTACTGTGAGTTCATCTAAGAGGATAAGACATAATATTACTGTGAGTTCATCTAAAAGAGGATAAGACATAATATTACTGTGAGTTCATCTAAAAGAGGATAAGACATAATATTACTGTGAGTTCATCTAAGAGGATGACATAATATTACTGCGAGTTCATCTAAAAGAGGACAAGACATAATATTACTGTGAGTTCATCTAAAAGAGGATAAGACATAATATTACTGTGAGTTCATCTAAGAGGATAAGACATAATATTACTGTGAGTTCATCTAAGAGGATAAGACATAATATTACTGTGAGTTCATCTAAGAGGATAAGACATAATATTACTGTGAGTTCATCTAAGAGGATAAGACATAATATTACTGTGAGTTCATCTAAGAGGATAAGACATAATATTACTGTGAGTTCTTCTAAAAGAGGACAGGACATAATATTACAGTGAGTTCATCTAAAAGAGGATAAGACATAATATTACTGTGAGTTCATCTAAGAGGATGACATAATATTACTGTGAGTTCATCTAAAAGAGGACAAGACATAATATTACTGTGAGTTCATCTAAAAGAGGATAATACATAATATTACTGTGAGTTCATCTAAGAGCATAATACATAATATTACTGTGAGTTCATCTAAAAGAGGATAAGACATAATATTACTGTGAGTTCATCTAAAAGAGGATAAGACATAATATTACTGTGAGTTAATCTAAGAGGATGACATAATATTACTGTGAGTTCATCTAAAAGAGGACAAGACATAATATTACTGTGAGTTCATCTAAAAGAGGATAAGACATAATATTACTGTGAGTTCATCTAAGAGGATAAGACATAATATTACTGTGAGTTCATCTAAGAGGATAAGACATAATATTACTGTGAGTTCATCTAAGAGGATAAGACATAATATTACTGTGAGTTCATCTAAGAGGATAAGACATAATATTACTGTGAGTTCATCTAAGAGGATAAGACATAATATTACTGTGAGTTCATCTAAGAGGATAAGACATAATATTACTGTGAGTTCATCTAAGAGCATAATACATAATATTACTGTGAGTTCATCTAAGAGGATAAGACATAATATTACTGTGAGTTCATCTAAGAGGATAAGACATAATATTACTGTGAGTTCATCTGCACAGACAACCAATAAACTGTGTAATCCTTATTGAGTTTACAGGGAGAAATGCTGGTTGTTGTTACAGTAGAGATGGAACCTACCTTTTTGTGGGCAATGTTCTTGGTACAGACAAAGCCATTCACTACAGCAGAGTCAAACTTATTCCCTCCAGGAATCTAAAAAAACACAGAAACATAGAAAGAGTGAAGGTTAAAAGAGCAATTTTGGTCACTCATTAGTCTACTCCTACAGTGTGTGAAGTCTAAGTAAAGACCTGATTCAGAGTTGAGAGAAGTGCAGGCAACTCAGACTTATGCGTAAATTGTTCATTGACGTCAATATGGAGACTTGCGCGGAAAGTCAAGTTAATCACTCAGATCTCAAGTCAGAATAGAGAGCACTGTCAGTGGGGTACCTTCTTGATGTGAACCAGTTGTCTGATGTCCATGTCATCATCACAGCTGCGAACTGGCCGCACCGTCTGCACCACCTGCCTCACCACAGGAACGATGATGTCACGCCAGGAGAGGGACAGGGACTCGCTGTACAGCAGCTGCTGCAGCAGCGCCATCATGTGGCTGTGGTTGGCAGAGCTGTGGAGTGGTAGGGTAGAGAAGCTAGACGTTTTCTTTGTAAGAGAAAATGTGCATGTATAACATGCAAATTCGCCAGCTAAAATGTTTACATAACAACATTAGTACACTGTAATTCATACTGAGAGAGAGCTCTGATCAACTAAAGAATGACTCTGTATATGTTTCGCTTCAGTTCCAGTTCTACTTCAATTCAGTAGGCTAGACAAAAGCCTTTACTTTCCAAACCTCCCACTTTTCACTAGTGTCTAGCATTTCCTGTACTCGCATACCTATTTAATTAACAAAAAAAGGTTTGACAAAAACATTTTAGCAACTTTCAAACCTCAAAGTTATCTGACTGTACTCACAGTAGCCTCTCCATGGCCTTCTTCTCTCCGTTCTCCTCTCTGAGCTGGTCCAGCGAGCTGTGGTGCCAGCCCAGAGGAGTGAACAGAATCTCGTTAGCCTTCTCCTCCACACGACGGTTAAACAGGGACTCTACAGCACACATATAGAGAGAGAGAGAGAGAGACAGAGACAAAGAGAGTGATAGCTTGGTTTACAGCTACCAACTGCTTGTTCAACAGAAATAAGACAGCTGCTAGAGAGTTGAAAAGTGTACCAACTGTCAAAAAGCATCCATAATGAAGCCAGACAAAACTAGGAAGTGGGGAGTTCCTACCTTTGATGAAAGCGTCGCTGATGGAGATATTCTGTCCTCCGTCCTCTGATATAGGAGAGAGAGAGGAGAAATGGATCAACACACAACTCTACCTTCCCTAAACGTATACCTGTTATGGGAACTAGCTAAAACAGATCGGTTAAGTTCCTCTTTGCTATGCTATTACAGATTAAGGTGAATCGATCAAATAAAAGTCTACGTTTTCAGCAAGACAATAGCAACCAATCATTCTAGTGAAGGGGGATAAGACTGTCTGTTCCTGTTTAGGTAGAAGCGATGGGGGTGGGACAGTGTGTGCGTTTGTGGCTCCGTACCTTTCTGCTCCGTGGGGTGCGGGGGTACATGGGGGTACTTGGACTGTCTCTTGATGTGGAAGTTGGCGTTGTCCTGCTCCATATTGAGGTTGATGGAGGTAGCAGAGTCACTGTCCACAGCTGACTGGAAACTACTGACTGACGTCCTCTTACTGGGGCTGGATGAGTCTGACAAGGGGGGGGCGGTGCATTGATTGATTGATTGATCTTTATTAGTCACGTTAAAAACATGTAATTTGCTCAGTAGTAAGAGAAATACCAAAACAACATTCAGACAGAAAGACTCAACTACCTATTGTTTACTCTCAATATTAAAGGCCCAGAGCAGTCCAAAGTGTGATTTTCCTGTGTTTTATAAATACTTCCACACTATGAGGTGGGAATAATACTGTGAAAATTACGATAATACCCTTTGAGTGTAAGAGCTGTTTGAAAAGAATGCCTGAAATTTCAGCCTGTTTTGGTGGGATTAAGATTTGGCCTGCCTGCTGACATCACCAGGCGTTAAATTGGTTAATAGACCAATAAGAAAGAGTTCCAAACCTCTCTGCCAATAACAGCTGCTTTTTGACCATTTTAATTGAAAACAATCACAGTAAGGTACTTCATCGTTACCCAGAAATGATTTCATATTGAAATAGAAATGGCTTCATTGGACCTTTAAGAAGAACGCAGACAAGACATGATGCTGGTTGTTGTAATGTTTAGCCTGAGGGCCAGAGTCACAAGGCATGCTGGGATACGTACTAGGCGTGACATAGTCATTCTCGTCAGCCACCTGGTCTGTGTCACTGTCGTCAAACTTTATGTCTTTGAACCAAGAAGGTTCCGAGTGTCCCTCCAGAGAGTTGACACTGTCACTGTCAGTAGATGGAATCTCAGATAACTCTGTGCTCTGAAGAGAAGACAAGAGAACATCATCACCACCACCACCCTCATCACCAACACTATGTTAATTGAAGTGTGGTGAGCTTTTAGTGCCTGTTGGCTGCAGTGGCATCACCCTAGTGGGTGCTGCACAAAGTTGTTGTAAGAGTGGCTACATCTACTAAGCCAAGTGGCTATACGGAGAAGTAGGCAGGCTCTTCCGCTTATTCCCACAAAACATTACCTCACCTGTACGGGACGATAGAGAGCGTACTCATCCCTAAACAGCTGGTCGTGGTGAGTGACACAGTCCAACCAACGACCATCTACCACAGCCTGACCAATGGCTATTGCCTGGGCCCTGCAAGAGTGTGTGAGAGAGAGAGAGAGTGGAGGAGTGAGAAAGATGGAAAAGCGAGCAAGAGAGCGAGCGAGAGAAAGAGAGGAGATGGAGGCAAGAGAGCAATAACATTCACTAACTTATGTAATCTCTGCTTTATAGGATGGTTACTCAGACATCAGTCAGGTACCATGATACAGTATGTCTATACCTGGTGGAGATGGTTCCAGTCCTCAGCAGCCAGTTGACCAGCTCCTTCCCCACAATGCAGTTGGGGTACGTACGGAGCCAGTAGCGGTGGTCCTGGAACTCCATACCAGTACTGTTGTTACAAATCTTCTTCCACAGGTCTTTGAGCTGGGACGAGTCCTACATGTCATGACAGTCAGTCAAAAATATGTTTATATTTATGCTTTGTCAACAATGGAGTGTAAATTGGAGTGAAAAAATATACAGACAGAGCTATAAAGAAGGAGCGAAAGAGTATAGTGGGAGAGCGAGATGAAAAGGGGGGGGGGGGGGGGGGGGAGTGAGAGAAAGGGATAGAGTGAGATAGATGGGGACAGAGGAAAGTAAAGAGAGAGAGCATCCTTACCAGCAGTATCTTCCTCTCGTCTTCATTGTGGTCAGGTTTGGGCCTGCTGGTCTGGGGGCTCACTGAGCTGTCATAGGAGGGCACCATGCAGGAGCCAGACCGGTCCAGGGACAGGTTGGTCACACTGGTTGACCTGGATAGGACAGGGCTGGCATTACAGAACCGTTACTCAATGGATGAAAAAACATTTTTATTCACCTTATTTCTCAAAGATGTGTGTGTGGGGGGGGGGGGGACAATAGCACATCTCATTCCAAAATCCTGGGCATTAATATGGAGAAACAGGAAAGGGCCTTCCCCAAACTGTTGCCACAAAGGTGGATGCACATAATCCTCTATAATGTCATTGTATGCTGTAGCATTAAGATTTCCCTTCACAGGAACTAAGGGGCCCGAATCATGAAAAACAGCCTTAAACCATTATTCCTCCTCCAGCAAACTTTACAGTTGGCACTATGCATTGGGTCAGGTAGCGTTCTCCTGGCATCCGCCAAACCTAGATTCCTTCGTCGGACTGCCAGATTGTGAAGCATGATTCCTCACTCCAGAGAATGTGTTTCCGCTGCTCCAGATTCCAATGGCGGCGAGCTTTACACCACTCCAGCCGACGCTTGGCATTGCGCATGTTGATCTTAGGCTTGTGTGAGGCTGCTCAGCCATGGAAACTCATTTCACGAAGCTCCCAACGAACAGTTCTTGTGCTGACGTTGCTTCCAGAGGTCAGTTTGGAACTTGGAGTGTTGCAACCGAGGACAGACGATTTTTACGTGCTACGCGCTTCAACACTCACTGGTCCCGTTCTGTGAGCTTGTGTGGCCTACCACTTCACAGCTGAGCCGTTGTGTTGCTCCTAGACATTTTCATTTTACAATAACAGCACTTACAGTTGCCCGGGGCAACTCTAGCAGGGAAGAAATTTGACGAACTGACTTGGTGGCGTCATCCTATGACGGTGCCACGTTGAAAGTCACAGAGCTCTTCAGTAAGGCCATTCTACTGCCAATGTTTGTCTATGGAGATTGCATGGCGTGTGCTCGATTTAATACATGGGTGTGGCTGAAATTGCCAAATCCACTAATATTAAAGGGAGTACACACACTTTTGTGTATATAGCGTACATCTCTCTCCGTGGGGTGCACCATAAGTGAATAGGCACCAAAATACAAGCCCTAAACCGAGTTGGGAAAAAAGTAAAACTAGCTGTAAAAGGGTTCTATAAAATGATGGGCCAAAAGCAGACACTCACCGCTTCCTTATTGGTGACTTGCCTCCATTTTCTTGTAGCCCAGTCAGTCTAGAATTCATACCACCGTTTTGAGACTCCTGGTGAATTAAACTGACACATGCACGCAAACAAATTAATTCCTGAATGAAATCATTTTAATTTAATGTCCATGTAACACAACCGGAGCTTGTTATTGTAGACGTATGCAGAAGTGTAAATATAGTAGGGCTAGAAGGGTAAAGCTCAACTCAAAAGTAAAAGAAAGCCAAAACTGTTACAAGCTGTCAGGGAAGTTTGAACGGTCATAAAAACAATAGCAGGACTCACTTCTTTCTCATCCCAAGGGGAGTTTTTCTACGCCAGGAGAGAAGGGGAAAAATAGACATGAGCAAGAGTAGCCCACTGATGACTGGATCAAAGCGAGTCATTTTTTAATGGGATAGAATGTTATTAGCGGTAATCAATTACATTCTCTGACAAAATCAAACAAGGTCTTTCTTTGAAAAACACAATAATCCCAATTATTTTCTTTTCATCATTTGCTTGCTTTCTGCATCAACAATTTGTGATTAGAAAATGGATCTGAAAAATTGGTTTCTATAAAAGAGATCCAATGAAAGTGGACCAAGCATGGAAAAAGAACCCACCTAGTATACAGGGGAGGAAAAGGAAGACAGGTGGAGGAGACAGGAAAAGGATGGAGTGGGCAAGGAGGGAGAGGACAGGATATGGAGAGGAGAGGACATGAGGGATGAAGAGTGCTCAGTGTGTCTCTCTCCTCTGTCTCTTCAACTCTGCATTAGAAGGAAAAGCCATAGATGAGAGTAGGGATACACAGAGAGAAACATGGAGGATATAGACACAGAGAGAAACATGGAGGATATAGACACAGAGAGAAACATGGAGGATATAGACACAGAGAGAAACATGGAGGATATAGACACAGAGAGAAACATGGAGGATATAGACACAGAGAGAAACATGGAGGATATAGACACAGAGAGAAACATGGAGGATATAGACATAGAGAGAAACATGGAGGATATAGACAGAGAGAAACACGGAGGATATAGACAGAGAGAAACATCCAGGATATACAGTCGTGGCCAAAAGTTGAGAAAGTATTGGTCTCCACAAAGTTTGCTGCTTCAGTGTTCTTAGATCTTTATGTCAGTAGTTACTATGGTACACTGAAGTATAATTACAAGTATTCCATTGACAATGACATTCAGTTTATGCAAAGAGTCAATATTTGCAGTTTTTCAAGACCTCTGCAATCCGCCCTGGCATGCTGTCAATTAACTTCTGGGCCACATCCTGACTGATGGCAGGCCATTCTTGCATAATCAATGCTTGGAGTTTGTCAAAAGTTGTGGGTTTTTGTTTGTCCACCCGCCTCTTGAGGATCGACCACAAGTTCTCAATGGGATTAAGGTCTGGGGAGTTTCCTGGCCATGGACCCAAAATGTTGATGTTTTGTTCCCAGAGCCTTATGGCAAGGTGCTCCACCATGCTGGAAAAGGCATTGGTGGTCACCAAACTGGATGGTTGGGAGAAGTTGCTCTCTGAGAATGTTTTGGTACCATTGTACCACCTCTTTGCTGCCCTTCTTGACACCAGGCCATCCTCCAAAAGTCTTCGCCTCACTGTGCGTGCAGATGCACTCACACCTGCCTGCTGGCATTCCTGAGCAAGCTCTGCACTGGTGGTGCCCCGATCCTGTAGCTGAATCAACTTTAGGAGACGGTCTTGGCGCTTGCTGGACTTTCTTGGGCGCCCTGACGCCTTCTTCACAACAATTGAACCTCTCTCCTTGAAGTTCTTGGTGATCCGATAAATGGTTGATTTAGGTGCAATCTTACCAGCAGCAATATCCTTGCCTTTTTGTGCAAAGCAATGATGACGGCACGTGTTTCCTTGCAGGTAACCATGGTTGACATAGGAAGAACAATGATTTCAAGCACCACCCTCCTTTTAAAGCTTCCAGTCTGTTATTCTGACTCAATCAGCATAACAGAGTGATCTCCAGCCTTGTCCTCGTCAACACTCTCACCTGTGTTAACGAGACAATCACTGACATGATGGCAGCTGGTCCTTTTGTGGCAAGGCTGAAATGCAGTGGAAATGTTTTTGGGGGATTAAGTTCATTTTCATGACTTTGCAACTAATTGCAATTCATCTGATCACTCTTCATGACATTCTGGAGTATATGCAAATTACCATCATCAACACTGAGGCAGCAAACTTTGTGGAGACCAATACTTTCTCAAAACTTTTGGCCACAACTTTACACAGAGAAAAACATGGAGGACATACACAGAGAGAAACATTTATTTTGTATTTTTTATATAACCTTTATTTAACTAGGCAAGTAAGTTAAGAACAAATTCTTTTTTAAAAATGAACGCCTACACCGGTGAAACTCGGACGACGCTGGGCCAATTGTGCGCCGCCCTACGGGACTCCCAATCACGGCCGGTTGTGATACAGCCTGGATTCGAACCAGGGTGTCTGTAGTGACGCCTCTAGCACTGAGATGCAGTGTCTTAAACTGATGCGCCACATGGGAGCCCCAAGAAAGGAGGATATACACAGAGAGAAAAAAACACTGAGGAAAAAGGTGAATGAATAGATGACTAGAAGTTAATGCGAAGGAGGAACAACGTCTAGTAGGAGGGGAGAGGAACGGGACGAATGACTAGAGGTCCATGCGAGAGAGGTGTGCATGCCGTAGAGATACAATAGAATGTTTTATATATTGTTCTATTTCATTCCGTGGGGCATGCATGGTTCCTCACAGAGTTAAATCTATTATTTAAATCTTGATTTCTCTCTATGGTTCCTCCTCTGCTCTCTGTCTCTTCTCTTAGTTCACCTCTGCCAGGCCAGGTCCTCCTCTAGGAAGATGTTGCGGCTGGACTTGCGTCCTCCGACCGGGGTGCGAGGCTCACTGGGTTCCAGGACGCAGGAGTCAGACAGAGCAGACAGATCCTCCGCTATGGAGCAAGAGTCTGCAGAGTGGGCGTAGCTCAGAGCAATCTTACGGCAGTAGGTGCACGCCCGCAGGTCTCCTACACACAGTAACGAGATACAGAGACACAAAGAGAGCGAGACAGAGAGCGAGACGCACAGAGAGCGACGCACGGAGAGAGTCACAGAGAGTGCGACACAGAGAGTGCGACACAGAGAGCGCGACACAGAGAGCGCGACACAGAGAGCGCGACACAGAGAGCGCGACACAGAGAGCGCGACACAGAGAGCGCGACACAGAGAGCGCGACACAGAGAGCGCGACACAGAGAGCGCGACACAGAGAGCGCGACACAGAGAGCGCGACACAGAGAGCGCGACACAGAGAGCGCGACACAGAGAGCGCGACACAGAGAGCGCGACACAGAGAGCGCGACACAGAGAGCGCGACACAGAGAGCGCGACACAGAGAGCGCGACACAGAGAGAGCGACACAGAGAGAGCGACACAGAGAGAGCGACACAGAGAGAGCGACACAGAGAGAGCGACACAGAGAGAGCGACACAGAGAGAGCGACACAGAGTGAGCGACACAGAGTGAGCGACACAGAGTGAGCGACACAGAGTGAGCGACACAGAGTGAGCGACAGAGGTGACAATGGAGGAAGGAAAAGAGTCAGTGAGAGGAAAAGTGGGTCCTGCCTGTCCTGCTATGAGCTAGGATGGAGGAAGTATTGTGGTTACTGTGGTGTGGTCACTTCATGGCATGGTTAGATCACATCCCAGCATCATCAAAGGTCAAACAGATGTGTCATTGGTCTCAGATTCTCACATCACAGCAATGTTCGGGCTATTTCAAACACGGTGTGCTCAAACACTACTGGTCAACCAGCCAACTTGACCATGCTATTAGTACCCATAGGCCTCTGTACATACAGTTGAAGTCGGAAGTTTACATACACCTTAGCCAAATACATTTAAACACTGTTTTTCACAATTCCTGACAATTAATCTTAGTAAGAATTCCCTGTCATAGGGCAGTTAGGATCACCACTTTATTTTAAGAATGTGAAATGTCAGAATAATAGTAGAGAGAATGATTTATTTCAACTTTTATTTCTTTCATCACATTCCCAGTGGGTCAGAAGTTTACATACACTCAATTAGTATTTGGTAGCATTGCCTTTAAATTGTTTAACTTGGGTCAAACGTTTCGGGTAGCCTTCCACAAGCTTCCCACAATAAGTTGGGTGAATTTTTGGCCCATTCCTCCTGACAGAACTGGTATAACTGAGTCAGGTTTGTAGGCCTCCTTGCTCGCACACACTTTTTCAGTTCTGCCCACAAATGTTCTATATGATTGACGTCAGGGCTATATGATGGCCACTCCAATACCTTGACTTTGTTGTCCTTAAGTCATTTTGCCACAACTTTGGAAGTATGCTTGGTGTCATTGTCCATTTGGAAGACCCATTTGTGACCAAGCTTTAACTTCCTGACTGATGTCTTGAGATGTTGCTTCAATATATACACATAATTTTCCTTCCTCATGATGCCATCTATTTTGTGAAGTGCACCAGTCCCTCCTGCAGCAAAGCACCACCACAACATGATACTGCCACCCCTGTGCTTCACGGTTGGGATGGTGTTCTTCAGCTTGCAAGCCTCCCCCTTTTTCCTCCAAACATAATGATGGTCATTATGGCCAAACAGTTCTATTTTTGTTTCATCAGACCAGAGGCCATTTCTCCAAAAAGTACAATCTTTGTCCCCATGTGCAGTTGCAAACCGTAGTCTGGCTTTTTTAGGCGGATTTGGAGCAGTGGCTTCTTCCTTGCTGAGCGGCCTTTCAGGTTATGTCAATATAGGACTCGTTTTACTGTTGATATAGATACTTTTGTACCTGTTTCCTCCAGCATCTTCACAAGGTCCTTTGCTGTTGTTCTGGGATTGATTTGCACTTTTCGCACCAAAGTACATTAATCTCTAGGAGACAGAACGGGTCTCCTTCCTGAGCGTATGATGGATGCGTGGTCCCTTGGTGTTTATACTTGCGTACTATTGATTGTACAGACGAGCGTGGTACCTTCAGGCGTTTGGAAATTGCTCCCAAGGATGAACCAGACTTGTAGAGGTCTACAATTCTTTTTCTGAGGTCTTGGCTGATTTCTTTTGATATTCCCATGATGTCGAGCAAGTTTGAAGGTAGGCCTTGAAATACATCCACAGGTACACCTCCAATTGACTCGAATGATGTCAATTAGCCTATCAGAAGCTTCTAAAGCCATGACATCATTTTCTGGAATTTTCCAAGCTGTTTAAGGCACAGTCAACTTAGTGTATGTAAACTTCTGACCCACTGGTATTGTGATATAGTGAATTATAAGTGAAATAATCTGTCTGTAAACAATTGTTGGAAGAGTTACTTAACTGACTTGCCAAAACTATAGTTTGTTAACATGAAATCTGTGGAGTGGTTGAAAAATGAGTTTTAATGACTTCAACCTAAGTGTATGTAAACTTCCGACTTCAACTGTAGATATAACCCCAGCGGTAGATCTCCTAGTGCTTTCATGCAATAGATCTAAGTTATAGGTACAACAATACATACAATTCAAACTGGAGTTTAAACTAGTTGGGCCTGTGGCCTTTAACACACTGTGACCCTGCTTTGGGAAAAACTTTGGGGCCGTCTCCCCTCTCCTCAGGAGGTCTCTAGGGATAATAATGATGATGATGATGCAGGCAGGGAGTGGGCATACCACCCCCCCCCACCCCTGTGAGCCTCCCCCTCCCCAAAGCACTCACCCGTGTAGCCCATGAACTTGCCAGGGATTTCCTGGTTGCAGCAGCGGCTGCAGAAGATCTGTCCGCAGAGCCGGCAGTGGTGGCGGCGGCGGAAGGTGGTGAACTTCTCGTTGCAGTTGTAGCACTCCTTACACTGACTGTCTGGCATCCAGTACTGCTTCAGGTCGCTGTCCTGCAAGCAATCCCAGATGGTCTGTTTGTAATGCATACAATCATGAGCATCTTCTGTCTTTAACTCTTCTATTAAGAACCTGAGTGCTGAAGACGTCTTATTAAAGTATACTGAAATCAAACGGTCAGATGAAACAATAACCGCCTCCTTTTGAAGTATAAGAGGGGTCTTAACATGTTGTCCTATATTTGGAACAGTTGCCTGTGTGTGCCTGTCATGGTTAGCTAGACTATATTACCCCAAATAAAAACAAGCTGCAGTAGAGTAATGGTGAGTAAAACAACAGCAGTGTGAAGTGAGGTACATTATAAACTGGGTGGTTCGAGCCCTGAATGCCGATTGGCTGAAAGCTGTGGTATATCAGACCGTATACCATTGGTACAAAACATGTCATACCAAACAAACATTATTTTTACTGCTCTAATTATGTTGTTAACCAGTTTATAATAGCAATAAGGCACCTCGGGAGGTTGTGATATATGGCCAATATACCACGGCTAAGGGCTGTGTCCTAGCACTCTGCGTTGCGTTGTGCCTAAGAACAGCCCTTAGCCGTGGTATATTGGCCATATACCACACCCCCTCGGGCCTTATTGCTTAAATAAACAACAGCAACTGTGTAATGGCTTGATGGGCAAATTGGCGTGATGGGCTAATTGGCGTGATGGATACCTGGCTCTTTCCCTCCATGATCTCCTTGAGTCTTTTCAGAGCAGTGCGGAGCTGAACAGCCGTACGGGGATCGTGAGTGCCCAGGGGGGTTTCTGATTTCCTACAGCCCTCTAGGAGCACACATGGTGCAAACATTCAGCATACACTTCATAAAACACACTTCACCTAACCATTCATGTCATGCAAATGCTCCCTTCTCATGCTACAATGTAATACAGTGCAGAAAGGTAAAGGAGGAGGCTGGGAGAGCACCTTTGTATACCTTTCTTAAGAGACTGTAGGCTATAGCCCAATATGGGAATGGAAATGACAATACATGTCTACAAGGATTTGCTTTTGATAATGGCAGGTTGGTTTAAAAAGGACGGCACAATAGCACAACAGAAGCTTACCGGTATATCAGTTGCCATGAACTATGCTCTAGTGAACAATATGAATGAAATTATACCGATATTCTAATTGAGTAAGAAACAAAAAAAAGTATTATGATGTTAGTTCTTCTATCATTATGCGAACACACACAACTTTCCAAATATCAGTGTTGCCAACAAAACAACACGAGAAGACACTTAATCAATACATGCCACAAGATATCTAAAACAACCACACACACCAAAACCCCTCAGGTGCTTGGGTTAGCCGCCCACTCTGAAACCAGGTTGTTAAAATCAAGAGCAAAACCATTTTAGAGATCTTAGCAAACACACAGTATAGAAGGCCCTCACCCTCACCTGGCCATAACGGCCAGTCCACTGCAAAAAGAAAAGACATACACCAGTGTTGTCAATGAATGTCAGGTTACTCACATTGTACATCCATTCTTCTTTGTGCCTCTCTATGTTAAAACTAATGTTAATGTCAATAATGTGCATTCCTCACAGCCATACAAAACAACTGTGGGGTAAAATAACAAGTAGTCCAAACACACAGTCCATGTCCTCTAAGCTTCTGGCCAGTCTCTCCTCTAAACTTGACTTGGGCTCACCTCTTAGGTGTAATCACGACTAGTCACATTCATTTGTTAAGGGTGAAAATGATACTTTCACCATCATTGTCAGGTCAGAGATAATGCAGTCACTCAAAATGTAAACGTTTTAAAGAACCACTGTTGGAAGATAGGTTGGCTTACAACTGTGAAATAACTGCAGCACTGGACATACAATGTATGTGTCCCTCCTGTGGCCCTACTATGAGTAAGAATGTGTCTGTGTGTTACCCAATCCGGTGGATGTTCTACGGAGCAGGTTGGGGTGTTGTTTCCTATGGGTCTCAGAGCCATGGATGGAGTGTGCTGGGCTGGTACAGTTCCTACGCTCCCCAGTGGATGACGTCAAAGCCTCATCCGGTTTCTCCGTCACCGAGGGTTGTTGCCCCTCCTCTGTACACACAGACCAATCACAACGGTTTAAGGTCAATATAGGTAATTGAAACATCATCACACATACCCATGATGACAAAGCTGTATACTGTACTGTATAAAACATCATACTACAAACATGACAATGCTTTATACATCTGTGGTACATTCCTACCCACAAACAACCTTTGGTGTGTCAAGTCTGTACTCATATTTTAGCAACACAAATGTCACTTTAAATAAGAAATGGAGTATGATGTCTCTAATAAGAGGAGTGAACCATGGCTACTGTAAACATTGCTGTTGTTGTCAAGAACATTCACTTGCGCTCTCTTCTAATCCAATCAGAATTGAGTCGCCATCTATCTTATAATAACATTAGAAGAATTTAAAGAATGTGAATACTGTGCATAGAATATTTGGTCCCACTTTAATTTAAGTGCAACTTATGAAGGCTTCATAAAGCATTCATATAGGCTTTATAACCACTGCATAAATGGGTCACGAATAATATATAACTGTATTTCATGCTTAACATATGTGAACAAATAAATGTATGGTTGTCACAGTTATGACACATTATGAATCTGTATAGAGCATGATATACTGTTAGATGATTTGTGAAGCATCTATGTAGTGCTTACGAAGCCTATATGAATGCTTTATGAAGCCTTCATAAGTTGCACTTCAAATAAAGCAAGATTGTATATTTAAATGCTCCAAGCTCTGGTATGTGAGCAGAGCTCTGTTTCCTTGGTGAGGGGTCTGCCAGTGAGGGAGACACATGATGGCCCATGTGGTTGAAAGGCCCCCTCCTGGCACCTAGCCAACATTCTATCACATGACCTCACAGGACATGCATCCATTCCATTCTGCTTCCTCAAACTAATTCTGACTAAACCAGGCTGGTGGTCAAGGCTACAGAAGTACCTTTCCCTACATCCTAGGGGACAGTACAGTAGCCTAGACTGTACAGTACTGCAAATTATAGGCTGCTATAGGCTACTCCACAGAATGAGAAATAACAAGAAGAGCAGTGTGACAAAACACCATTAAGCTATTAATAAACTTCCTTGTGACTCAATTTTGTCTTGTCTCCTCATCGTAATGCATAGGCTTACTAGAAGATGAGCATTTCAAATGACTGTCAAGTCAACTATCTCAAAACAATGTGTGTGTGTGTGTGTGTGTGTGTGAGACCTTGGTAATGACCTTTGTTGAAGCGGAACAGGTTGACGAAGGAGCTGTAGGCTGATAGGAGCGGAGGCTCGTCCTGCTCTGGAGTCAGGGGTTTGAAGTGTGTCAGGTGGGATGGACTGTCAGGGGAGATGGGAGGCTCCACACTGCAATCCAGCGTAGAGGACGAGGAGGAGGATTTGTCATCAGCAGCCATGTCAGTGCTTCTGTTGGAAAGACAAATTATCTCTTGGTGAGACCAGGAAATTGCGGTCACATCATTGTGAGCCTCTGCTTGACTGTGTGATAACAACTAGGCCTAAACAGTGGCATTGCCTACTTGACCTTTCAAAGAGCTACACTTTAATTGATATTCAAACCATTACTTTTGACCAACATTTACCTGTAGTTTGTTCTAAATAAGTCCTGTCCTCAGTAGTTTAACTGGGCTGGGAGTTTAGTTCAGTTCAAATGTCATATCTGACTTTCATTAGACGAAGACAAACTGTTGCTCTTAAAAGCAGTAAGAGAAGCATGTTTTCCACCATGTCATGTGACCACTAACGTTAGGCCTATGATGATAACTAATGCCGCGTTCACGTTCTGGTCGGAACTAGGAATCTCTGAAATGTCCGACTTGCAAACTGGTTGTAGTTATACACGCGCCGCGTTCAACAGCACCTGCTTCAACTAAGGAGGCAACTAATGTGTGTAAACTACCTACATAGCCATACCGTTAGTGTATAACTAATACTGCTAGCTAACTAACTATTGTTTAGAGTAACACCTGTGGTAACAAAACTAACTAAACTATCACCATGCAAGAATAGAAGCATAAATCAACTAACCAATAACCACGGCAAATAAGTACCATGCAGATCAAAATGTATTAACTTAATAACTAATTTAACAACGGTAGCAGCCGAAAAGACTAAAGTTTGCCCGACAATGTTAGCGTTTATGAATGGGGTACTGTAAATCTAGCTAACTAGCTTTCTGTTTAAATGCCCGGCGAGTCAGTGAGCTAGCTAGCGAGATAGCAGTCCCACTGAAGTTAAGATAAAGGAAGAGTGAACACTCATAACTGAATTTCCACTAAATAACACAAATGACCTGTGTGTTGGTCTCCGTGTTCATCCCTGTATGAATACAGTTAATTAGATAAATCCCTGCGAAGTTGAGTAGCCGCCATATCTTTGCAAAAGCACAGCGCTCTCCGAGCCAGACAGGACGAGTCGAGAGTCGAATGAACTGTTGTGATCACGAGACAAGGAAGCGCCCACTTCTTCGTCTTCGTTGGGTTTTACTGCAGAACGAAAATAAAAGATCCCGAAATACAAAAATGATGTGGAAAAAAAGACTACTCATACTGACTACCACATAGTCAGTCAACATGCTCCTTGCCTCTACTGATAAAATCAATACTTCACGTCTGATCCCTACACAGGCTCAGGAGCCTGGCACATATTCAGTAGTTTATAACCCTTGCAATTCTTCAGCTGTGAACAGTGGTGTAAAGTACTTCAGTAAAAAATGTCGTTTTTTGGGGGTATCTGTATTTTACTTTACTATTTTTCACATGTATCTTTACTTCACTACATTCCTAAAGAAAATAATGTATTTTTACTCCATACATTTTCCCTTTCACCAAAAAGTACTTGTTACATTTTGAATGCTTAGCAGGACAGGAAAAGGGTCAAATTCAGAACATCCCTGGCCATCCCTACTGCCTCTAATCTGGTGGACTCACTAAACACAAATGCTTAGTTTGAAATTATTTATACTTTTACTTTTGATACTTAAGTATATTTTTGCAATTATATTTACTTTTTATACCTAAGTATATTTAAAACCAAATATTTTTAGACTTTTACTCAAGTAGTATTTTAATTGTTGACTTTCACTTTTACTTGAATCATTTTCTATTAAGGTATCTTTACTTTTTACTCGAGTATGACAATTGGGTACTTTTCCACCACTGGCTGTGAATTTCTGAAAACGCAGATACGTTCCTGCTGCAGCCACAATGATGTCCAATTTCTTTGACTTCCTTACTACTTGAGACGTGCGGCTTATCACAGTTGCAATGAACGCCACAAAATCCACTTTCTTTACATACAGTATGTCTGGTTCTCTTAGTTGACAAACATTCTCTATGGACTGTGGTGCATTCACAACCATCTCTTCAACACTAGTGTCACTTTCTCTCAATTCTAACGACTTCATCAAATCACATAAAGATTATTTCAAGCACTTTAAGAAAACACTGACGTTAGTGTGGAAACTTTTGTATAGCTGAGTTTGTTACTTGTGGAAGTGTGTTTGCTCCTTTTCATTGTGAGTTTCATAAATTCGTTTTATTCAGAGGATTGCTTGAGTTAAGCCAAATTTAACCAACCTGAGTCTGGCTATTCTGCTGCTGTATGCCAACAGCCAGGAGCGCACAGAGTCCATCTCTATAACAGTTGTCTCTCCATTGACGTCAAAAAGTGAATTAATTATAAACAAACAGTCTTTCTATTATTCCAACCATGAGACTTCGAAAACTTTTGCCATGTGACTGTCACGTGAACTCAGTTCATAGTCATCCTTGAATGCCTCTAAGGAAATGAGTCATATGGGTTAATGATTCAGTTCTTTCAGCTATTGACTGTTGAGTGGTTTGTACTTATTCTTTATAGTATACATGTTTGGTACTGGGTCTATGGGCGAGTATGAGTATGGAGGGGTGAGTATGGAGGGGCTGCATATATAAAGATGCATTTTGAAAACCAAACCTTTTTTGAACAATTTTAAACATACTGGAAAGCATGATTATTTTATGAATTATACAGTCAATCATTGTACACAAGTAACAGTATGATGTGTTTTATATTGTAAAAAGTGAATGCAGAAACGGCATAATGCACACACAGTAGGCCAGCAGGGCGGCAGGTAGCCTAGTGGTAAAGAGTGTTGGGCCAGTAACTAAAAGGTTGATAGTTCTGAGCCAACTAGTTTAAAATTCTGTTGATTTTCTCTTGAGCAAGGCACTTAACCCTCATTTCACCTGTAAGTTGCTCTGAATAAGAGTGTGTACTAAATGATGCAAATGTAGGCCACTGAGCCTATGGTCTAGAACAGGGTTCAAACTTCTAGTGCTTCGCAGAGCAGCACAGAGCTGTGGTCAAGGAAGTGGGTTTGTGTTTATACAGTGCATTCAGATTGTATTCAGAGCCCTTGACTTTTTCCACATTTTGTTATGTTACAGCCTTATTCTAAAATTGATTAAATCAATCTACACACAATACCCAATAATGACAAAGTGAAAACAGAAATTTTAGCAAATGTATTAAAAATAAAAACAGAAATACCTTATTTACATAAGTATTCAGATCCTTTGCTATGAGACTTGAAATTGAGCTCAGGTGCATCCTGTTTCCATTGATCATCCTTGAGATGTTTCTACAACTTGATTGCAGTCCACTTTTGTTAAACTCAGTTGATTGGACATGATTTGGAAAGGCACACATCCGTCTATAAGGTCCCACAATTGACAGTGAATGTCAGAGCAAAAACCAAGCCATAAGGTTGAAGGAATTGTCCGTAGAGCTCCGAGACAGGATTGTGTCGAGGCACAGATCTAGGGAAGGGTACCAAAACATTTCTGCAGCATTGAAGGTCCCCAAGAACACAGTGGCCTCCATCATTCTTAAATGGAAGAAGTTTGGATCTACCAAGACTCTTCCTAGAGCTGGCCGCCCGGCCAAACTGAGCAATCAGGGTAGAAGGGCCTTGGTCAAGGAGGTGAGCAAGAACCCGATGGTCACTCTGACAGAGCTCCAGAATTCCTCTGTGGAGATGGGAGAACCTTCCATAAACACAACCATCTCTGCTGCACTCCACCAATCAGGCCTTCATGGTAGAGTGGCCAGACGGAAGCCACTCCTCAATAAAATTCACATGACAGCCCGATTAGAGTTTGTCAAAAGGGACCTAAAGGACTCAGACCAATGAGAAACAAGATTCTCTGGTCTAATGAAATCATCATGCTGTGGGGATGTTTTTCAGTGGCAGAGGCTGGGAGACTAGTGAGGATCGAGGGAAAGATGAACGGAGCAAAGTAAAGAGAGATCCTTAATGAAACCCTGCTCCAGAGCACTCAGGACCTCACACTGGGGCAAAGGTTCACCTTCCAACAGGACAGCGACACAGCCAAGACAATGCAGGAGTGGCTTCGGGACAAGTCTCTGAAAGTCCTTGAATAGCCCAGCTAGAGCCCAGACTTGAACCCAATCAAACATCTCTGGAGGCACATGAAAAGAACTGTGTAGCAACGCTCCCCATCCAACCTGACAGAGCTTGAGAGGATCTGCAGAGAATAATGGAGAAATTCCCCAAATACAGGTGTGCCAAGCTTGTAGCATAATACCCAAGAAGACTCAAGGCTGTAATTGCTGCAAAAGGTGCTTCAACAAAGTACTGAGTAAAGGGTCTGAATACTTATGTAAATGTGATATTTCTAAAAACCAGTTTTTGCTTTGTCATTATGGGGTTTTGTGTGTATATTGATGAGGGGAAAAAACGATTTAATAAATTTTAGAATAAGGCTGCAACGTAACAAAATGTGGAAAAAGTCAAAGGGTCTGAATACTTTCCGAATGCACTGTACCGGACCTCCACCGTCACCTACCGTCAACCAATTATGTCTATGCGGAGCTGTCAAGATCGAAGAATTGGCAGACCAACACGCAGCGCTGATATAGTTCAACATAATTTATTAACACCGAACTTGAAAACAACAAAGGAACACGAGCGTGACAGTGGGTTTCCTTCACCTATATTCAAACTGTGATGGCGTGAATATATAATAGAGAGCCAGGAGCAGGAGGTAGCGTGAACTCAAGGATAACTTTAATATCCGAATACGCATAAACAATCTGAACAGGAATAGGTACAACTGTTCTAGATTAAGGCACAAAGGTGATAACACAATCACACTGAACAATATCCGACAAGGACATGAGGGAACAGAGGGAACATATATACATGAAGTAATGAGGGGAAATGAGAACCAGGTGTGCGTAATGACAAGACATGACAAATGGAATAATGAGTGAGAGAGCGGCAGTGGCTAGAAAGCCGGTGACGACGATCGCCGAAGCATGCCCGAACAAGGGGTTGAGGCAACTTCGGCAGGAGTCGTGACACAAACAATGATCACAATGAAAACACAAAATACAATAACTTATGTACAGTTATATGACCCCCAATTAGAGACAATACGAAGCAGCTGCCTCTAATTGTGGACCAACACAAACCAACATAGAAACAGAAAGAATAGAACCTGTCAGGCTCTGACCATAGAAACTAGAGGGAGCCAAAGGCACAGTTGACAGCTCCGACCGTGGAGCTGGGTAGGAAACAGTCGTCGGTGGCGGTTCTGGCCCCGACGCAGTGGACAGCTCCGACAGTGTAGCTGGGTCGGCTGCCGGTCCCGGACTGGGCACCGGCGCAGTGGAAGGTGGCTACGGCTCAGGATCGGGGCTGACGACTGGTCCCAGGCTGGACACCGGTGGATGAGCCCCTGGATGAGCCCCTGCAGAGCTGGGATCAGAGCTGGGATCCGTGGAGGAGGGAGGACGGCTGGGGGAGTCTGCGACCTCCCACAGCGGAGGACCGGCTGCCGCCTGACCTGTATAGCCTCTTTGTCTCCTTCAGCCCAGAAGTTGAAGTGTTGGCTGTCTGTGCAAGGTAAAGGAGGTGCTGCCCCTGCTGTACAGAGGGCCTTGGTGCAGTCCTCCTCCTCCTCATCCACATCTAACACCTTCCTCAGTGTGAGTGGCTATCATAGACAAATAGTATATTCACATATTGTTTATATAAATCATTGGTGACAGAAGCATGTACCCATGCATGCCATTTCAGCCCACAAAGGTTATGTTTCACTCTCTCTGGCTCTGAGAAGATTTTATATGTAAAGCAGTAGTGAATTTGACCATTTCAACAAACATTCCAACCTTGTTATGAAGCTGAAAAATACTGTTGGAAGGGACTCTAATGCCACCTTGTGTTTTGAACTGGAACGCCTGTTTACTGTCCATGTTTTCTGTCCATGTTTTCTGTCCCCTACACAGGTTAGCGGTGAGTCCTTAAAGGAACGAACAGAGCATTATGAAGAATCTCTACATGATTAAGGAAAGTCATACCCTGTGTTATTATACAGTTATTACAGGGTTATTACACTCTCTGTGTTATACCTGCTGATACTGGGCCTTCACATTCAAGGAACGCTGGCCAGTAGAAAAAGTATCAATCCTCCAGTGTGTTATCATATCACTAGTGGTTTCCTCTATATTTGGTTTTACTGTCCTTCTGTAAGGAATAACATGTTTGACTACATCATATACATAACTGTACATACTTAACTGTACAATAAATATTTCACTCTCTGTAACAAATAAATATGTATTGCTTATGTGGAAAGCAGGCATATGTCCTCTGTTAAAGTGCTAATTATGTGAATATGGCGGTATGGGATGGTGGAACATCTGGGGTGTGGACATGAAGCTAGGGTTAGGGTTAAGCCGGAGTGTGGACATGAAGCTATGGTTAGGGTTAAGCCGGGGTGTGGACATGAAGCTATGGTTAGGGTTAAGCCGGAGTGTGGACATGAAGCTATGGTTAGGGTTAAGCCGGAGTGTGGACATGAAGCTAAGGTTAGGGTTAAGCCGGGGTGTGGACATGAAGCTAGGGTTAGGGTTAAAATGGGGTGTGGACATAAAACTAGATTGGGGTTACGGTTGAAGTTATGGCTAGGGTGAGGGTTGAGCTGGGGTGTGGACATGAAGCTAGGGTTAGGGCTCCCCCACTTTAACCCTTGACTACATGTACCCATCTCTTACCCCCTCTAGCCTGACACCTGGTTGCTTTGCCTTTGTGATGACTTCAAACTTTCTGTGTGGTAAACATTAATCCCGTTTTGGCAGATCAGTGAATGAAAGTGTACAGTCACTCTGATTGGACATATACTGAACAAAAATATAAACATGCAACAATTTAATAGATTTTACTGAGCTACAGTTCATATAAGGAAATCTGTCAATTAAAATAATTGTCTATGGATTTCACATGACTGGGTAGAGGCGCAGCCAGAGGGCATAGGTCCACCCACTTGGGAGCCAGGCCCAGGCAATTAGAATGAGTTTTTCCCCGCAAAAGGGGTTTATTACAGACAGAAATAGTCTGGTGTGGATGTTAACAACAGGGGTGGCACCACGATGTCCGACATCCTCGTTCTGCTTAGAGGGAGCAATAAAGCTATTGCAGTATTTTCATTGATCAGATAGTTTTTTTAATGTTATGCCAATTATACAGATGTAGGATCTTAATTGGAGCCACTTTGCTACAGTAGGAAAATAATCCTATAGCAACAGGAAATGTGCATTATATATGTGGATTATAATTAATGGAATTGTTTTGAGGGGTTTATAAATTTATACAAATCAAGACTGAAATTTCACAGTGGAAATTACAGACTTCAGAAACCTTTTAAAATCTCAAATACACCACAAGTTTGCATTTCCTGTAGTGCAGGAAAAGTTTCAGCAACAAAAAGAATGATCAAATTAAGATCCTACATCTGTACCGTGTGTGGAATTCTGGATTAACATGCTCCTGGAAGATACTTGCTAAATTAATTAAATCCTATGATTAAATGTCAGTTATTACATTTGTTACAAGTTGGTGCAGGTGTGTGTGTGCAGGTGTGGGGGTGTGTAACCATAAAGATTTGTAATGGTCCTCTGATTATTAGATAAAGATAGAAGTTCTAACATTGTACGATTATGAAAAATAAATTCACCTCAAATCAATAACAGGTCCTACAACATGCGACTGACTGTATGAGAGACTAGAGTATGTTTGGCAGATGATGGATCTGATGTGTCCCAGCGTCCTGGATCGTTTCCACATCAACAACATTTTCTCTTGCAATGTGAAAGGAAGAAACTTGTTGTTCTATCATCAACCAAACTACTGGGGAAGAATGCACCCTATAAGGCCTGGTGATTACAAAAGGGTTATTCAGCTGTCCCCATAGAAGAACCCTTTTTGGAAAGGGTTTTACATGGAACCCAAAAGGGTTCTACCTGGAACCAAAAAGGGTTCTTCAAATGGTTCTCCTATGGGGACAGCCGAAGAACCCTTTTAGTTTCTAGATAGCACCTTTTTTTCCAGAGTGGGTTCCATTCGATTAATGATATACTACTAAACATACCCTCCTCTCAATTAATTAATGATATACCACTAAACATACCCTTCTCTCAATTATTTAATGATATGCTACTAAACATACCCTCCTCTCAATGAATTAATGATATACTACTAAACATACCCTCCTCTCAATTAGTTAATGATATACTACTAAACATACCCTCCTCTCAATTAATTGATGATATACCACTAAACATACCCTCCTCTCAATTAGTTAATGATATACTACTAAACATACCCTTCTCTCAATTAGTTAATGATATACTACTAAACATACCCTCCTCTCAATTAGTTAATGATATATTACTAAACATACCCTCCTCTCAATTAGTTAATGATATATTACTAAACATACCCTCCTCTCAATTAGTTAATGATATATTACTAAACATACCCTCCTCTCAATTAATTAATGATATACTACTAAACATACCCTCCTCTCAATTAATTAATGATATACTACTAAACATACCCTCCTCTCAATTAATTAATTAATGATATACTACTAAACATACCCTCCTCTCAATTAGTTAATGATATACTACTAAACATACCCTCCTCTCAATTAATTAATGATATACTACTAAACATACCCTCCTCTCAATTAGTTAATGATATACTACCTAACATACCCTCCTCTCAATTAGTTAATGATATACCACTAAACATACCCTCCTCTCAATTAATTAATGATATACTACTAAACATACCCTCCTCTCAATTAATTAATGATATACTACTAAACATACCCTCCTCTCAATTAGTTAATGATATATTACTAAACATACCCTCCTCTCAATTAGTTAATGATATATTACTAAACATACCCTCCTCTCAATTAATTAATGATATACTACTAAACATACCCTCCTCTCAATTAATTAATGATATACTACTAAACATACCCTCCTCTCAATTAATTAATTAATGATATACTACTAAACATACCCTCCTCTCAATTAGTTAATGATATACTACTAAACATACCCTCCTCTCAATTAATTAATGATATACTACTAAACATACCCTCCTCTCAATTAGTTAATGATATACTACCTAACATACCCTCCTCTCAATTAGTTAATGATATACCACTAAACATACCCTCCTCTCAATTAATTAATGATATACTACTAAACATACCCTCCTCTCAATTAATTAATGATATACTACTAAACATACCCTCCTCTCAATTAGTTAATGATATACTACTAAACATACCCTCCTCTCAATTAGTTAATGATATACTACTAAACATACCCTCCTCTCAATTAATTAATTAATGATATACTACTAAACATACCCTCCTCTCAATTAGTTAATGATATACTACTAAACATACCCTTCTCTCATTTAGTTAATGATATACTACTAAACATACCCTCCTCTCAATTAGTTAATGATATACTACTAAACATACCCTCCTCTCAATTAGTTAATGATATACTACTAAACATACCCTCCTCTCAATTAGTTAATGATATACTACTAAACATACCCTCCTCTCAATTAATTAATGATATACTACTAAACATACCCTCCTCTCAATTAGTTAATGATATACTACTAAACATACCCTCCTCTCAATTAGTTAATGATATACTACTAAACATACCCTCCTCTCAATTAATTAATTAATGATATACTACTAAACATACCCTCCTCTCAATTAGTTAATGATATACTACTAAACATACCCTCCTCTCAATTAATTGATGATATACCACTAAACATACCCTCCTCTCAGTTAATTGGACGTAGCTCTAGCCAGGACTCATGGTGGGACAATAGCTATTTGAATATTCAACCTGGACATCAAGCTCAGTGATATAATATACAGACTCATAAAGCCATCTTGCTGTCATTTGAGTGATACAATCACTCAGGTCAAGATAGTGTATACCGCACCCTCACCGCACATTAGTGGATAATCTAATTTCCTGTTCTTAGGATAAAACATAAGTGAAAATTAAATCAAAGAAGATGTCGAAACAAACCTCAACAACATGATGGGATATAACAAGTACCTAGAAGAGGCAACTGATTACAAAGCCTACAGTCAAAAATTATACTTTCAAATTGGAATATCTTCAGACAAAAACAATGTTCACAATGTTAAAATGCCTTTATTGTTGTGGCATGTTCATTTTATTAGATTCTTGAAAAACCCTAGAATCTTTTCACTTTGATGTAATATTGACAAATGTATTGAATTGACCAATACTTATCAATGATGACTATCATTTGATCACATAATGGTAGCAAGTCTCTGGGCCTGTTCTTGACCAATGATACACTCTTAGAAAAAGAGTGCTATCCCCATAGGATAACCTTTTGAAGAACCCTTGTTGGTTCCAGGTAGAACCCTTCCGGTTCCAAGTAGAACTGATTTGGGTTCAATGTAGAACCCTTTCCAAAATGGTTCTACCTGGAACTAAAAAGGGTTTTAACTGTAACCAAAAAGGGTTATCCTATGGGGACAGCCAAAGAACCCTTTTGGAACCCTTTTTTCTAAGAGTGCTATTCAACAAACAAAAGAAAACATGGGACTTGCATATTCTAATAATTAACTATTCAATTATCCCACCACAATGACCATATGGCATATTCCACAATTAGAATATCTGCCAGACACTGTATTGGTATATAGAGATTAATATTCAGATCATTCTATTGATTGGCTCTTTATCTTATTGGTATATTTGTCAGGGACCATGCACAACAAATGTTGCACCAGATTTGAGCTACCTAGCTTATTTTCGTCTGCAGTCCCTATGCGTTGTAACCTTTACTTTATGGTACAGGGACTTAGAAAGCAGTAAGATGGCTTCTCAATATGGAGGAAAAATAAGGCTGTGTTTGTGAAGGTAGATTTATGTTCATCGCACTGATTAGATACAGTATATAACACATATGTTACTGTAAATTGATAATTACCATGTGTTTATTCTACAAAGACACATAAACTAGGCTAAGTTCAAACAAATACTATTATTTGTTAATTTCATGGCCGTGTTGGCTCTCTAACATGTACAGTAGCTGACGACGACTGTATAATGAATATGGTGTTGATAGGTTTTGCTGATGCTGTGCAGTGAGTGTATCAGACTGGTATACAGTAGTGTTTTCTGAGAATTGTGATGAACATGGGAGATAGAACAATAACTGGTTACGCACGGCCATTTATACATAAACAGATTTTTTTCACCCACCGCCACCATTGAAACATCATCGCTATGACTGAGGGATATATTTGAATGACAATACTTTATGCTGTGCAATCACACAGCTGCCCTGTGTGTGTTTTGGTTTATTTTATGTTTTATAAAAGACATTGATCACTGAGCAGTCAGCCCCATCCACCGCCAACATGACTATGGGAAAGGTAAGAAAGAAGTCCATGGTTTTATATCTTTTCTAAACAATTTTACAATAATATTTTACAGTATTTCACCAATCTCCCTTTAGTTTTACATACACAGTTTCTACAAATAGATCAGACAATACAACCAGTTTAGCAGATAGATCTCATGCAGTTTAGCAGACAGATCTCATGCAGTTTAGCAGATAGATCTCATGCAGTTTAGCAGACAGATCTCATGCAGTTTAGCAGACAGATCTCATGCAGTTTAGCAGACAGATCTCATGCAGTTCAGCGACAGCAGTCCTGTAGTTTTAGAGATAATTACATTCTGTGATGTCGTGGTTGTTTGCAGATCATCTTCTACGAGGACAGGAACTTCCAGGGTCGCTCTCATGAGTGCAGCAGCGACTGTGCCGACTTGCACTCCTGCTTCAACCGCTGCAACTCCCTCAGGGTTGAGAGCGGCTGCTTCATGGTGTATGAGCGCCCCAACTACATGGGAAACCAGTACTTTGTGAGGAAGGGAGAGTACCCCGATAACCAGCAAATGATTGGCATTAACGACTGCATCAGGTCCTGCCGTATGATCCCCATGGTGAGTAACAAGGTTTGAAATACATCTAGGGACTACATGTTGTACAGTTGCCAAGGCAGCAGCTACTCTTCTTGGGGTCCAGCAAAATTAAGGCAGTTACGTACAATTACAAATATTACATGACATTACATTTCATAACACTTTTCACAACGCACTAAGTTGAAGGAAAGTTATAGTTTGTCACTGAATGATTCAAATATCTGGCATACATTTTCTATTCTTTGTAGTAATAACTATGAAGCTATGTAATAACTATGTAATGACTATGTAACTACTGTATGTAATAACTATACAGTAACCATGTAATAACTATGTAACACATGTTTGATCCCGTTACAGCACCGCGGCAACTACAGAATGAGAATGTACGATCGTCTTGACATGGGCGGCCAGATGAACGAGCTGAGCGACGATTGCCCCAACGTCCAGGACTGTTTCCGTATGTCCAACATAAACTCCTGCAACGTGATGGACGGCCACTGGCTGATGTACGACCAACCCAACTACAAGGGAAGGCAGTACTATGTGAGGCCCGGAGAGTACAGAAGGTTCAGCGACTGGGGAGGCCAGAGCCCCAAGATCGGCTCCCTCAGAAGGATCACCGACTTCAACTAAACTACAGCTCCGTTTTAAACTATCAACTGTCACTCTGTCCACAATAAACTTTGATTTGTATTGAAACACCTTCTCTGTTTCTTCTCATATTTTCAATGAGATTGGTATATTCTCCAAACTCAACGCCATTGCTTGAGACCCTCACTGCTGATAATTCACTCAAAGTTTGCTGATTTCAATACACCAATATACTGTACGTTTATTGAGAGAGCATTTGAGATATGTAATTTATCTTGTTCTACAGTAGGCTCTAGATATTTAAATCCTACACAAGTTATTACAGCACCACATCCATTTATGTTCCATGTTGGATATCAAAACACCAAACATCATTTTTAGAATATGTGTTTGTACAGATAACTCATGTCAAAAAGTACAGATGGATCACTAAACTCCACATTATATGTGAGAAAATGCATTTATTGGCAAAAGAATGCAAGCAGACAAAGCGTGAGCCGCTCTCTCCCTGTTTGGGGCCCCATAAGGGATTAACCAGCTATTGTGGCTGAATTTATCCATACCATGATGCTAAAAGAAGTAGACTGTATGCAGTAGTTCTGACTGGAGAACGTAGTGAATTTGAGGCATCACATCAATAACGGTGAGTTCACCTGTAAATTGTACATTCATATAGTTGCAGTCACATTGGCCTACTGGAATAAAATGATTATGTATTGATATACATATTAAATATAAATATGAATGCTAATTGTACAGACCAGAATGTGTTAATCACTACCTTTGCTTTCTCTGCACCTGCTATAGTTGAAAGTTGAGAATCAGATTTTTATAAAGTAGTTTGATCTTATGATCTTACTTACATGGCCTATTTAATGATATGTGGATGCAGTTTGTTTTCAAGAATGCACCAATCAAATAATATAAAGATGTAAAGATATAACATAATCCATAATAAAGACATACTGTAACAAAACAGTATAAGTATAAGGGAACCAGATCATTCTCTGGTTAGATGCTGAGTTTAATGAGCTATGTACTATAAGGCAACATCTCATTACTTCAAAGGGCATAATTTCTTACACAGCATTTTGTCTTCGTCTAGCGACTACATAATGTGCGTTGTCTTGAGAACTCCTTAGCATGCCGTTCTGTAATTCTGCCCCTGAACAAGGCAGTTAACCCACTGTTCACCGGTAGGCCGTCATTGTAAAAAATAATTTGTTCTTAACTGACTTGCCTAGTTAAATAAAGGTTAAATAAAAATAAAAATGCCAATAAACCAAACTGACTCTCTGCTCCACTTATAGTCTTCGCAGTGGTACCACATCTTGACACACTGTTACCCCTAACATAAAGTCAAGTATTAAATCCATAAGGCCTGACAGATCCTAACATTCAACAATGTTCATATAAAAGTTCCAAAAGTAATGTATAAGATCAGTACTGCGTAGGTCACATGATAACGTATGTACAGGCATCCAGGCTGCAGATAGCCTAGTGGTTAAGAGCATTGGGCCAGTAACTGAAAGATCACTGGTTTGAATCCCCGAGCCAACCCGGTGAATCAATTTGTCGATGTACCCTTGAGCAAGACACTTAACCTGGATTGGTTGCGAGGATCCTGATGAGAGTGCAGAATCTCTTTAGGAAGGCTTTGTGTTGAGAGCTGTGCTCCTTGGTGTCCTTGTCTCTTGTAGCGTCAGCTGGGTTCTTTGTCTCAGTTTCCCTGTCTAGTTGTGTTCATTATTTTTCTATTTGATTTGATTTTTTATTTTATGCACTTTGAGATTATTCTTTATAATGAAAACTGCTTTACAAATGTATTAAATTATTATTATTATTAATTTCTCCTGTAAGTTGCTCTGGATATGAGCGTCTGTCAGGTCCTGACTGAGGGCAGGCCTCTTGAAACAGTCAGGACCTGACAACAGAGTTCTAGCAAACTCTATTGTCAGTTTGGTTGATCCCCAATTAGAGGCAGCTGCCTTGAGTTGTCTCTAATTGGGGATTCTATTTATGTTCTGTGTGCTTCCACCTGCGTTGTGGTTTCTTGTGTGTGTTACGTTTGTTCACACCAGTTCGTGTTGCTGTCCTTTGTTTTTTCACTTATTGGTTTTGACATAAATAAAGATATCTTATTGCAACTTCCGCTCTGTGCCATGTTTCCAACCCTCGCACCATGACAGAAGAACCATAATCCGGGAACAAGCAGTGGCGGAATGTGGAGGAACTCTTCATTACAGGGGATTTCGAACCCGAAGATGAGTACCTCCACTCCATCGCCCTGGTCCTTGAAGAAGAGCCCGGGCAGCGATGATGCCGACGCGCTACACGTCGGCGATCAAAAGTGCAAGTCCCTCGAAGAGCCCAGGAAGAACCTGTGGGACGAGCCGCCACGGGGTCTAGAGGAAGAGGAGAGCCCCCCATTTCGGCCTCGAAAGAATCGGAAGACCCCCGAGGTATTTTTCGATTGGCCCATGGAGGAACAGGCGAAGTGGTGGAGAGCCTGGATGGCTCTTCCGCTCGAGACCCCTCCCACACTATTCATGAAAAGGATGGAAGAAGAGGAGCCTTTTGAGCGTCGACTGGCACTCTGGAAGGAGCGGCTGGCTCCTCTCTTCCATGACCAGGAGAAGGAGGAGGTCACTGAGCCTGTGACGGCTGCGCAACCCCAGACTCCAGTGCTGGCTCCACGCACCAAGAAGCCGGCGCCCGTGAACAGCTCTGATCTGGTGAGCAGTCCAGCTCCAAGGCAGGAGCCCTCTGTACCGGTGCCCAGTCCGGGACCGGTGTGCAGCCCAATCGTGAGGCCCGTACTCTCTGCACCGGTGCCCAGTTCGGGTGCGGTGGTCAGGTCAACTCCGAGGTCGGAGCCTCCATCTACACCGGTGCCCAGTCTGGGACCGGTGTATAGCCCAACCGTGAGGCCCGCACTCTCTGCACCGGTGCCCAGTCCGAGACCGGTGTGAAGCTCAACCTCGAAGTCAGCGCCCTCTGCACTGGTGCCCAGTCCAGGACCGGTGTTCAGCCCAATCGTGAGGCCCGTGCTCTCTGCACCGGTGCCCAGTCTGGGACCAGTGGCTAGGTTCACTCTTCAGCCAGAGTCTCCCGCTGCACCGGTGTCCAGCACGGATCCAGAGGTGGAGGTCTCTGCGCCGGGGTCCAGACAGAACCTGGCATCCAGCCCTACTCCAGAGGTGGGGTCCACTGCGCCGGGGACGAGACAGGACCTGTTGGTCAGCGCTGCTCCAGGGTCAGAGCCTTCCTCTGTGCCGGGGCCCAGTCCAGGTCCGGCATCCAGTATAGCTCCTAGGCAGGAGCCTTCCTCTGCACCGTGGGCCTAGTCCAAGTCCGGCGTCAAGTACAGCTCCATGGCCGTAGCCTTCTTCTGCGCTAGATCCAGGGTCAGATCCGGCGTCCAGTACAGCTCCATGGCTGGAGCCTTCCTCTGCGCCAGAGCCCTGTCCAGGCCCGGCATACAGCCAAGCTCCAAGGCAGGAGTCTTCCTCTGTGCCGGGGTCCAGTCCAGGTCCAGCTTAAAGTACAGCTCCAGGGCCGGGGCCTTCTTCTGAGCCAGACCCAGGGTCAGATTCACCGACCAACACAGCTCCATGGCCGGAGCCTTCCGCTGCGCCAGTGCCCAGTCTAGGCCCGGTGTCCAGTCAAACTCCAGGGTTGGAGTCATCCTCTGTACTGGTGCCCAGTCCAGGACCGGTGTGCAGCCCAACCTTGATGTCTTCACCCTCTACATGGGTGCCCAGTCCGGGACCGGTGGCCATGATCACTCTGCGGAGGGAGTCTTCATCTGCACCGGTGCCCGGTCCAGGACCGGTGTATAGAACTGCCTCGTGGTCTGCGCTCTCTACGCCGGTACCCAGTCCAGATCCGACGTCCGGATCAGCTCCCTGGCCGGTGTCTTCCTCTTCATCGGTGCCCAGTCCGTGCTCGGCATCCAATACTGCTACATGGCCGGAGCCTTCCTAGCAAACTCTATTGTCAGTTTGGTTGATCCCCAATTAGAGGCAGCTGCCTTGAGTTGTCTCTAATTGGGGATTCTATTTATGTTCTGTGTGCTTCCACCTGCGTTGTGGTTTCTTGTGTGTTACGTTTGTTTACACCAGTTCGTGTTGCTGTCCTTTGTTTTTTTCACTTATTGGTTTTGACATAAATAAAGATGTCTTATTGCAACTCCCGCTCTGTGCCATGTTTCCAACCCTCGCACCATGACAGCATCTGCTAAATGACTAAAATGTAAAGTCCTGGCAGCCTTCAGGAAGTGAGATGGAAAAGTTTCCTACTTCTTTGTTCAGTACAAGAACCCAGTGTCTGAATGATACAGCAGTTCGTTATGGGCAGATTAACTAACTATAGGCGACAACAAAGCATGGCCAATAACTAGACATTCTTCTAGTCTCTGGGGCTTGTGAGGCGGCATTTCAACCATCTTTGGCCACTGGGTTTAGACTAAAATCTGACAATTTTTCTATCATATCTTCACATCCCCTTTCCCATCCTATCTTCACATCCCCTTTCCCATTAAAAGACAGTGATTTTTTCGTTGTTGTGAACTACGAGGTTATAATGTATACTGATTTAATCGTAGAACTCGCAGTCCTTCTATGGAACAACAATGATTATTGAGGGATAATTTGGGGTTTGATATTTTGACTATTTGTGATAAAATGTTTTTTAAACGTATTATGGGGTACGTTTTCAGTAATCTTTCCATCAGCTTGCCATCACGGCCTGTTATTAAAAAATATATATTTTATATCAACCTTTGCTTAATTTCGTGGCTGTTATTGACATAGGCCTACAGCATAGCCAACTACCGTTAACTAGAGAGCTATGTAATGTTCATGAAATTACATCCTGCTTTCCAGCACAATGCCATTGTTTACTTCTATGCAAAACATGTAAACACAGAGGTGACTGACATTTCTGGGGATAAAGGAATGACACAAACAAATTGTTAGTTTACCACGTAAAAGCAAGCTGCAATTAGTCAAGGATGGTCATGTTAGCTAAGCAGGCCAATAAGGAAGATGCTTTGGACTGTCCTTGGCAGTGGATATGGTAAGTTATGGTATGGTTAGTGAAGAAAAGCTAGAATGTGGCAAAAAATGTTAAAACACACTTTTGAATTCTTCTAACTACAGCGAGCAGAAGTGTACTAGTAATGTTAAAGGTGGTTGGTAATAATGTAGTTGTAATAATATTCAGTTCATAATCATGTTGGTGTTGTGATTAATGTACAGTAAGTAGCCTATGACACATTGAATATTGACACATCATGTACTGTAAATAGTCCTTGTGTTACAAGTATTTTTCAGACTGTACTCATTTGCATAAATTGGTTTGAGAATGGAGATGAGATTGGATAGTGAATGGCTAGGCTTGTGCAAATCCAGAATCCTTAGGACGTCCCTACCCTAATCCTAACCATAACCCTAACCTTTACCATAACCCTTACCTAACCCTAACCCTGACCTTAACCCTTACCTTAACAATTTTAAATGTCAACTTCAATGGGGTAAAGTCAGAGTTGGGACATCCTAAGGATCCCAGATAGAAAGGACCTGATTGGCTACCTCTAGTGTTACGCACCATTTTTAATGCTAAAGGGTTGTTCCATATTGTTCTGAACCTATTGTCCATTGGATGTGTGGATACCATACTAGTCTTTTCCTTTGTCTATGCATGTCAAAACATCAACCAGTAATTACTTATCCTGTTTTTCCAAATACAAATCCATATTTCTCACCCAATGTTGTTCTCCAACAAAAAGGAAAACGTGCCAGTACCCTGAATTATAACTATGTGAGCATTTGAATAACAATACTTTGTTTGTCAAGAGGTAGTATAAAAAGCTGTGAAAACATGTGGAATCTCTCCAACGGAGACCATGGGCAAGGTAGGACTTTTTCCCTGTGCTACTGAACTGTATACTCTGACCATTTAACACCCTCCTCTGCTCTACAATGTGCTCAGTATATACTGTATAGTGGGTCCCACCCCACCATATCAGCCCAGAGTGAAACTTATCATTGGAATTTCTTGATTCGCAGATTACATTTTACGAGGACAGGAACTTCCAAGGTCGTAGTTATGAGTGCAGCAATGACTGCACAGACCTGCACTCCTACTTCAGTCGCTGTAACTCCATCAGGGTGGAGAGCGGCTGTTTTATGATCTATGAGCGCCCCAACTACATGGGTCACCAGTATTACATGAGGAGGGGAGAGTATGGTGATTATCAGCGTTGGATGGGCTTTAGCAGCTGTATCCGATCATGCCGTATGATTCCAATGGTAAGTTCTGGTGGGTCATGGATGTCTTACTGAGGCAACGGAAGGAACCTGAAGATTATTATTTAGACAATAGAGTTGGAGCAAGGATAAGAACATCATTTATTTATCTTTATTCAATTATCTCTGTTTTATGATTTTTATTTATGATCTTCCTGGAACTATCCAGGAAATTGATTTTGATATTTAACGGCGTCTTGCCGTTATAGTATCCATTTACTCTCTGCACGGTATCAACTGGACGCCATTTTGATTGTTCTTCCTTTTGATCCACAGTACCGGGGTTCATATAGGATGCGAATCTACGAGAAGGCCGACTTCAGTGGTCACATGATGGAATTCATGGACGACTGTCCCTGTGTGTCTGATCGTTTCCACCACCGCCACGTCTACTCCTGCAATATCATGAACGGCTTCTGGATCTTCTACGAGTATCCCAACTACCGGGGTCGACAGTATTTCCTGAGATCCGGGGAGTACAGGAGATACCGTGAATGGTGTGCCACCTGCGCCATTGTTGGATCCTTCAGGCGCGTCACTGACTTTTAGCCATCCTGCTCAAGCACTTGCTGTAAATACATGCTTAGTTATTAAAATGGTTGAATTTTTAACCCCTTTGTGTATGAATAATCTTTGATTTGTTTACATTTTTCGTTATTGAAATAACTAATATTCATTGAATGTTCATTGGATTTATGTGGTTTTAAGTTGGTATAAAATGACACTACCATATTCAATAATTATTCAATCAAGGTCAGGTCGTTATCAACTACCACTTTGTTATGGCCTAGCATCCAGTATCTCATATATTGACCAATTAGAATACTTACTATGGCACCTACTGCAGTGAAACCTAAAATTAGAGTACTTACTATGGCACTTACTGCAGTGAAACCTAAAATTAGAGTACTTACTATGGCACCTACTGCAGTGAAACCTGAAATTAGAGTACTTACTATGGAACTTACTGCATTAAAACCTGAAATTAGAGTACTTACTATGGCACCTACTGCAGTAAAACCTGAAATTAGAGTATTTACTATGGTACTTACTGCATTAAAACCTAAAAACATACACCACTCATCTAAAGGTCCCTGTTTTCAGCTTTCAATGCCAGACAGTTGTACAAAATACTACGCCTACTAGTCTTTCGGACACTGAAATCAAATGGCCTTAGCTACCATAAGTGACTCTCTAAGGAAGGGCTTCTTAAAGTTTTCCATCTCAAGACCCAAATAAGAAATTGACCGTCCTCCTGTGACCCAAATCATTCCCCAAAGACCCAAATTAAGAGAATATGGTGTGTGATCATAAATGTATTCTTATAACTCACAACCCACCTTTCACATGCCCAGAGTCCACTTTTGGTCCCGACTCATAGTTTAAGAAAAGCCCTGGTCTAAGGAATCAGGCATAACACAATCATAGAAAGAATGTCATGTCATGTAATATTTAAAATTGTATATAACTGCCTTAATGTTGCTGGAATGCAGGTTAGTGGAAAGTATAAATGAGAAAATATTTAATTCAAAGTTGAACACTATTCTTTAGCATTAATAAACTAGTAATAAATAAATTCAATTCCTAAACATTTATAGTAATTTGTAAAGCATTCATGAGCATACAGTGCATTCGGAAAGTATTCAGACCCCTTGACATTTTCCACATTTTGTTACGTTACATTTTTTGTACATCAAGCTGCTTCACACTACAGAAACAGGATGAGCACCTGCTCCTATGAGCCGATCCGACTCCCATTAGCAGAGGCTCATGCAAGGCTACTTACTTACTTACTTATTACTTCAATCAGAACTAAATAATATGACATTAATCCTCAACCATTACTGATCCTGTCACTTGTGCTAGTGGAAAAGGGTTATAACCATGTTACGTCACCCCTGGTGGACTGAAATGTTTGAGGCATTGTAGAAGGGTTTGACAAATATTCAAACAATTATAATAATAATTAATATGATAATAATTAGGTAATTGTAAGATAAAAAAACGTTAATTATGGTGTCAACTAAAATCAGAAATCAGCATTATATCACTTTAGTAATCAGTAATGAATTAATTGTTATATTAAATACAAATATTTCAAAATTAACATTACTATTCTGTATGTAGCTATGCACATATAATATGGGATTACATATGCGCATAGCTACATACAGAATATTGCATAAAATTAAAGTGACATGAGAGAAAGGAGTAAGTCAATTGCAACAGCACAATCATACTTCCTATGCAACTCTTACATATACACCAGCCGCTATCAGTCCCAGTCATCTTTTTGAACTGAATTAAATACATGCACTTGTGACTCGAAGGTGTGATGGTTGTCATTGTAAATCAATCACCCATCAAAACCAATTATTATATTCATTTCATTAAACAAAATTATTCAATTCATTTAACAAAAATTTACGAACACTATTCAATGAATAAATGACAAATAAAATACAATTTACAGGCAGGTTAAACAACAATTTTATTTTAATTTTAATTTAAAAAAAAATTGTGAAGTGTGTTTTTTTACAGGTTCAGCTACTGTATAGTAAGAAAGCACAGATGGAGCAAATTAGGGTTAAGTGCCTTGCTCAAGTGCACCTTGACAGATTTCTCACATTGTCAGCTCAGGTATTCGAACGAGCTAACCTTTCTGTTACTGGCCCAACGATCTAACTGCCAGGCCACCTGCTGCTCTACCTTTCTGCCCTTTACTCAGGTATGAATAATAATCTATAGTTGCATGTTATAAGCTTATTATTTAAAGAACATCAAATCATTATAAAAGTGCTGTTCAAACATGACCAGCATACTGTACTAGTTTGAGGACATCATATAGTTGCTTTTTTTCTCTCACTATAACTGTAAAATGAACTGTAATATTGGTCTCTATGTGTTCAACAGAGATAGTACTGTAAATCAACCTCATCTCAGGTTCTCTACTGTATGTCCTCCATTACCAGACCATAATGAACGCAAAGAACATTCTTGCTTAAAAGCGTATACAAAAGTTATGCTTATTATGTAACCGACAAAACAGGTCATCCCTGCCAGAAATGTATGGATGAAAACCATTGTTACACTTCATAGGCCCTGTTCAGCAAAAGCAGTCATACTGCTCAATCATCAGCTTTGGACATTTGAATAACAACACACCTTGGCCCCCTGGTTTCTGTATAAAATTACCACAGAGTAATGGTAGAAGTACAAGCTGATCCACTGTCAACTACCAACCACCAACATGGGCAAGGTAATCTGAGCTGACTCACAGTAGTTACAGTTTTACAATAGTAAAATGTACATCCTATATTCTGTAAATATAATATTACAGTAACAGTATTTAGCTATCTGTTATAGGAATCAGTGATCCAACATTACTAGTGTCTAAAAATACAATTAGCCTACAGTACATGCTTGATGATTTTATGCCATTTCAGGAATTAAAAAAATATGAACCCCTTTTTCATATAGATTACCTTCTACGAGGACAGGAACTTCCAGGGCCGCTCCTATGAGTGCATGAGCGACTGCCCCGACATTTCCTCCTACATGTCCCGCTGCCAGTCCTGCAGGGTGGAGAGCGGCTGCTTCATGGCATACGAGCGCCCCAACTTCATGGGCCAGCAGTTCTTCATGAGGAGGGGAGAGTACCCTGACATGCAGCGCATGATGAGCATGGGCATGATGTTCGACAACATCCGGTCCTGCAGAATGATCTCCCAGGTAAGACATCTTATCTCATGTTTTATACATTATTGCGCAATCGCCTTTTTTAGGATGAACAACTTTCAAAGAACATAAGCAGCCTAAAATAATGTAAATATAAAATTGCACAACAGCACAGGGGGTCCTTCAGGATGAGGATCTACGAGAGGGAGAACTTCGGAGGTCAGATGCACGAGATGATGGATGACTGTGACTCCATCCAGGAGCGTTACCATATGTCAGACTGCCAGTCCTGCAACGTGATGGACGGCCACTGGCTGATGTACGAGCAGCCCCACTTCAGAGGCAGGCAGATGTACATGAGACCTGGAGAGTACAGGAGCTTCAGAGAGATGGGCATGGGAATGGGTGGCATGAGATTTATGAGCATGAAGCGTATCAATGATATGTGCAATTAAATGTATTTAATTGTTCATGGTAATAAAATAATTGAAGATCTTTCATAACTAAATTGTCTGTCTGATTTTCATCAATCGGTCTTCAGCCTTTAGTCAAAACAAATTGCACACCATATTTAACATCACTGAAGCTTTGTAAATGGGCGGCAGGTAGCCTAGCGCTTAAGGTTGCTGGTTTGAAACCCAGAGCCGGCTAGAATATGTCAATGTGCCCTTGAGCAAGGCACTTAACCCTAACTGCTCCTGTAAGTCGCTCTGGATAAGGATGTCTGGTAAATTTTCCCACAGTGATTACATGAAAATGTACATGAAGAGTATACTGTAAGCAGTATAGTGAAAAGTCTTCAAGCAACTCTTTTACATTGTGCAAGCTGCACTCCAAGTTTCGGGTCCTACCTGAATGCTTTTGTGAAGTTTTCTAAAGACTTTAAGGTACACTGAATAATATTTATAAAAGGAGGTAATAAGTAGTTTATAAAATGTTAGTTATTTAGTTCATAGGTAATTATAGTAGAATGGTTGAAAGCATGTGCTTTTCATTTAGCTGGTTGCCTGAGCTTGCATGGCTGCACTGGTATTAATTTCAGTAGTACTCAATAACATTGCAATCACACATAAGCTCACAATCACACTCACATCATTTAAAACATTGTGTTATAACTGTATATTTATCTGCTCTATAAACTAATAATTAACATTTTATAAACTAATTATTGTCCCTTCATAAATCCCTTTAATTATACCTAAATAACATGTTAATGGAACAACTGGAAAATTATTTCATTAATTACATTTCATACATAAAGGCCCAAATCCTAACCTCAGGACCATGTGCTAAACTCAGACTTGTTAAATTGTGCGTTAAAATCTAATTAAGATTACGTTAGGATTCTGGCCAAAGAGAATAGCAGGAACACAAAATTAAACTTTGATTTGTCAACAGCACAAACCAATATCAGTCTGATTAGTAGGCTATACAGCAAACCAGTTGAGAACATATCCTCAAATGCCAAATAAGTTTTCAAGTCTATTTAGAATAATAAAAAGTGTTGTCCTGCTGATTGGCTGGAAAAAACGAATGTGAAAGAGTCTTTGTTTTCTCTCCTTCATTCACATTGAGGTATTGAGAGTTGCTGGTGCACAGCAAATTTGCAGGTGTTCAAATCTGTTTTGAGGTAAAAAGTATTGTGTGTGTTATTCTTGAGTGTTGATTCTAGTGGGGTTAACACGAGTGGGATTGAAATTGACCCAACCTACGGAGAATAAAATAAGTGTTGTTTGAATAACAGTGGAATCAACACCGCATTGGGTTGTTGTTACTTGACTATGTTGTGTTATTTTCCCGTTAACTTTCTCAGAGTGAAAAAGACATGGGAGGGGCCTTGTTATAATATTTCCCAGCATGCTTTGTTGCAGGTTGCTTTTTAGAATAGTTTGTTTTAATATTTATGTTTCTGCATGCACAATGATTGATTGATTAATTGATCTTATACTACACAAAGATAAATAAAATACATTTTAAACTCTAAACTAATCCAATCTGTAAGTGGTTGGACTTAATTCACCCGTTATTGAGATGGTTGTTCCAGTTTACATGGTTTAGGTAGTCTCTTTTATAAATATTCCCTACCTTTCAGTGGGTCACATACAGTACATAATACACACTAATAAAGTGTTACATTTAACACTGTGAAAAGTATTTAGTGTTACATTTAGAAGTGAAATGCATTTTAGGTGTGTGAGGTAAGCATTCTTACGTCTTTGCATAAATGGCTTGAAAATATAAACCATTATATTATTGACTGTAATTTTCTCAAAACGACAGTATAAGACGTAAAACTATTAAATTCGATTCGAACAAATGTGCTGAAACTGTCCCTATAACTTTGTAGGTTATAGGGACAGTATGTAGCATGTTTTTATAATTATTGAGTAAACACTATAGAAGACAATAGGTTTGCAGGTGGACCTAGCTTTATTTCAGTTCAATTTTAGGATCAGTTTCATGTTGATGATGTATTGCCTGTCAGTTTGGGTGAGCAACAACACGTCTGATTGAACCAATCCTTGAATTGATGGCTCCCCAGTCACTGTATCTCCTGTACTCGCCAGGCCTCAGGAGATACTGCCTGCCTCTGTAGTTGGGAAGCTCATAGAAGAGCCAATACCCCTCCATAACTTTGCAGGAGTGGATATCATTGTACTGGAATCGATCATAGAGGGAAGGTAGGTCATCGGCAAACTCCAACATCTGACCGCCAAAGTCAGAGCGCTCGTAGATCCTCATCTTGTGAGCTCCCTGATTCTGAGGACAAGGAAGAGAAGACGGCTACATTCATTCAGCTTCTTTACTATTAAGTGTCAAGTTTCATGTATATTTGCCATGTTTACTACTACATACATTAATGATGGGTTAACTTGTATACCAGGAAAGAGGAATATGGGCTCACTTGAGGGATCATGCGGCAGGATTTCACGCAATCATTAAAGCCCATCCAGTGCTGGTAGTCGGGATACTCTCCCCTTCTCAGGAAGTACTGGTAACCCATGTAGTTTGGGCGCTCATAGACCATCCAGCTACCGCTCTCCACTTGTATGGAGTTACAGCGGCTGAAATGGGTGTGCAGGTCGACACAGTCAATGCTGCACTCATAGGAGCGACCCTGGAAGTTCTTGTCCTCGTAGAAGATTATCTAAAAATAGGAATGGAAGTAAACATGCATACAGATGTAGGATCTTAATTTTCTCACTCTTTTGTTGCTGAGAGTTTTCCTGCACCAAGCTTCGGGATTTACATAAATTCTCTGCAAACCCACTCTAACACACGGTTATATTAACAGTATGGCACTTTTCATGTAGCCTACTTTTGCCAGCTAATAGCCTAACCACCAATCAAGTGACATTACGGACTAAACTTTCAAATCCTGTTGCTGCAGGATTATTTTGCTGTGAAAATGTAGGTCAAATTAAGATCCTACATCTGTATGAACAATGGAAAGAACATGTGTATAGCTGTTAAAACGACCCCATTCAGTTTTTTTTTCAACGCAAAGGATCTCTCGCAGGTGTCCATTGTTCTGTGTTCTGTCAGACAAACAGTGAGCAAGAACGTGCGACGGGACAAAAGATGTGCAGTGAAACAACATGCCTTACCTTTCCCATTGTGTTGGCTAAATTTGGTCACACTGCAACACTGACTAGGCGAACCATGGCCCTTTTTATACCCTCTAGGAATAGAGACATTGATATGCTGGTCAATTAACTTTGGATGTCAGCCTTTTTGAAAAGACAGCACGGCTGCCAAACTACAAAAGATATTTATTTTTCTTTGTCAGCAGGGTGAATGACCTTTTTGTTGGGTGCACAAAGGCTTCAATTGTGATAATTAACCCCTCATGTAGTGGACACGTGTTTCGCAGTGGAAAAACAAGATCTGGTAACTTAAAGAACGGATGACAGAATACCCAACGCAAAACTGATTTATCAATCATTTATTTGATCTTCAAAAGTAGGCTCTCACAGATACACATTCATATATTTTTATGAATCACCTTTCCCAGTGGGGAATATTTAATATGATCAGATGTGACATATACTATACTTTCTGCATCGCTAGCTACATACAAATATAATTCATGAACATTCCAAACACACAGCAAACTATACTAAAAGTATGATGGATTTTAAGAAAATAACAGATTTGACCACTCTTGGCTGGTGGTTTGACTCCCCTTGGCTGGTGGTTTGACTCCCCTTACCTGGTGGTTTGTATCCCCTTGCCTGGGGGTTTGACTTCTCTTGCCTGATGGTTTGAATCCCCTTGCCTGGGGGGTTTGACTCCCCTTGCCTGGTGATTTGACTCCTCTTGCCAGGTGGTTTGACCTCTCTTGCCTGGTGGTTTGATTTCCCTTGCTTGGTGATTTGACTCCTCTTGCCTGGTGATTTGACTCCCCTTGCCTGGTGGTTTGACTCCCCTTGCCTGGTGGTTTGACTCTTCTTGCCTGGGGGTTTGACTGCTCTTGCCTGGTGATTTGACTCTTCTTGCCTGGTGCGTTGATTTCCCTTGCCTGGTGATTTGACTCCTCTTGCCTGGTGATTTGACTCCCCTTGCCTGGTGGTTAGACCCTCTTGCCTGGTGATTTGACTCCTCTTGCCTGGTGGTTTGACTCCTGTTGACTGGTGGTTTGATTCTCCTTGCCTGGTGCTTTGACCTCTCTGGCCTGGTGGTTTGACTCCCCTTGCCTGGTGATTTGACCCCTCTTGCCTGGTGATTTGACCCCCCTTGCCTGGTGATTTGAACCCTCTTGCCTGGTGGTTTGACTCCCCTTGCCTGGTGATTTGACTACTCTTGCCTGGTGGTTTGACTCCTCTTGCCTGGTGGTTTGATTCCCCTTGCCTGGTGATTTGATTCTTCTTGCCTGGTGGTTTGAAATTCTCTTGCCTCGTGATTTGACTCTTCTTGCCTGGTGATTTGACTCCCCTTGCCTGGTGGTTTCCGTACTGTTTGAGTGGTGAGGTTTTGGAATAGGTCCAGCCAAACTTGTGCTCGTGCCACCTCTTGTCTCAGTTGATCCACAGCCAAGTGAGGGGCTGCTGGTCATGTGACTGACTGTATTGATAGAGTTTTACACTATAGCCAACAGGAGAGGGACTCTAGTGGCCAACAGGAGAGAGACCTTGAATATTTACAGTGGGACTCATTTTGACTATAATGAATGGCTGCTTCTCGATTCTCCAGTCATTTCTAGAAGTGCTTAATGCAACCTTAATTGGAACAGGACAGAACTGTTAAACTGTACTGTGTACCAACATGCTCACTATTAATGTATTAAAATAGCTAACTGCTTCCACAACACCTTGCTATTCCTCTCTGCAACAACTCTGTCAGCTGATCGACAATCACAACTTGGCATAGAGTTAGTTTGAGGTTAAACATACAATTTAAAGAGATTTGGTTTCTATTATTTTTGGTAATCAAATATTAATGTCTATGGCTACAAAATAAAACAAATTAGGCTTTTGATTTGTAGGTAAGGAAACATAGTGACTACATCTGCAGAACCTAGGCCAAATTCCCCAGGCCATTTGTCAATGCCAAATCTTGTGATGGTTGACAGCTTTATTCTAGCAAGATAACCATTATTTAAATGTTCTCTAGGGGTTGATATATGAGCTGTCTGCTTTCTAATGGACAATATTAAAATGCATCATGACATAGTACTGTATATAAACATTGTGTTTGTTATTAATCAACACTTTGTTTATTAGAAATGTATACATATCTACATTCATGCATATCTACATACACAGTCATGTGAAAAAGTAAGTACACCCCCTGGAAAGTTCAATTTTTTTTACATAGTTTGACAGATGGATATGTGATCTTCAATTCAACACTATTGTCAGATAAAGGTTACCCAATTTAACAAATCACACAAAAAATATAATAATTTGATAATGTTATGCAATTAAAACAAACTAAACAAGTGCAAATGATTAGAGAACATTAGAGAGAAACTTTCTCCAGCCTTCCATAAAGATAAGAAAATTGGTCTGGTTTGGTTGTGGTAACACATCATTCAAAGATCAAAAGACCTACCCAAGGCCCTCAGAAGAAAGATTACTGATGCCCATGAGTCTGGGAGGGGATACAAATCCATTTCCAAGCATTTCTAAGTACATCATTCCATTTCCAAGCAATTCGAAGTACATCATTCCACTGTTGTTGTAACCATGTTTTGGCTATACAGGGTTTGTTTACATTTACGTTATTTACAAACAAAGGAGTGAAACAAGCTTATATGTTGGGTTCTGGTGGGGCATTTATAAGATATATTCTTCAAGAATCAATGGGTTTATTTCATTCATTTAAAAGTCTAAAAACAACTGCAGATTGCCCCTTTAAACATCCACAAGAGGTATTCCCAAAAATACCCCCAATAAATGTTATCTCCTTTACAGGATGAATAATAACAGTTGTGTCATGTTGATGCTCCTCTTGCAGCTGAAGCAGGAGCTGTATACTGATACTAATATGAAGTATTAGTATCAAAATATTTACTTACTACAAGAATAGACAGTACTTTAACATTTACTTCAACATTAACCATATGTAATGATCAGTGGTTTTAACAGATTAAAATTTTTGAACATCTAGTACCATTAACTCCACATCCAGTTTTGAAATGGAATGCATCCTCACAACATCGCCACGTTGGGAGGACATGTCCTAGTATACTACTCCCGTTGCACTTGTGTGCGAATACTAACCGTATGAAAATGCTGATTTCTCTTCTGAATACCTCAAACCAAGGACTCAAATGAAAATGAAAGACACTTTTGTTTAAAAGGTTGGTGATTTTATTTATACTCTAATTTTAGACTTTGGTGAATTTAATAACAAGAATCCAAGATACGCCTCATGCTGTTGAACCTCATGGGGTTGGAGCCTGTGTGCATGCTCATATCTCTCATGTTCCTGTACTCTCCAGGCCTCATGTACATCTGCCTGCCTCTGAAGTGGGGCTGCTCGTACATCAGCCAGTGGCCGTCCATCACGTTGCAGGACTGCATGTCGTTCATGCGGAAACGATCGGTCATGGACTCACAGTCGTCGCTCAGCTCGTGCATCTGACCTCCGAAGTTCTCCTTCTCGTAGATCCTCATCCTGAAGTTTCCCCTGTGCTGTAAATGGACATGGGAAAAGTGTTTTACCAAAACGTTCCAAATATACCATCACGTTGCTTTTGCTGGAGCTGTACATATGCCCTATGGGAGTCAAAATGAACAGGTGAAATATTTACCATGGGGATGTTACGGCAAGATCTGATGCAATCGCTCATGCCCATACGCTGGTAGTCACCATACTCTCCCCTCCTCACAAAGTACTGGTTTCCCATGAAGTTGGAACGATCGTAGACCATGAAGCAGCCGCTCTCAACTCTGCAGGAGTTACACCTGCTCAGGTAGGAGGTCAGCTCAGGGCAGTCGCTGGAGGTCTCATAGGAACGACCCTGGAAGTTCCTGTCCTCGTAGAAGATTATCTAAAAACAAAACACAACAAAAACATAATTTACTAAAATTAGCTAACAGTACAGTACAATTCATTGATGGTTTTAAACAAATTAGAAAATGGCAGCTTAGAAGTCAAATTTAATCAAAGCTCCACACACCTTGCCCATAGACATGGTTGCAGTTACTGTATTGGTCTCAGGATTTCACAATTTTCTGTATATCCCCCTATGGCTTTTATACCTGAGCCGACAGCTAAAGAATATGTGGCTCCATTGTTCAAACCCCTGACAGAGCAACATGGCATAGAGGCCCTCCACACTGTACAGCACAAAGTGGCCGTTAAACGGTCATTATTAAAGAGTGATTATTTGCGGCTGTGTTCATTTGTAAGGAGAGTCCATACCTTTATTATTTCTGTTGAATAACAGTAGGAACGGGAACTTTTCATATCGAGACTTTTCAGAGATATCAACTAACTTAACTGACATTTGTTCATGGGTATTACGATTCCAATCTTTTATTCAAAACAAAAAACACAAAAATGTGTTTGATCATGATTCAAACATCAGTCTATTAGAAAAGTATTACACAACAATGTGGATGAAAATGAAAATATGAATATTTCCAATGTAATAAGATGGTTGTTGGCATTTTCTTTCCTCCAGCAAAACTGTAGGCATACAATTCCTAAATTGTGAAATTGTATAACTTGAATCCAAGAACATTCTAGTAGCGGTTAGTAAAGTTGAGCGGTAGCCACTATATGATTACTTCAGAAAGTATTCACACCCCTTGACTTATTCCACATGTTGTTGTGTAACAGCCTGAATTCAAAATTTCACTCACTCATCTATACACAATACTCTATAATGACAAAGTGAAAACATGTTTTTAGATTTCATTGCAGATTTATAGAAACCCCTGAGTCAATACTTTGTAGAAGCAACTTTGGCAGTGATTACAGCTGAGTCTTTCTTGGTAAGTCTCTAAGAGCTTTCCTGTCACGAGAGGGTGCATACCTCGACCAAGACGCAGCGCAGGGATTATAGTTCAACATTTATTTATTTATTTACTATGTATATAAATGTATCAAATTAACGAACTACACAATAAAAACAAACACGATAGACAAAACGTCATGTTCACCAAACCAGACACGAATGAAACGGACGTAACAACTGAAGCACACTTACTGTCACCGTGACTGCGAAACATACGACAACGACCCACAACCCAGTGTGAAAATCTACAAACCTATGTAGGATCCCTAATTAGAGACGATGCGCTACAGCTGCCTCTAATTAGGGATCCCACACAAACCACCACCAGAAAGAGAAAGAAAAGACCTGTCAGACTCTGACCATCGTTGAAATGCCTGACATTTCCACACCTAGACTGTGCAACATTTGCCCATTTTATTTTCATAATTCTTCAAGCTCTGTCAAATTGGTTGTTGATCATTGCTAGACAACCATTTTCAGGTATTGCCATAGATTTTCAAGGAGATTTAAGTCAAAACTGTAACTCAGCCACTACGGAACATTCACTGTCTTCATGGTAAGCAACTCCAGTGTACATTTGGTCTTGTGTTTTAGGTTATTGTCCTGCTGAAAGGTGAATTCAACCCCCAGTGGCTGGTGGAAAGCAGACTGAACCAGGGTTTCCACTAGGATTTTGCCTGTGCTTAGCTGCATTCCATACATTTTTTATCCTGGATAAATCCCCAGTCCTTAACGATTACAAGCATACACATAACATGATGCAGCCACCACTATGCTTGAAAATATGGAGCATGGTACTCAGTATTGTGTTGGATTTGCCCCAAATATAACACTTTATATTCAGGACAAAAAATTGATTTCTATTGCCACATTTTTTGCAGCATTACTTTAGTGCATTGTTGCAAACAGGATGCACGTTTTGGAATAAAATACATTCTGTACAGGCTTCCTTCTTTTCACTCTGTTAATTAGGTTAGTATTGTGGAGTTACTACACCGTTGTTGTTCCGTCCTCAGTTTTCTTCTATCACATCCATTAAACTCAAACTGTTTAAAGTCACCATTGGCCTCTGGGTGAAATCCCTGAGCGATTTCCTTCCTCTCCGGCAACTGAGTTAGGAAGGACGCCTGAATTGTTGTAGTGACTGGGTTGATACACCATCCAAAGTGTAATAAATAACTTCACCACGTTCAAAGGGATATTCAATGACTGCTTTTTTTAAAATCATCTACCAATAAGGTGCCCTTCTTTGCGAGGCTTTGGAAAACCTCCCTGGTCTTTGTGGTTGAATCTGTGGTTAAAATTCACTTCTCGACTGAGGGACCTTACAGATAATTGTATGTGTGGGGTACAGAGATGAGGTATTCATTAAAACATATATTTAAAAACTATTATTGCACACTGAGTGAGTCCTTCCAACTTATTATGTGACTTGTTAAGCACATTTTTACTGCTGAACATATTTAGACTTGCCATAACAGCTTGTTAATTTTGTATTAATTTGTATACATTTCAGTAAAAAAATATATAAATAATTCCACTTTGACATTATGGGGTATTGTGTGTAGGCCAGTGACAAAACCATATACCGTGACAAATTAATCAATTTTTAATTCAGGCTGTAACACAACAAAATGTGGAAAAAGTCAAGGGGTGTGAATACTTTCTGAAGGCACTGTTTTCACTGATATTTACCTGGAATTTGTTTGGGAATAATTCAGTACCAATTCAACATTTGGTAACTGCCTGGCACGTAATGATGGCCAGAAATGCTTTTATTAATAGGCTTTGGCCTTTTCCGACAATATTAACAGACCTTGGCATAGTCATGCCATTCGGGTAGCATTCTGCATCGGATTTGGTCTGTTCCAATTCACAGACATGTGGCTTGGGTAGCATTCTGCACTGGATTTGGTCTATTCCAATTCACAGTAATGCCGTTCGAGTCGCATTCTGCACCGGATTTGGTCTGTTCAATTCACAGCCATCTATCAGGACTGATGCGAGGACTTGTCTGTATAACATGTCCATTTATGGACATACAGTGCCTTCAGAAAGTATTTAGACCCCTTGACTTTTTGTTTGTTACATTAAAGCCTTATTCTAAAAATGATTAAATAAAATAAACTCCTCAGTAATCTGGACACAATACCCCATAATGACAAAGCTAAAACAGGTTTTAAGAAATGTTTGCAAATTTATTACAAATTAAAAACAGAAATACTTATTATTTACACAAGTATTCTGACCCTTTGCTATGAGACTCGAAATTGAGCTCAGGTGCATCCTGTTTCCATTGATAATCCTTGAGATGTTTCTACAACTTGTTTGGCAGTGCATGTTAGAGAAAAAACCATGCCATGAGGTCGAAGGAATTGTCTGTAGTGCTCCGAGACTCTTCCTAGAGCTATCTGCCCGGCCAAACTGAGCAATCGGGGGAGAAGGGCCTTGGTCAGGGAGGTGAGCAAGAACCCGATGGTCACTTTGACAGATCTCTAGAGTTCCTTTGTGGAAATGAGAGAACCTTCCAGAAGGACAACCAACTCTGCAGCACTCCACCAATCAGGCCTTTATGGTAGAGTGGCCAGACGGAAGCCACTCCTCATTAAAAGGCACATAACAGCCTACTTGGAGTTTGCCAAAAGGCACCTAAAGACTATCAGATCATGAGAAACAAGATTCTGTGGTCTGATGAAACCAAGATTGAACTCTTTGACCTGAATGCCAAGCGTTACTTCTGGAGGAAACCTGGCACCATCCCTACGTTGAAGCATGGTGGTGGCAGCATCATGCTGTGGACTGGGAGACTAGTCAGGATCGAGGCAAGGACGAACGGAGAAAAGTACAGCGAGATCCTTAATGAAAACCTGCTCCAGAGCGCTCAGGACATCAGACTGAGGCGAAGTTTCACCTTCCAACTGGACAACGACCCTAAGCACACAGCCAAGACAATACAAGGGTGGTTTCGGGACAAGTCTCTGAATGTCTTTGAGTGGTTCAACCAGAGCCCGGACTTGAACCCGATCGAACATCTCAGGAGAGACCTGAAAATAGCTGTGCAGCAATGCGCCTCATCCAACCTGACAGAGCTTGAGAGGATCTGCAGAGAAGAAAGGGAGAAACTCTCCAAATACAGGTGTGCTAAGCTTGTAGCGTCATACCCAAGAAGACTCGAGGTGAAGGTGATTCAACAAAGTACTGAGTAAAGGGTCTGAATACTTATGTAAATATGATTTTAAAAATTATTGATGATTTAGCAAACATTTCTAAAAAACTGTTTTTGCTTTGCCATTATGGGGTATTGTGTGTAGATTGATGAGGCTGTAACCTAACAAAAGGTGGAAAAAGTCAAGGGGTCTGAATACTTTCCGAAGGCATTGAACCTTGGAAGATCACCTCAAGCACCTTTACAGAGTCTGCAAGGTAGGAGACCAGGTACTTGGGTAACCAACTGTGAAAGGGAGAGGTCAGACCCCAGGTGGTCAAATTGGAGTTCATTCAAAGACAAAACTCAAGTGAAGTTCTTGCTTGGTCTTGTTTGAAGGAATGTGATTTTTGTGACATGGGAGTAAGGAGTTTGATGTTTTGTTTCAGTATTTCAGCATGGTGAATAGTAAATGTACACACATAGAAAACAGAGTAATTTGTTGTGCCTGATCCTTTCCACATCTATCTGATTTGAAATCGCACAATGGTTTTGCAAACATGCAGTTGTGTGCGCAAGATACAGGAAAACCGTAATAAAATTAAACTTGCAAGGGAAAAAGTGTATTCTCTCAATTTTTAAATGTTTTTTTGTAGATTTGGCATACTCTAAAGCATGGTAACCTTTGATGGCACATAAACACATTACTATTTAACCATTAAATACAATTACATAGTTAGTATTTTATTTAGTCAGTGCAGACACTCTTATCCAGAGCGACTAACAGGAGCAATTAGGGTTAAGTGCCTTGCTCAAGGGCACATTGGCAGATTTTTCACCTAGTCGGCTCTGGGATTCACACCAACTACCTTTTGGTTACTGGCTCAGCGCTATTTCTCAGAAACACTAAGACAGATTAAAGTCATATGTCATACTGTGTTCAGTATTGTCTGTCCCTACAGGATCATGTTTTGGGTCAGACACTGACTGGATCATTTTACCTTTTTAAATAGGAATATGGAAGGAAATGCAACCAAAAATACAATAAAATATAAATTTGATTAACTACAGTGCATTCATTAGGTAAAAGCTTTGCATTGATAGTTCTATTACCACTCCCAACACTTTCCCCTATTCTCGGTTTTGTATCTAATCATGGGTCTCTAGTTTGACATTGGGCTCCAGTAGTAGAGTGAGCTACAAGGACTAATTGCATTGTGTTTTGATTTGATTTGATGCTATGGTGTGCCTTGCAAAATGTGGTGATTTTATTAAAAAGCAAAAATAGTATCGTATCAATATTGAATCAGGACAGAGCAGGACACGACTAGACTGGTGAAAATGTGTTGCGTTGGGCATCTGTCAATAAGACAAAAGACCTGAGATTAAATACGAAAAACAAATGTTTATTTAAAAACCAATTGTTTCACTGAACAGGTGGTCCCTTGAATTTAACAGGAGTCTGTGATCCTTCTGATGGAACTGAACTTCATTCCATTGTATCCCTGCATCTCCCTGAGGTTTCTGTACTCTCCAGGCCTCATGTACATCTGTCTGCCTTTGTAATGGGGCTGCTCGTACATCAGCCAGTGGCCATCCATCACGTTGCAGGACTGGCAGTCAGACATACGGTAGCGCTCCTGGATGGAGTCGCAGTCCTCGCTCATCTCGTGCATCTGACCTCCGAAGTTCTCCCTCTCGTAGATCCTCATCTTGTAATTTCCTCGGTGCTGTTAACATACATTTTGTATATGGGTTTAGTTTATTATAAATGTTAAACTGTGGTGGAATCTGAGATGTATAATAGTTGTTCATACCATGGGGATGTTACGGCAGGATCTGATGCAGTCATCGAAACCCATCATACGCTGGTAGTCAGGGTACTCGCCCCTTCGCATGAAGTACTGGTTTCCCATGTAGTTGTTGCGGTCGTAGGCCATGAAGTAGCCGCTCTCAACCCTGCAGGAGTTGCACCTGCTCAGGTGAGAGGACATGTCAGGGCAGTCCTGGCTGGTCTCATAGGAACGACCCTGGAAGTTCTTGTCCTCGTAGAAGATGATCTGCAACAAATAATCTTGCAATTAGCCAGAAGAATATGTGACCAGAATGTGTTCAGAACCGTGTAGAACTGTCCTTTCATTTTACAATGCCATGCTTTACGCTGGACTGCATTATTTAACTTGTTATTACTGTAATGAATGTATATATTTCTATAAAATCACTGCATTACTGTACATACAGTAATAATCAGATCAAATTACCTCTAAACTGCAAATAACAATATTAACTCACCTTTCCTTGCATGTTTGCGGTTAATTTGAGCGATACTATAGCTATGCCGGTCCGTAGCCTGTTTTATACCTGATGTGACATCCAAAGAATCTCCGGTTCCATTGTATGAAACACATGAGTCAGCTGCATGCTATGCAATGGACGCTCCCACTGTTTGTCACCACAGACTGGAAAGCTTTATTATGTACAGTCAAAAGGGGGGTAAAATGAGAATTTTCTGCCTTTAAAGCAATGTTGAAGGTAATTTAGACGAACACGAGTTTTATATGTATTTGAGGACAAATGGTGTTCGATTTCAGGAATGGCATTCTGAAATGAGTCCCTGTTTTAATAGCAGTCCTATTTTTTTTAATGGTATTTTTAATTTGGGACAAATGCTATAATGTACTTCAGAATCTCAAATCAAATCAAATGCTATAGAGTTAAGAAAATATTTACTAAATAATAACCTGAAATAAATAAAAAAAGTAACACAATAAAATAACAATAACGAGTCTATATACAGAAGTACTGGTACAGAGTCAATGTTCGGGGGTACAGGTTAGTCCAGGTAATTTAGTTAATTTTACATGTAGGTAGGGGTACAGTGACTACGCATAGATAACAAACAGCGAGTAGCAGCAGTGTAAAAAAAACGCTGATTCTTCTATATATTTGTGTATACCTTTGACACAGGTACTACAGTATGTTAAACGAACCATCAACATTTTCATATTTGCAATATTTTCATAGTTACTTATTCAAACGTACCCTCATGACCGAAAACGTCCCCCAATGCCAAGGGCCGGTAAAAGGGAACGTCTACGTTCCACATGTTCTGAGGGGAGGACCTGTTTCAAGCAAAGCATGCTTCTGTTGGCTCCTGACCTGTCTACCAGTCATGTACAACCTATCATGTTAGCAATCTTCTTGTGGGCGCATCAAACATGAGATGGAGGGAGAGCTTATCTAAGTCACTGTCTATGACTGGTCAGAGCTGCTGGTTTCCAACATTGTGGGTACATTTTCTCAAACAAGGGCTGAATCACAACTTGTTCACACAATTCTATCAATGCATGACTTGCATAGATATTTGAGCTACACATACTTAGCATGTTTGTATTTGTCCACAATTAACTGTATAATCAGTACAACTACTTGTGAGTGAAACCTACAGTTATGTAAATTGCCATTCAGATAATGGTGATCATTATCTAGGTAATGCAGTAGTTATGGCAGGTTGAATTAATGAAAAAAATAAAAAATATATTTTTTGTCTATTGCGACCACAAATAGAAGCTCTCACAAGGCTTACATTTAAAACACACTTTTTAATTTAACATTTTACAGAGGGGGAATTTTTCCATAAACAATTATTATCCTCCGTCTTGCAACATGAGCCACAATAGAAATCACACCAATAGTGCTAATGTTACATATTTTTATGGTAATAATATGCCATCCAAGGGGACTTACACTAGTGAGTTCATACACTTTAGTATAAGTAATCCCTGGGGGAAACCTATGGCCACACTCTTAACAACTGAGCCACACAGAACCGAGGTTCTGCTCACCTGAGTTAGAATACTTCATGATAAGCTGTAGAACATACTATTTAAAAAGAGAGTTTCCTAGCTGCCTACTTACCACCACAAACCGATGCTGGCACTATGACCTCACTCAACGAGCCGTATAGAACCATAAGCAAACAAGAAAATGCTAATCCAGAGACAGCACTCTTCGTTTCACCTCATTTCCACCAGCATATGTTCCGGGATTCATCCGATGGCATTGAGGAGTTTACCACATCCATCACCGGCATTATTAATAAGTGTATAGTATATATAAAATGTAAATATGTAAAATGTATGTATATGTAACAAAAAAGCAGTAAAAACTAAAAAATCTATTTTTGTCCACTGAAGAGGGGGATGGGTTGATAAATAAAAAATGATTAAAAAATTAATAAAAAGAAATGCATTGACGATTTCATCCCCACAGTTACCGAAGCCATGGATTACAGGCAACATCCCCCCTGAGCTAAAGGCTAGAGCTGCTGCGTTCAAGGAGTGGGACAGTAATTTGGATACTTATAAGAAATCCTGCTATGCCCTACGACGAACCATCAAACTGGCAAAGCATTAATACAGGAATAAGCTCAAATCCTACTACACCGGCTCTGACGCTCGTCGGATATGGCAGGGCTTGCAAACTATCAAGGATTACAACACTGGGGCCCCTCAGGAGTGCGTGCTTAGTCCCCTCCTGTATTCCCTGTTCACTCACGACTGCGTGGCCATACACGACTCCAACACCATCTTTAAGTTTGCTGACGACACAACAGTTGTAGGCCTGATCACCGACAACGATGAGACAGCCTATAGAGAGGAGGTCAGAGACCTGGCAGTGTGGTGCCAGGATAACAACCTCTCTTTCAATGTGAGCAAGACAAAGGAGCTGATCGTGGACTACAGGAAAAGGCGTTCTGAACAGGCCCCAATTAACATCGACAGGGCTTTAGTGGAGAGAGTTTCAAGTTCCTTGGTTTCCACATCACCAACAAACTATCATGGTCCAAACACACAAATACAGTTGTGAAGGGAGCACGACAATACCTTTTCCCCCTCAGGAGACTGAAATAATTTGGCATGGGTCCCCAGATCCTCAAAACGTTCTACAGCTGTACCACCGAGAGAATCCTGACCGGTTGCATCACCGCCTGGTATGGCAACTGCTCAGCATCTGACTGTAAGGCCCTATAGAGGGTAGTGCGTACGGCCCAGTACATCACTGGGGCCAAAATTCCTGCCATTCAGGACTTATGTACTAGGCGGTGTCAGAGGAAGACCAAAAAATTGTCAGACTCCACTCACCCAAGTTATAGACTGTTCTCTCTGCTACCGCACGGCAAGCGGTACCGGAGTGCCAAGTCTAGGAGCAAAAGGCTTCTTAATAGCTTCTACCCTCAAGCCATAAGACTGCTGAACAATGAATCAAATGGCCACTTGGACTATTAACATTGACCCCCCCTCCATTTGTTTTTTACACTGCTGCTACTCGCTGTCTATTATCTATGCATAGTCACTCACTGGACTCTACCCACACACTCACACATACTACACTGACACTCCAACACACATATACACACACACACAACATATGCTCACACACACACACGCACACACACACACACACACACACACACACACACACACACACACACACACACACACACACACACACACACACACACGCACACACGCATATTGACGCCACACACACTCACCCACTCTTTCCCACTCTTCACATACGTTGCTGCTACTCTGTTTATGATCTATCCTGATTGCCTAGTCACCTTTACCCTTACCTATGTACATATTACCTCAATTACCTCAACCAACTTGAACCCCTGCACAATGACTCTGTACCGGTACCCCCTGTATATAGCCTCGTTATTTTATTGTGTTACTTTTTATTATTTTATTTTAACTCTTTCTTGAACTGTATTGTTGCTTAAGGGCTTGTAAGTAATGATTTTACTGTAAGGTCCACACTTCGGCGCATGTGACAAATAAAGTTGGATTTGATTTGATTTGGAACCAAAAATCTCAAATTTGGACTCATTAGAACAAAAGACAGATTTCCACCGGTCTAATGTCCATTGCTCGTGTTTCTTGGTCCAAGCAAGTCTCTTCTTCTTATTGGTGACCTTTAATAGTGGTTTCTTTGCAGCAATTCGACCATGAAGTCCTGATTCACACAGTCTCCTCTGAACAGTTGATGTTGAGATGTGTCTGTTACTTGAACTCTGAAGCATTTATTTGGGCTGTAATTTCTGAGGCTGGTAACTCTAATGAACTTAATCTCTGCAGTAGAGGTAACTCTGGGTCTTCCTTTCCTGTGGTGCTCCTCATGAGAGACAGTTTCATCTTAGCACTTGATGATTTTTGCGACTGAACTTGAAGAAACTTTCAAAATGTTCTGTATTGACTGGCATTCATGTCTTAAAGTAATGAGCTGTTCTTGCCATTATATGGACTTGGTCTTTTACCAATAGGGCTGTCTTCTGTATATGGCTGTAGAGGGTCATTTTAATATGGCTGTAGAGGGTAATTTATTATGGCTGTAGAGGGTAATTTAATATGGCTGTAGAGGGTAATTTAATATGGCTGTAGAGGGTAATTTAATATGGCTGGAGAGGGTAATTTAACATGGTTGGAGAGGGTAATTTAATATGGTTGGAGAGGGTAATGTAAAATGGTTGGAGAGGGTAATTTAATATGGTTGGAGAGGGTTATTTAATATGGTTGGAGAGGGTAATTTAATATGGTTGGAGAGGGTAATTTAATATGGTTGGAGAGGGTAATCTAATATGGTTGGAGAGGGTAATTTAATATGTTTGGAGAGGGTAATTTAATATGGTTGGAGAGGGTAATTTAATATGGTTGGAGAGGGTAATTTAATATGTTTGGAGAGGGTAATCTAATATGGTTGGAGAGGGTAATTTAATATGTTTGGAGAGGGTAATTTAATATGGTTGGAGAGGGTAATCTATCAAACTGGTCTGTCTACATTAATTGTTTTGGTTTCTTCAATAAAACAAGCATAACAAATATTTATTTTGCATTGATTTGACTGTATTGTATTTGTCTCTGCTGATTGGTTTTCATGTCTGTGTAAAAAAGTTATAGGTGTACTTACACACCTTCTTACTTTGTTTATTGATGATTCCTTTAATAATTGTTGGAGTTGTATAATGAGGTAAAGCTTAAGTAAACTCTATTAATACGTATAAGCGTTTATTAGAGACGGGTTGATTGGATGTGGAGTAGCGCAACGTGTATGATTATCTAAGTTTGTTCGCTCTGCAAGTTGACCAATGCATTAGTGTTAACATCAAAATCCCTCTTTATAATCTAAAGGACATTCATTTAAATGCTTTATGGCAGTCAATAAGTCATGCCCATAACAGTAAATGCTTTATGGCAGTCAATAAGTCATGCCCATAACAGTAAATGCTTTATGGCAGTCAATAAGTCATGCCCATAACAGTAAATGCTTTATGGCAGTCAATAAGTCATGCCCATAACAGCACGTATGGGTTTATGGTATAAGATACAATTTAAATGTTACGCATATCTTTCTGGTAAAAATGTGAACACAAAACCCCAAAATATTTAAATGACGTAGCACAATCAATTGTTACGGATTACTAATCACTTTTATTTGGTCAACATAAGATATCTAGCACATATCAGTGATACGTCTCATGCTCATGAACCTCATGCCACTCATGCCCATATCCCTGAAGCTCCTGTACTCTCCGGGCCTCATGTACATCTGTCTGCCTCTGAAGTGGGGCTGCTCGTACATCAGCCAGTGGCCGTCCATCACGTTGCAGGACTGGCAGTCTGACATACGGTAACGCTCCTGGATGGAGTCACAGTCATCCATCATCTCGTGCATCTGACCTCCGAAGTTCTCCCTCTCGTAGATCCTCATCCTGTAGTTTCCACGGTGCTTTTAGGAGGAAATAAGAATATGTTTAATTATTTACTAAATGCAACAGACTGTTGAATAGCTCAAATATGATTTGCGTGATTAATTATGTTACAGCAGCCTGAATATCATATTTTACCATGGGGATCATGCGGCAGGACCTGATACCATCGCTCATTCCCATCATACTCTGGTAGTCAGAGTACTCTCCCCTCTTCATGAAGTACTGGTTTCCCATGTAGTTGGGGCGCTCGTACACCATGAAGCATCCACTCTGAACCCTGCAGGATTGGCACCTGCTCATGTAGGAGGAAATGTCGGGGCAGTCGGAGCTGCACTCATAAGAGCGGCCCTGGAAGTTTCTGTCCTCGTAGAAGGTGGCCTGAAAACACAATGTATTTATTTATAATATCTCAGTATACAGTATAATACAATAAATGCAACAAATATAAGAATATTTTAGTTTTGTATGTAAAGATAAAGAGCAAAATGTATTTTAGGTTAAAAAAAACAACTAAAAAATGCTTACTCTTCCCATGTTCATGCCGGTGGTGGTCATTGTTGGTCACTGAGTTGCTGCTGCTGTTGCTACCTCTGCACTGATGTCCTGTCTGTGGTAACCCTTACTTTTATACCTGACCTAACCCAAAGAATCTGTTGGCCCCATTGTGTAAACCCCTGACCCAGCAACAGGGTATAGAGGCCTGTAGAGTGCTGAAGTACCATAGTCATATTTCCACGTGACTGGGTCAATTGAAGACATAAAAGCCTTTTTTCACTGTGAAACAGGTAACACAAAACCTTTTATAGGAACAATAGACTCTGACATTGGCAACCATTGCATACATATATGCATATGAGTGGGGTGGAGTCTACAAGTCAGTTACACTATTTCAATTATATTTCACCATATGATTCATATTCCCTCATGATCTCTTTCATTCAGTGAAGTCAGTTAAACTTAACTCTTGTGTCAATGCTAAAATGTAATCACCTGACTCCATAAATTATTTTTCTGTCAATATAATTTCTTTCTGGATCAAATATGAATCCCATGTCCCCATGACAACTCCCAGTTAAATAATGGTTCAGAAAAGTAAAACATGTATTTGAAGAGATTTTGATGAGAATTAAATGAACAGAGAATCAAAAACCTTTTTTGACAACAGTGTTTCAAAATGTTCCTGGCCACTACTACTCACTTAGTGTATCTAGATTGTGACTAACTGGCTTAGAAGACAGCGTACTGTGCGGAATGAAGATTTTCTAGGAACATCACAACCACAATTAATGTTGATTCCTGAGTGTATGGTAGCCCTAATTCTGCATGCTTTTAAAAGTTAAGAGTTGCATTTCACTTATTGAGGGGATACACCATATATACAATTTTTCCTGATTAGTTTGAAGATTACAACACACATAACTAACTAGTTATATCAATTAGACAAATATACTGAAAAAATTGCAGTCGGGCCAACAAGTCAAATGTAATTTGAAGAGTTGGGACTGAGAATGGGCCATCCGGGATGCAGGCGAGTTGTCAGACAAGTGTTTTTATAAGATCAAAAACCCTTATTAATGTCCTAATAGGATAGGGGTTTGCTATGTCAGTGACGTAATCCCTAAAGCAGCATTGGTTAGCGATAGCATCCGCTGGCTGCTTTAGCTAACCAATGTCTTCACTCTAGAACTAGCTAGCTAACATTATAAGGCTGGTTTTGACAGCCAATTTCTAAGATGTACTTCAAAATACTTAGAGATGAATGTGGAGATTGTCTTATTAACTTAACAAGAACTAATACAGGGAAAATTGGAATATCATAAACAGGTTAATCAAAACATGTAATTCTTCATGTAGAAAATGCAACTATAATAGTTATTTTTGGAAACATTTGTACTTCTATATATTTTTCAAACAGCAAGGATAATGACTTGTAATAATGGAAAAACTATATTTCCATAAAACAGTAAAAAAATAATAATAATAATTTAATTAAAATATGATTAAATAGTTTTCCAATTAAACAAAAATCTATGATTGGTAACATCACAATAAACAATCTATAATTTCATATTTTTTCCTTTCAACAATAGTACATATTTGTAAAAATCTTGAGTTTCATTATTATTATTATAGATGTTTTTAACAATAATGATTATTTGTTGCTCAGTGAGCAACTGTGTGGAATGGTTTCCAAAGAGGGGCCAACCACGTGGCCTTTCATGTCCCTTGGACAATCCTGATTTGATGCTAAAATCTCATATAACAGTATATTTCTATACAAAACGTTGTATGTTATGTATGTTTAATAAATGTGTTATGATGAAGTCCTTATGTAGGTACCCAAACATATTTGCAAGTCAATGAAGCTGTTCATCTAGTCCTATTGCTAATAATTCAATATACTGTAAGGTATATAGCATAATTTGTCTCAGCTACATGACAAGGCGTGAAGTTGTGTGAACATGAAATCAGTTAAAAAGGGAGACATTAAAGGGATAGTGTGAGACTTTGGCAGAGTAAAATGAACTCACAGATAAAATGTTTATGTTTATGCTTGCAACTTGAAGGAAGTTGAAGATAGTTGAACTAGCGTTAGAGCTATGACTGGAATTCGAATGGGACAGCTAGCATGCTTCAGTAGTCAGAGTTCATCTGACTCCGAGTGAGTAGAAAAAGGCCTTAAAATCACTTTAAAAAGGTTTGTGAACTATTTTATTCAAATGTTTGTATATAGTAGCAAACAATATATATATAATGGTTTATATATTCAAGCAATATATACAGTTGAAGTCGGAAGTTTACATACACCTTAGCCAAATACATTTAAACTCAGTTTTTCACAATTCCTGACATTTAATCCTAGAAAAAATGCCCTGTTTTAGGTCAGTTAGGATCACCACTTTATTTTAAGAATGTGAAATAATAGTAGAGAGAATGATTTATTTCAGCTTTTATTTCTTTCATCACATTCTCAGTGGGTCAGATGTTTACATACACTCAATTAGTATTTGGTAGCATTGCCTTTAAATTGTTTAACTTGGGTCAAATGTTTCGTGCAGTCTTCCACAAGCTTCCCACAATAAATTGGGTGAATTTTGGCCAATTCCTCCTGACAGAACTGGTGTAACTGAGTCAGGTTTGTAGACCTCCTTGCTCGCACACGCTATTTCAGTTCTGCCCACAAATTTTCGATGGAATTTAAGTCAGGGCTTTGTGACAGCCACTCAAATACCGTGACTTTGTTGTCCTTAAGCCATTTGGCCACAACTTTGGAAGTATGCTTGGGGTCATTGTCCATTTGGAAGACCCATTCGCGACCAAGCTTTAACTTCCTGACTGATGTCTTGAGATGTTGCTTCAATATATCCACATAATTTTCATTCCTCATGATGCCATCTATTTTTTAAAGTGCACCAGCCCCTCATGCAGTAAAGCACCCCCACAACATGATGCTGCCACCCCTGTGCTTCAGGGTTGGGATGGTGTTCTTCGGCTTGCAAGCGTCCCCCTTTTTCCTCCAAACATAACAATGGTCATTATGGCCAACAGTTCTATTTCTGTTTCATCAGACCAGAGGACATTTCTCCAAAAAGTTTGATATTTGTCCCCATGTGCAGTTGCAAACTGTAGTCTGGCTTTTTTTATGGCGGTTTTGGAGCAGTGGCTTCTTCCTTGCTGAGCGGCCTTTCAGGGTATGTCGATATCGGACTCGTTTTACTGTGGATATAGATACTTTTGTACCTGTTTCCTCCAGCATCTTCACAAGGTCCTTTGCTGTTGTTCTGGGATTGATTTGCACTTTTCTCACAAAAGTATGTTAATCTCTAGGAAACAGAACACGTCTCCTTCCTGAGTGGTATGACGGCTGCGTGGTCCCATGGTGTTTATACTTGCGTACTATTGTTTGTACAGATGAACGTGGTACCTTCAGGCATTTGGAAATTGCTCCCAAGGATGAACAAGACTTGTGGAGGTCTACAATTTATTTTCGGAGGTCTTGGCTGATTTCTTTAGATTTTCCCATGATATCGAGCAGAGAGGCACTGAGTTTGAAGGTAGGCCTTGAAATACATCCACAGGTAAACCTCCAATGGACTCAAATTATGTTAATTAGCCTATCAGAAGCTTCTAAAGCCATGACATCCTTTTCTGGAATTTTCCAAGCTGTTTAAAGGCACAGTGTATGTAAACTTCTGACCCACTGGAATTGTGATATAGTGAATTGTAAGTGAAATAATCTGTCTCTTAACAATTGTTGGAAGAATTACTTGTGTCATGCACAAAGTAGATGTCCTAACCGACTTGCCAAAACTATAGTTTGTTAACATGAAATCTGTGGAGTGGTTGAAAAATGAATTTGAATGACTTCAACCTAAGTGTATGTAAACTTCTGACTTCAACTGTAGTAGCAGGAGTCAATGATATGCCTAATGCTCATTTAAATGATAGCACACTCAATTGTTACGGATTACTAATCACTTTTATTTGGTCAACATAAGATATCTAGCACATATCAGTGATACGTCTCATGCTCATGAACCTCATGCCACTCATGCCCATCTCTCTGAAGCTCCTGTACTCTCCGGGCCTCATGTACATCTGCCTGCCTCTGAAGTGGGGCTGCTCGTACATCAGCCAGTGGCCGTCCATCACGTTGCAGGACTGGCAGTCTGACATACGGTAACGCTCCTGGATGGAGTCACAGTCATCCATCATCTCGTGCATCTGACCTCCGAAGTTCTCCCTCTCGTAGATCCTCATCCTGTAGTTTCCACGGTGCTGTTAGGAGGAAAGAACATTATAGGGTTACTTTATTGATCAGTGAAATTATATATAAACTAATTTTATGTGAGAATACCACCTTTAAAACATACTTTATTTTCAAGGATTAATCTACGTTCAACCTACCATGGGGATCATGCGGCAGGACCTGAAACCATCGGTCATTCCCATCATACTCTGGTAGTCAGAGTACTCTCCCCTCTTCATGAAGTACTGGTTTCCCATGTAGTTGGGGCGCTCGTACACCATGAAGCATCCACTCTGAATTCTGCAGGATTGGCACCTGCTCATGTAGGAGGAAATGTCGGGGCAGTCGGAGCTGCACTCATAAGAGCGGCCCTGGAAGTTTCTGTCCTCGTAGAAGGTGGCCTGAAAATAAAAAGTAATCATTTATATGAATTAAACAATTGTTTGAAACAAACATTTTAGATACATGTGCGATGCTATTCAATCACAATGGTAACCAGGTACAACTATCATGTTGTAGTTTAGGGTGCATGAGGTAACCTAGTGGTTAGAGCGTTGGGCCAGTAACCAAATAGTCCCTGGTTTGAATAACCGAGCTGACAAGGTGAAAAACCTGCCAATGTGTCTTTGATCAAGGCACTTAACCCTAATTTTCTCCAGGGGCTGACCCTGTATGTAGGCCGTCATTGTAAAGAAGAAGTTGTTCTTAACTGACTTGCCTAGTTAAACAAAGGTTAAATAATAAAAAAAAGACCATCACAGCCCTTTTCTATAACAATTTATGAAAAGTAAAGCATATGTTTATAAAAACTTCCCAGTGCTTACCCTGCCCATGTTCATGCTGGTGTTGGACATGTTTGCTCACTGTGCTGCTGGTTGCTGATCCTGAACTGACTTCCTACCTGGTTTAACCCTTTCTTTTATACCTGACCAAACCTAAAGAATCCCTGGCTCCATTGTTCAAATCCCTGACTCAGCACCATGCTATAGAGGCCTACTGAGGCCACTGAGATGACGTCCACATTTTCAGGGACTGGATCTCTCAGGTCCTATTGTATCCATCGTTGGCCACTAGATTATTGCCAGTTATTTCAATTGCAACCATTACTGCTCCCTAAAGCTGATGTCAGTGTTAACATCTTAGTCATGCTTGCTGTCAAAATCTTTGAAGACGATTTCAGCCTCTACTTTATATACACTGAGTGTACAAAACATTACGAACACCTGCTCTTTCCATGACATAGACTGACCAGGTGAGTCCAGGTGAAAGCTATGATCTCTTATTGATGTCACTTGTTAAATCCACTTCAATCAGTCTAGATGAAGGGGAGGAGAAGGATTTTTAAGCCTTAAGATAAATTGAGACATGGATTGTGTATGTGTACCTTTCAGAGGGTGAATGGGCAAGACCAAATATTTAATTGCCTTTGAATGTTGTATGGTATTATGTGCCAAGTGCACCAGTTTGTGTCAAGAACTGCAACAATGCAGGTTTTTTCACGCTCAACAGTTTCCCGTGTGTATCAAGAATAGTCCACCACCCAAAGGACATTCAGACAATTTGACTCAGCGGTGGGAAGCATTGGAGTCAACATGGGCCAGGTGTTCTTAATGTTTTGTACACTCGTAAATTAAACAAAGCACTCTACACCAACAGAGCTCTCTGTTTTACTGTCAATGTGCTCTTGAGCAATGCGCTTAACCCCAATTGCTCCTGTAAGCTGCTCTGGTTAAGAGCGTCTTCTAAATTACGTAAATGTAAAACTGTCTAATGCTGTGCAGTGGCCCAAGGGACATTTTGTGGCTCACCAAACAAGTTGGTTCTGGGGTCGCCCACAGCTTCTCATATCTTGGGGTTGTGATTACTAACTATGGGGAGTCCCTCGTCAGTAAATCAGCTACATTTGTTGATTGACTTGGCTGGCTTGCTTATCCTTCCTTCCTCTTTAAAATAGCAAAATTAAGTAGCTAGCTAGCAAACTAGCAATCACAAAGTCACCTTAATAACATCAAAGATGTATTGTCGGTCATTCTGAAGATGTCTCGAAGCTCTGATGATTCTAGAAAGGTGTTTAAAAAGTCTAAAATACAAGTGTTCAAATAAAAGTTCCCAGATATTAAATATAAGGCATACTTTTAGCACACTGTTTTGTAAGTAATCAAAAAAAAAATACATACATTTGAATATAGTTGTGTAATATCAGATATCTCTTCACATCTTACATTTCATAATATATTTAGTATGATGTGTTACGCCCTGCATTATTTAATGGTTGCACATTTTAAAAATAAAATTCATGCTATTCGTACAGTGCGTTCAGGAAAGTATTCAGATCCCTTGACTTTTTCCACATTTTGTTACGATACAGCATTCTTCTCACAAAATGTCCCACATCAATCTACACACAATACCCCATAATGACAAAGCGAAAACACAAGTATTCAGACCCTTTGCTATGAGACTTGAAATTGAGCTCAGGTGCATCATGTTTCCATTGATCATCCTTGAGATGTTTTACAATTTCATTGGAGTCCACCTGTGGTAAAATCAATTGTTTGGACATGATTTGGAAAGGAACACACCTGTCTACAGTGCCATCTGAAAGTATTCAGACCCCTTGACCTTTTCCACATTTTGATACGTTACAGCCTTATTCTAAAGTTGATGAAATAGTTTTTTTCCATCATCAATCTACACACAATACTCCATAATGACAAAGAAAAAAAATAGTTTTGAGAAATGTTTGCTAATTTATCAGACCCTTTACTCAGTACTTTGTTGAAGCACCTTTGGCAGCAATTACAGCCTCGAGTCTTCTTGGGCATGACGCTACAAGCCTGGCACACCTGTATTTGGGGAGTTTCTCCCATTCTTCTATGCAGATCCCATCAAGCTCTGTCAGGTTGAATGTGGAGCGTTGCTGCACCCACAGCTATTTTCAGGTCTCTCCAGAGATTTTTGTCGGGTTCAAGTTGGGGCTCTGGTTGGGCCACTCAAGGAAATTCAGAGACTTGTCCCGAAGCCACTCCTGTATTGTCTTAACTGTGTGCTTAGCGTCGTTGTCCTGTTGGAAGGTGAGCCTTCACTCTGACAGAGCTCCGTAGTTCTTTTGTGGAGATAGGAGAAACATCCAGAGGGACAACCGTCTCTGCAGCACTCCACCAATCAGGCCTTTATGGTTGAGTGGTCAGACGGAAGCCATTCCTCAGTAAAAGTCACATGACAGCCCGCTTGGAGTTTGCCAAAAGGCACCTAAAGACTCTCAGACCATGAGAAACAAGATTCTGTGGTCTGATGGAACCAAGATCGAACTCTAAATGCCAAACGTCACATCTGGAGGAAACCTGGCACCATAACTACTGTGAAGCATGGGGGTGGCAAAAAGTTTGAAAGGCAAAAAAGCGAAAGTTCACCTTCCAACACGACAACAACCCTAAGCACACAGAATCCACTGTTTGTAAACATTGTACATGTGAACAAACACTGTATATTCTCAAAACAGGTTTAAAACTATAATTATGATACAAACCTTGGATTCTAAGAAGCTCATATTTTGGGTTCTGATAGGGTACAACAGTTAAAGTAAGGTCATGAAACATTTCTAAGTTATATTCTTTAAGAATCAATGGGTACATATATTTTGTTCACAGTGTGCTGGCTTAACATAGACCGACATTCCTACTCCTATAAATGACGTGGAAACAACGTTGATTGAACCAGTGTGTGCCTAGTGTTCATAATCAAAAGTGAGTTGTTACTTAAATAACCTTTGTAGTTGATAAACATCATACAAAAGACTGGACTCACCTTGTATTATGTATTTTTTAAATCAAATACATCAATAATGTATTCATTTGTTAAATCCTCTTAATGATATTGAATGGGATCTTCAAGGTCCAATGCATCTTGTCAGGTCCTGACTGACTGAGGCCAGGTTTCTGGCTCCCTCTATTGGGAGTCGTATGGCTACAGTCAGGACCTGACAATAGTATTCAGGGAGTCTTTTGAGTTTGGTTAATCTCCAATTAGAGGCAGCTGTCTTGAGTTGTCTCTAATTGGGAATTCTATTTATTTTCCATTGTGTTCCACCTACGTCGTGGATTATTGTGTGTGCTTGTATTACTTGACACCAGTTCAAGGTGCTGTCTCTGTTTCGTGCGTTTGTTGTTTTGATTTGGTTTTAATTAAACATGTTTGCACGCACCTCTCGCTCTGCGCCTCGTTCCCTTACCTCGCATCTTGACACATCTGTTTTTTATCTCAATATCAAATCATTTCTGGGTAACAGTTAAGTACCTTACTGTGATTGTTTTAAATTAAAATGGTCAAAAAGCAACAAAAAGAGCTTCTTAGTAAAATGGCCAGTCCTTATATCCAGAGCTCTGTCTATGAATTTGAGAGTGATTACATTTCTCCAGGCACATCCTTCAGCTTTTTACCAAAACAGAGGCGGGGTAACGCTTTGTTATTGTTTTAACTGTAGATTTCCCATTTGAGACAATATGTGTGATTTCTGCTAAATGTCTTAAATCATGTACAATCTTTTTTTAAAGTATTACTCAATGTATGGAGAACCTTCAATTTCAAGGCTGTTACTAGCTAATCTCAAAAGGCTTTATGTTACTTTGTTTGAGAAACAGCCAATTGAGAAACAGATATTGAGGGATCCAGTCCCTGAAAATGTGGACGTCACCTCAGTGGCCTCAGTAGGCCTCTATAGCATGGTGCTGGGTCAGGGGTTTGAACAATGGAGCTAGGGATTCTTTAGGTTTGGTCAGGTATAAAAGAAAGGGTTAAACCAGGTAGGAAGTCAGTTGAGGATCAGCAACCAGCAGCACAGTGAGCAAACATGTCCAACACCAGCATGAACATGGGCAGGGTAAGCACTGGGAAGTTTAAAAAAAAAGATATGCTTTAATTTTCATAGCTTGTTCTACAAGGGCTGTTATGATCTAGAACCCTAAACTACAACATGATAGTTGTACTTATCCCAATAACCTGGTTACCGTTGTGACAGAATATGTATCTAAAACGTCTGTTTCAAACAGTTGTTTAATTCCTATAAATATTTATTTTCAGGCCACCTTCTACGAGGACAGGAACTTCCAGGGCCGCTCTTATGAGTGCAGCTCCGACTGCCCCGACATTTCCTCCTACATGAGCAGGTGCCAATCCTGCAGGATCCAGAGTGGATGCTTCATGATGTACGAGCGCCCCAACTACATGGGAAACCAGTACTTCATGAAGAGGGGAGAGTACTCTGACTACCAGAGTATGATGGGAATGACCGATGGTTTCAGGTCCTGCCGCATGATCCCCATGGTAGGTTGAAAATATTTCATCTTAAAATAGAATAATCTTGTCATTGAAATTATAGTTCTCATATATAATTTATCTGATCAATGAAATCTGGTCAATGAAATCTTTCCTCCTAACAGCACCGTGGAAACTTCAGGATGAGGATCTACGAGAGGGAGAACTTCGGAGGTCAGATGCACGAGATGATGGACGACTGTGACTCCATCCAGGAGCGTTACCGTATGTCAGACTGCCAGTCCTGCAACGTGATGGACGGCCACTGGCTGATGTACGAGCAGCCCCACTTCAGAGGCAGGCAGATGTACATGAGGCCCGGAGAGTACAGGAGCTTCAGAGAGATGGGCATGGGAATGGGTGGTATGGGTGGCATGAGGTTCATGAGCATGAGGCGTATCATGGACAGCATGTCTATGTAAATTCTTCAAATAATGTATGAAAATTGTTGATTAAATTTTTTCCACATTTTAAAACTGCTAACTTGTCTTCTATATGTGATATGTCACTTCATGTTTAAGCATTTCACTATTTCACTCCCTACATCTTTAACATTTCAACGTTTCTGTGTAGATTTGATTCTTTACAATTGATGTACAGTATGCTAGATGCAAAATAATATCCAGTGATATCTCAGATCTTTAATTTCGAAAATATTACTCAATCCTGCCATGCTATTTTGCAGAGCACAATTTTAGGGATTTTCAAATAAACTAACTTTCAAAATCTTAAACAATAAATATAGGGTGAGAGGAAGATGAGCCACAATGAATTAGCATCTGTTTTTTAATCTATAAAAGTAAGTATAAAAGTTGTCAGTAATATGCTATTTGATATTTTTCCTACTGATCTACACAACCTTCTCTATTTTCAAAGTGAAAGAAAAATAATATTAAAAAAATACTTCTTAATGCGTCTTTACACCCCAGAGTTAATACTTGGTCGATACATCTTTGGCAGCCATTACAGCTGTGAAGAATTCTGAATAAGACTCTTAGGGCAAAATATATCCATAGTTTTTGACAAAATTGCTCCAGCTCAGTAAATTTGGTTGGGAATCATTGGTGGAAAGCAATATTAAAACTTGGTCTATGATTTTCAAGCAAATATTTAAGTCAGGACTGAGACTGGACCATTAATTAACACTCAACACTTATTGGAAAGCCATTCTGGTGTGTCTTTGACATAGAATTGTGTGTAATTTAACTATCCCAGGGTTAGGTATTCAGAAGACTAAAGTGGGTTTTCCTGCAACTTTTACCAGCTCCTTTGGTCCTTTCATATTTCTTTTGATCCTGGCAAACTCCCCAGTCCCGGACGGTGACAAACATACCCTTAACATGATGCTGTCACCACAGTCGTTGAAAATACAGATGGTTCCAAGCTGTGTTGTGTTTTATTAGATTTGATCCAGGCCTGTAGTTTTTAATTTATGTCCAAAAGTTATTTCCTTTGCCATGTTGTCTTGCAGTACTTAATGGCCTTGTTGCAAATAGAATGGATGATTTGGAGTGGAATTTTTTAAACACAGGATTCCTCATTTTACCTTTGTCGTACAGGCCACTAATGTGGAATGAATGTTATGTTGTAGATATTCTTTATTTCCTAACTATTGTGGTGGCAGCATCATGTTATGGGTAGGGTTGTCACTGGTAGGGACTGGGGAAGTTGTCCGGATCAAAATACATTTGAAAGGGCAAAGCCCACATACCCTGCCTCAATCTTCTGAATACCTAACCCTGAGTTACACCAATTTGAATGCCAAAGACACACCAGAATGGCTTTCCAAGAGGTGTTGAGTGTTCCTGAATGGTCCGGTCTCAGTCCTGACTTAAATCTGCTTGAAAAACAGAGACAAGGTTTGAATATTGCTTTCCATCAATGATTCCCAAACAAATTTACTGAGCCTGAGCAATTTTGAGAAAAACTATGGATATATGTTGCCCTAAGAGCTGGTAGAATCATATTCAGATTTATTCATAGCTGTAATGGGTGTCAACGGATGCGTCCACCAAGCATTAACTCTGTGGTGTGAAGACATAGTCAATCAAGACATCTTCGTTTTTTATTTGGAATTGATTTGTTCTATAATTTATATATCACTTTGAACATGTTGAGTAGGTTGTGTACATCAGTAGGACAAACATCTAATATTATCTATTTTTAGATTACATTTTAAGGCATCAACATTTGAAGACAGTGCAAGGGGTCTGTCGACTTATTAGGCACTGTATGTACAGTGCACACTGATGCATGTATTTTATATTTAACCTTTATTTAACTAGGCAAGTCAGTTAAGAACAAATTCTTATTTACAATGATGGCCTATTCCGGCCTCCCCTAACCCAGACGAAGCTAGGTCAATTGTGCGCCGACCTACGGGACTCCCGATCACAGACGGTTGTGATACAGCCCGGGATCGAACCAGGGTCTGCAGTGATGTGATATGTGTAATTACACCTGGACCGGTTTTATATATATATATATATGTAAGATCTGTAAATAAATGCAAATTAATTGTTGCTAACGTTCCTCTCACCTTATAATTATTGTTTAAGATAACTCTGTTATCTTGATTTTGAAAGTTAGTTTATTTGAAGATACTTAAAATTGTCCATTCAGGATCGAGTATCTTTTATAAATTAAAGATCTGAGATATCATTGGATATTATTTTACAGTACACAGAAACTTTTAAATGTTAAAGGTATAAGGAGTGAAATAGTGAAACGCTTAAACATGGAGTGCTCTGAGTCTAATAATCACAAAAGAAGACAATTTAGCAGTTTTAGAATTTGAAAACAATTTAATCAACAATTTTCATACATTATTTGACGAATTTACATAGACATGTTGTCCATGATACGCCTCATGCTCATGAACCTCATGCCACTCATGCCCATATCCCTGAAGCTCCTGTACTCTCCAGGCCTCATGTACATCTGCCTGCCTCTGAAGTGGGGCTGCTCGTACATCAGCCAGTGGCCGTCCATCACGTTGCAGGACTGGCAGTCTGACATACGGTAACGCTCCTGGATGGAGTCACAGTCGTCCATCATCTCGTGCATCTGACCTCCAAAGTTCTCCCTCTCGTAGATCCTCATCCTGAAGTTTCCACGGTGCTGTTAGGAGGAAAGAACAAGTTTCATTGATCAGATAAACTATGTATAAAACTTGTGTAATAGGAGAGTTTTATTTTCAATGACAAGATTAGTCTATTTTAAGATGAAATATTTTCAACCTACCATGGGGATCGTGCGACAGGACCTGATGCAGTCGTTCATTCCCATCATGCGCTGGTAGTCAGAGTACTCTCCCCTCTTCATGAAGTACTGGTTTCCCATGAAGTTAGGGCGATCATACACCATAAAGCATCCACTCTCAACCCTGCAGGAGTGGCACCTGCTCAGGTAGGAGGACATGTCAGGGCAGTCCTGGCTGGTCTCATAAGAACGACCCTGGAAGTTCTTGTCCTCGTAGAAGATGATCTAAAAACACAACAATAAAATATATGGAAATATTATTACCAAATAAATATATATTCAACCAGCCGTTACTAAAGCATTACATGTACAACTTAAAATGATAGGATGAAACACTCTGCCTACCTTGCCCATCATGGTTGCGGTTGTTTCTTTGAGCTGTGCTGCTGCTGTACTGGCATCCTGCCTGTTTTAACCCTTACTTTTATACCTGACCTAACCCAAAGAATCCGTGGGTCCCATTGTGTAAACCCCTGACCCAGCAACACCGTATAGAGGCCTGTAGAGTGCTGAAGTGCTTTCACTACATTTCCATGTGACTTTGTCCCTAGAAGACTTTAGAATAGTTTTTTTCCATTGAGAAGTCAATACAACTGAGCTTTTCAAAGCAGTATACAATGGTGTATTTTAAATATCTAAAATCACACTAGATATTTAGTAAAACATGTTCAGTAAAAGTGTTATTTTGCTTTAGGTTGTTTTAATGCTATAGCCGTGACATAATCCATAAATCTATGCCAACAGCATTCATTTTAGTTTCACGGGTCAGTTAATTATTGTGTATAAGTCCTTTGGTGCATAAATGCAAACAAATTAGTTAAGAAAATAGATAACAATCAAGCAGTTTGATGGATATAATATTAGTAGATACATATTACAGTGTCTATAAAGTCGTTAAATAGTCACTCTTAATTGATATGAAATTACCAGAAAATGTATAATTGATTATAAATGTATTAATTTATTATATTTCCATCATTCAACCAATGAAAGTTGACCTATAATCTCCCCTAGAGTTCACTGTCTCATTGTCTCTTCGTTAGAGGTCTAATATAGCTTGAATTCCCCATATCATTGTCTCCTCATTAGAGGTCTAATATAGCTTGAATTCCCCATATTCATCACTGCCATCCTTCACTACATGATGCTCCTTTTCAATACATTTTTTCAATTTACTTACAGGATCGCTGCAGTGTTCATATTCATTCTAACATGATTATTTCCTATTTAGCAGACACTTCTGTCCAAAGCAACTTACATCAGTGAAAGAATGCATTTTAACATGGATGACCCCAGCAGCAATTGAACCCACAACCCCGTCTAACATCAGTGAAAGAATGCATTTTAACATGGGTGACCCCAGCAGCAATTGAACCCACGACCCTGACGTTGCTATCGTCATGCTCTTACCAACTGAGCCACACAGGACCACTAAACGTAATTTCCTGATGCAGAATGATAACTTGAATTATTTTTGCATACCTCAATCTATGACCCAAAACTCCCATTCAATCTATAATGTTTGTGAAAGTCTAAAAGTGTTAAATTAGAATTAAGCCCATGCAGAACACTGTAACATATTTTGTAGTGTTGGAAACCTTGCTTTAGGATGTTTTATTCTGGCATTTGGATTTTGTTATTGCATAATCATTATGCTATATTTGCTTCAACCTCTATAATTATAAGCCTTTGGGGTGGGAGTGGTGTGAGGGGGGGAGATCTTCAGTTTCTTGGCAATTTCTCGCATGAAATAGTCTTCATTTCTCAGAAAAAGAATAGACTGACGAGTTTCAGAAAAAAGTTATTTGTTTCTGGACATTTTGAGGCTGTAATCGAACCCACAAATGCTGATGCTCCAGATACTCAACTAGTCTAGCGAAGGCCAGTTTTATTGCTTCTTTAATCAGCACAACATTTTTCAGCTGTGCTACCATAATTGCCAAAGGGTTTTCTAATGATCAATTAGCCTTTTAAAATGATAAACTTGGATTAGCTAACACAGCGTGCCATTGGAACACAGGAGTGATGATTGCTGATAATGGGCCTCTGTACGCCTATGTAGATATTTAATAAAAAATCTGCAGTTTCCAGCTACAATAGTCATTTACAACATTAACAATGTCTACACTGTATTTCTGATCAATTTGATGTTATTTTAATGGACAAAAAATGTACTTTTCTTTAAAAAAACAAGGACATTCCTAAGTGACCCCAAACTTTTGAACGGTAGTGTATATATATATATATATTTTATTTTTTACGTTTTTGACCTCTTATTTTTTTTTTGACCTCTTATTTTTTGGTACAAAACTACATCCATTAATTTGTTTGCGTTACCTTCAGACGAGTCCCGTGACACTTGTGGGGGTCGTAGAGCAAAACGGAGGACATATTCGTACCCTACAAACATTTTTGTGAGAAGACCGATTTTCGGGAGGTCTCATGGTCTGACAAACACCTCTGTAGCTCGGCCACCTTCCACAAATGCAGAAGGCCGACATAGGAAGATGCGGTGGATTGAAACTGACAGATTTTGATGGGGATTTTTTTATTATGTGGCACACGGGTGCCTCAACGGACTCTTAAGGAGGCCCAATGCAGCAATTTCTATCTCAATATAAAATCATTTCTGGGTAACAATTAAGTACCTTACTGTGATTGTTATCAATTAAAATGGTCAAAAAGAAACAAAAATAGCTTCTTAGCAAAGAGCAATTTCTCAAGCAAGAATTTTGTTAGGACTGTCTGGGAGTGGCCTGAGTGGGGAGGGCAAAACTGAAAACTAGCTGTTATTGGAACTCTGTTTTTATTTAATTAATTATATATATATATATATATATATATATATATTTTTTTTTAATTTCATCATATCCAATTGGTAGTTACAGTCTACTCCCATCGCTACAACTCCCGTACGGACTCGGGAGAGGCGAAGGTTGAGAGCCGTCGTCCTCCGAAACACAACCCACCAAGCCGCACTGCTTCTTGACACAATGAATGCTTAACCCGGAAGCCAGCCGCACCAATGTGTCGGAGGAACCACCGTAAACCTGGCGACTGAGTCAACGTGCATGCGCCCGGCCCGCCACAGGAGATGCTAGAGCGCGATGGGACAGGGACAACCCGGCCGGCCAAACCCTCCCTAACCCGGAACTCTGTTTTTATTTAACAAGTCAGTTAAGAACACATTCTTGTTTACAATGACAGCCTACTGGTGAAGAGTGGGTTAAGTGCCTTGTTCAGGGGCAGAATGACAGATTTTTACCTTGTCAGTTGGGGATTCGATCCAGCAACCTTTCGGTTACCGGACCAATGCCCTAACCACTAGGCTACCTGCCGTCAAAGCTCCATCCCACCAGAGGCTGAAATTTCAGGCTTTCTTTTCAAACAGATCTTACACTAAAAGGGCATTATCATCATTTTCACAATTTCACAGTATTATTCCAACCATATAGTGTGTAAATATATACACACACAAAAGAAAATGCTGACTGCACTGGGCCTTTAAGAGTTTCAGCACATACTAACCTGTTAAGTCACTCTGATATAGTATGGAAGCTGAGACTCTCACAAACATGGACATGTTTGCTCTATGACCCCAACAAGCTTTTGAAGAGTTGTCTGAAGGTAACCCAGTACTGGGCGGTAAAAATTTATAGAAATTAATAGGAGTTAGAATGTGCCAACAATTTGGGTCTAAAATAAAGGGGTTAAATATGGATACTTTTCCTGAGCTTTCTTACATCTCTCAGATTAGGAAAGACACTTCAAGACATACTTCCTTTTGATACATTTTTGGACAATCTGTTTTGCCATGCATGAATGTGTTATGCAACGCTTTTCTATGGTCTAATAGCAAGGTCACATCATATTTTTTTATATATTTTGTTTACATATGCCTATAAGGGTCCTAAAATTCTAAATCAAATTGCTAAATGATCCATGTTATGACCATCTTAAAACAATTCCATATGTTACCTTAGTAGATATTGCCCTCCAAAACAGGGATGGGCAACTTTGATTGAGGTGGAGGCCACAAGAAATCTGAACTCATCATAAGGGTCCGCAGTTGCTCGTGGGTCTGTGTACCCACATCCATAACCCAAAATATTTGACAGCATGTGTATTTTCTACACATTTTGCCATGGGCTGTAGAGAAAATGTTGCAGTTTTAAATCAAGTTTGCAACAATTCTACCCATTTGCCATGTGGCGGAGAGAACATTTAGCAATTTTATAACTAATTTCATGCAATTCTACAAAAATGTGTGGAATTTCTTTCCTTCTTAATGCGTTTGAGCCAATCAGTTGTGTTGTGACAAGATAGGGGTAGTATACAGAAGATAGCCCTATTATGGCAAGAACAGCTCAAATAAGCAAAGAGACATGAAGGTCAGTCAATCCGGAACATTTAAAGAACTTTTAAAGTTTCTTCAAGTGCAGTCGCAAAAACCATCAAGCGCTATGATGAAACTGGTTCTCATGAGGACTGCCACAGTAAAGGAAGACCCAGAGTTACCTCTGCTGCAGGGAATAGTTCATTAGAGTTACCAGACATATAAATTGCAGCCAAATAAATGCTTCACAGAGTTCAAGTAACTGACACATCTCAACATCAATTGTTCAGAGGAGACTGCGTGAATCAGGCATTCATTGTCAAATTGCTGCAAAGAAACACTGCTAAAGGGCAACAATAATAAGAAGATACTTGCTTGGGCCAAGAAACACGAGCAATGGACAATAGACTGTCTTTTGGTTTGATGAGTCCAAATTTGAGATTTTTGGTTCCAACTGCCGTGTCTTTGTGAGACGCAGAGTAGGTGAACAGATGATCTCTGCATGTGTAGTTCCCACAGTGAAGCATGGAGGAGGTGTGATGGTGTGGGCGTGCTTAGCTGGTGACACTGTCTGTGATTTATTTAGAATTCAAGGCACACTTAACCAGCATGGCTACCACAGCATTCTGCAGCAATACGCCATCCTGTCTTGTTTGCGCTTAGTGGAACTATAATTTGTTTTTCAACAGGACAACGACCCAACACACCTCCAGGCTATGTAAGGCTATTTGACCAAGAAGGAGAGTGATGGAATGCTGCATCAGATGACCTGGCCTCCACAATCACCCAACCTCAACCAAATTGAGATGGTTTGGGATGAGTTGGACCGCAGAGTGAAGGAAAAGCAGCCAACAAATGCTCAGCATATGTGTGAACTCCTTCAAGACTTTTGGAAAAGCATTCCAGGTGAAGTTGGTTGAGAGAATGCCAAAAGTGTGCAAGCTGTCATCAAGGCAAAGGGTGGCTACTTTGAAGAATCTAAAATATAAATTATATTTTGATTTGTTTAACACTTTTTTACTTACTACATGATTCCATATGTGTTATTTCATAGTTTTGATGTCTTCATTATTATTCTACAATGTAGCAAATTGTAAAAAATAAAGGAAAACCCTTGAATGAGTAGGTGTTCTAAAACTTTTGACCGGTAGTGTGTATATATTACCCCCCCCCCCCCCCCCCCCCCATTTGTCATTATGGGGTATTGTGTGTAGATTGATGAGGAAAAAAATAAGATCAGATACTTGAATAAGAATTTTTAAGAAATATTTTCCTCTTAAAAAGCACAAAAAATGCTCCTTTTTCATTCTTTATATCATTTTCTTATAATATTTGTATAACAATAGATTTTGTATTAGTATTAGATGATTGTGATCTGTTATGTTATGTGGTATTTCAATTAAAGTAAATATGCTACGTCACTCATAACAAATCACTCAAACTCAGATTTTTGGGTTGAAAGGTTTTTATTTTTTAACTGTCCATGATTCGTCCCACAGAGACCAACCAGAAAGGCATTTTTCATTAAACATTGGAGCATTTACATAGACATGTTGTCCATGATACGTCTCATGCTCATGAACCTCATGCCACCCATACTACCCATTCCCATGCCCATCTCTCTGAAGTTTCTGTACTCTCCAGGCCTCATGTACATCTGCTTGCCTCTGAAGTGGGGCTGCTCGTACATCAGCCAGTGGCCGTCCATCACGTTGCAGGACTGGCAGTCTGACATACGGTAACGCTCCTGGATGGAGTCACAGTCGTCCATCATCTCGTGCATCTGACCTCCGAAGTTCTCCCTCTCGTAGATCCTCATCCTGAAGGACCCACGATGCTGTTAGGAGGAAAGAACATTATAGGGTTACTTTACTGATCAGTGAAATTATTAACAAACTCATTTTGTATGAGAATACCACCATCAAAACATACTTTACTTTCAAAGAATAGATTTACCAACATCCAACCTACCATGGGGATCATGCGGCAGGACCTGATGCATTCCCTCATTCCCATCATGCTCATGTAGTCAGAGTACTCTCCCCTCCTCATGAAGTACTGGTTTCCCATGAAGTTGGGGCGATCGTACACCATGAAGTTGCCACTCTCAACCCTGCAGGAGTGGCACCTGCTCAGGTAGGAGGTCAACTCAGGGCAGTCGGAGCTGGTCTCATAGGAACGACCCTGGAAGTTCTTGTCCTCGTAGAAGATGATCTGGGGATTACATACGTTTTGTCAGTAATACTGTCATGAAGATAGAAGCTACAATACATAATGAACTAAATCGACATTGAACTTGAACTACATTTACCCCGAAACTATTTCTGACATTATGAAATTGTTGTAGATAGTCTGTCATATAGATGTAAACAGAGGGGAAGTTATGCTCAGGTTCCTACCTTGCCCATCATGATTACGTTTAGTTCTTCAGGACTGCGCTGTGACTGCACTGAATTCCTCTCTGTGTTAACCCTAACTTTTATACCTGCCCAAAACCCAAAGAATCTGTGGCCTCTCATTGTGTAAAGTGCTGACTCAGCAACACAGCATATCGGCCTACTGCTCAGTGTGGACCTCAAAGGGTTATTATCTGTCTCTGTATGCTTTTCTGTCGCAGGTGCATGTGTGTCCTATTGTGTTCTACACATAAAGAGTAAAACAGAAGATTCTAAACATGCATGACAACGTATTATACATATAGTGTATATTATTGACTCTACGTAAGTAAAAACACATGATCATTACCTCAGTTATTATAGCAATATGGGGATTGAACTGGACATTTGTGTCTGTCTTTATTCATTATTGTAGAATAGCATTCTGAAACATATTCCTCAGAATATGTTATTAAACACTTTATCATAATTCAATCCTAATGATGCCAACAAAGGGCATACATTATAGGAATATATTTATATTGGAGAGATCAAAGTATACAAATAGGAATTGTGTATAATTTAGACCTGTGTTTAATTGTATGTCACATGCTTTCATCACAAAAATAGTTTTTGCTCTAATTGAAGCAGTCATGCACCTGCTTAAGTGTCTCTTGTCAATACATGTATTCAATACATGTATTCAAACATCAGATGGCCACTATGTAACTAGTAACTATGAAGATTTTTTATTTCACTTTCATCCCCTGTCCACTAATGGCCAGCAATCATTTTGGAATTTACACTGTAGATGCTGTATATGCAGGTGAAATTGCAATGTAGGTAAACAATATTTACTTACAGTGCCTTCAGAAATTATTCATACCCCTTGACTTTCCACATTTTGTTGTGTTACAGCCTGAATTCAAAATTGATTAAATAGTTTTTTTTTCTCATCTACATTTTTGCAAATGTATTGAAAATTTAATTAAAGCACCCTTGTTTAAGTCTCTAAGAGCTTTCCACACCTGGATTGTGCAACATTTGCCCATTAATCTTTAAAAAATGTCAGATTTGTTGTTGATCATTGCTAGACAACCATTTACAGGTCTTGTCATAGATTTTCAAGGACATTTAAGACAAAACTGTAATTCAGCCACTCAGGAACATTTACTGTTTTCATGGTAAGCAACTCCAGTGTATATTTGGCCTTGTGTTTTAGGTTATTGTCCTACTGAAATGTGAATTCATTGTGAAATCCCTGAGCAGTGTCCTTACTCTCCGGCAACAGAGTTGGGAAGGACGCCTGTACCTATGTAGTGACCAAGTGTGTTGATACACCATCCAAAGTGTAATGAATGACTTCACCATGCTCAAAGGGATATTCAATGTCAGATTTAAAAAAATATCAAATCAAATGTATTTATTGAGCCCTTTTTACATAAGCCGATGTCACAAAGTGCTATTCAGAAACCCAGCCTAAAACCCCAAACAGCAAGCAATGCAGATGTAGAAGCACGGTGGCTAGGGGTGGCCAGTCCTCTTCTGGCTGTGCCGGGTGGAGATTATAACAATTCATGGCCATTAAGGCCAGCTCTTTCTCCAAGATGTTCAAACGTTCATAGATGACCAGCAGGGTAAAATAATAATCATAGTGGTTGTAGAAGTTGCAACAGGTAAATACATCAGGAGTGAATGCCACTTCGCTTTTCATAGCCAGGCATTTAGATGCGGTAGAGAGCGCAGGAGTCCAATGCAACCTGTTACAGTATGTGACATGCACATTTTTAATCCTGAACCTATTTAGGTTTGACATAGCAAAGGGCTTGAATACGAAATGACTTCAGCTTTTCATTTTTTATTAATTTGTAAGAAAATTATAATAATGTTGCGTAATTCCTCTTTGACATTATGGAACCTTGTGTGTAGACCAGTGACAATAAAATCTAAATTTAATCTATTTTAAATTCAGCCTGTAACACATTTCTTTCTTTTTTTTGTCAAGGGGTGTGAATACTTGTATAATATATAATATAAGTACTGACATAATGTACTGCAATTATACTGCAAATGTACTGAATATTTGTATATATATATTTTATAATATATTTTTTGATAATGTAATATTTAATGATATATTGTTGTTACACAGTATATTTGAGGCATGCGAATATAATACAATATCAAATAATACATTTAAAATTATACAGTACATTATAAATACAAGGTGAGGGGAGGTTCAGCTATAATTAAAATTTGGTTACAAATCTGATACATATGAAAATGTGAAGGTGTTTACTATGTAACAGTATGCCTATACACTCTGTACCTGAATATGTAACTGCAATGTAAAAACTTGCATAGTGACTTCAGTGACATGATCACACACAGCATTTTTACTATGGTAGTACAAAGGGGGTGGGGTCTCACAAAGGTAGTAGAAAGGGGGTGGGGTCTCACTACAGTAGTTGAAAGGGGGTAGGGTCTCACTAAGGTTGTAGAAAGGGGGTGGGGTCTCACTACGGTAGTAAAAGGTGGGTGGGGTCTTACTACAGTATTAGAAAGGGGGTGGGGTCTCACTATTAATAATTTTAAGTGCTATCCTCTGTGAACACACTGTACATATTTTGTACATACAATATTGTACATATTTTTGTATAGGTAGTTTGCCCAAATAAAATAAAATAACATTTAAGGTAGTAGAAAGGGGGTGGGGTCTCTCTATGGTAAAGAAAGGGGGTGGGGTGAATTTTCCACACTGTTGGTGGAATGTTATGACTGGGTTCAACACAAGTTCAACGTAATGTCACAACGTTTTTTTCAAATAATCAAACCAAAACCAACAAACTCGTTAAATGGTTTTTATTTTGCTATTATTTTCTTATTTAGCAATTATTCCTTATTAGCCTATTTTACTACCATGTACATGTATAGTTACTTTGAATATTTATTGTGGGATTACCGTGCCCTACCTACCACCCAGTGCTTTTTTCTATGTGAAGATAATAGTGTGAATGCTTATTTCACAGCTGTAGATGGGTGGGTGTTACACCGGAATCATGAGGAAACCGAATGGTGCTGGCAGGAGCAACATGACGCTGCTTTCACCAAACTGAAAGAGCTGCTATTAAGCTAACCAGTACTCCAGTACTATGATGTGGGCAAACCAGTGGTAATATCTGCAGATGAGTCCTAGTAGGCCAGTCACATTTGCATCAAGAGCACTACAGTGTGTAGTATAAGTACTGTAGTATTCTATGGTACTGTAGTTTTCTGTAGTACTGTAGTATTCTATAGTAAACAGTAGTATTTTTTCCTGTGGGGGCTACGGTGGCATGAGACATCACATGCTAGCACCTCAGAGAAGTCCTTCTAAATGGCTGGCCGCCAACGGAGCTTCCCCAGCACGTGCGCTCCTATTATGCTGCGAAAGAATCGATTACAGTACAGGATGGGCTAGTACTGCGGGGTCAAAGGTTGTTGAACCTGTCGTCCTTAAAACAATTCTATACAGGCCAACTGCATCAAGGGCACCCAGGGGCTGAGACAACGAAACGTAGAGCAAGGGAGACTATGTACTGGCCCTCAATGTATCCTGACATAGAGAGGGATGTGCCCCTCTGTGCTCCCTGTAATGCTCTTAAACCGCATTAGGCTAAGGAGACAATTCTGTTGCCCTGGTCGATGTCTGCTGCAGACATGTTGGAATGGCAGGGTAAGATGCACTAGGTCCCGGTAGACTTGTTTTCAGGCTTGTTTGAACTGGACTACCTGTCAGATATGAGGAGCACGACTGTATATCAGCAGAAAGTAAATATAAAAATGGTATTTTACACTTGCCTCCATTCCATGCCTCATGAATAAATCTTCATCACCACAAGATCCTAAACTCCTAAAGTAAGCTCCTCTATCGAGGTGGTATCAGGCAACATATATCTGGGTGTTCAAACCAGCAACCTTTTAGTTATTGGCCCAATGGTTACTGGCCTCCGCTCTAACCACTAGGCTACCTCACACCCATATAATACAGTATAATACAATAGAGTACAGTAATGCAGTTGACACTCAAAAAGTTTAGCCTACTGAAGCTAGTTTAATTTATTTACACAAGAGAGCATATAGCTAGCTACATCTATGGGCTTTTATGTTTTTCTGTCGTGCGTAATGTGCCTGTATCACATATGTATTGGATAACGGAACAATTTCTCTGGGCTTGGGCTCATTAAATGCCATGAAAGTAGGGCTCAAAACATGTATTTAATATACAGCGGGTGAAATAAGTATTGAACACGTCACCATTTTTCTCAGTAAATATATTTCCAAAGGTGCTATTGACATGACATTTTCACCAGATGTTGGTAACAACCCAAGTAATCCATACATACAAAGAAACCAAAACAAATAAGTTCAGAAATTAAGTTATGTGTAATAATGTGAAATTACACAGGGAAAAAGTATTGAACACACTTACTGATATTTATTTAATATTTTGTACAAAAGCCTTTGTTGGTAATGACAGCTTCAAGACGACCTCCTGTATGGAGAAACTAGTTGCATGCATTGCTCTGGTGTGATTTTGGCCCATTCTTCCACACAAACAGTCTTCAAATCTTGAAGGTTCCGTGGGCCTCTTCTATGAATCTTGATCTTCAGTTCTTTCCATAGATTTTCAATGGGATTTAAGTCAGGTGATTGGCTGGACCATTCTAGCAGCTTTATTTTCTTTCTTTGAAACCAATTGAGAGTTTCCTTCGCTGTGTGTTTGGGATCATTGTCTTGCTGAAATGTCCACCCTCGTTTTATCTTCATCATCCTGGTAGATGGCAGCAGATTTTTGTCAAGAATGTCTCGGTAAATTTTCCCATTCATCCTTCCTTCAATTATGTGAAGTTTGCCAGTACCATTTGCTGAAAAGCAGGCCCACACCATGATGTTCCCACCTCCAAACTTCACTGTTGGTATGGTGTTTTTAGGGTGATGTGCAGTGCCATTTCTCCTCCAAACATGACATCCAAACAGTTCAATTTTGCTCTCATCTGACCACACTATATTCTCCCAGTATTTCATGTCAATAGCACCTTTGGAAATGTATTTACTGAGAAAAATGGTGATGTGTTCAATACTTATTTCACCCGCTGTATGTCTCATCAGGCTCAGGTAGCATCAGGTTTGAATGTTCATGCTAATCAATGCTCTAATCAAATCCAAACATTGATCTGCTTTATAATGCTTTTGAATGGGTTGCCCGGGAGAAAAGCGATTTCTTCTCGGGATGGAACATTTGCAAAATACAGAGATTGCAACCCCAGGTATCACAGTGTTGTTTCCTGCAACTTAGCAAAAATACTGGCAGACTCATACTCAGTGTCCCAGTGAAGCGCTTTTTGCTTTGCTCAGTGGGCAAAGTTGGCAGTGCGCCAACCTCCATCTCTTCTTCTAGGACATGTACGTATTGTTTAGTTTAGTAGTGTAGTTGATTTGTATATAGATATGTTTAGTGTAATTGATGTATATATATACATCATATATGTAAAGTGTACTTGATGTGTATATAGATGTGTATGGTGTAATTGATGTGTATATAGATATGTATAGTGTAGTTGATTTGTATATAGATACATAGTGTAATTGATGTGTATATACAGTATATATGTAAAGTGTAATTGATGTGTATATAGATATGTATAGGTAAGTAATTTACATGTTTCATTTACTACAGTATACTAACTCTTAAAAATATTACACAAATACTACTAAAACTAATAATATTGAACCTGCTTTTGTTTACAGTAGATGACACGGTGATGACTCAGGATTTAACACAATGTGGTTACATATGCAGTGGGCATCTAGCAGGGTATAAAAGGGCAAGGGTGCTACTAGCATTCACAGTCAAGCTTAAACAACCGACAGCAACCATGACCATGGGCAGGGTAGGTGGCGTTTAAACAAATGTTCATGTCATTCTAACTAAATGGCTGCTTTTGATGTGTGTCTGCTACACCTTAATAGGTGTTGTATAGCATTCTCACAACTTTTCTTGCAGATCATCTTCTTCGAGGACAAGAACTTCCAGGGACGTTCCTATGAGACCAGCCAGGACTGCCCTGAGCTGACCTCCCACCTGAGCAGGTGCAACTCCTGCAGGGTTGAGAGTGGCTGCTTTATGGTCTACGAGCGCCCCAACTTCATGGGACACCAGATGCTGGTCAGAAGAGGAGAGTACCCCGATAACCAGCGCCTAATGGGCATGAGCCAGAGCGACTGCATCAGGTCCAGCCGTATGATCCCCATGGTAAGGAAGAAATATAATTTATATCTTTAAATTACAAAGTAGGCTTCTAAAACTGTCATACTTTGGAATTAATACAACTTGTTTTCTCCACCAACAGCACAGAGGATCCTATAAAATGAAGATCTATGAGAAGGAGAACTTCGGAGGTCAGAACATGGAGCTGATGGACGACTGTGACTCCATCCAGGATCGTTACCGCATGTCTGACTGCCAGTCTGCCCAGGTTATGGACGGCCACTGGCTGATGTTTGAGCAGCCCCACTTCAGAGGCAGGATGATGTACATGAGGCCTGGAGAGTACAGGAGCTTCAAGGATATGGGCATGGGGTCCAAGGGCATGAGGTTCATGAGCATGAGGCGTATCATGGACATATGCTAAATCATCTGATTGTCAATTGTTCAAATAAACGTGCAAAAACACTATGTACAGTATTTGTCTTACCTGATCATTACATACCTCCTCTTCATTCTGATATATCACTTACATTTTATAATATCTGATATGACAATACCTAAAAGCAGCCATGAAGAGGGCCAATCACCAGAGGGCATCGTAAGAAAAACATAAAACTTTATACGTAAAGGCACAATCAAATCACTGTCTGTAGTTTGTGCTGAAAATCGTATGTCTTCAATGTATAATCTGATTTTATTAACAAGTAGATTTGTGTGTCATCTGCATAGCAATGAAATAGCATTTAATGTTTCTGGGTTATTATTTCAAAGGGATGTTATATATAGAGAGAGAGAATAGTACGTTTCCAAGCACTGAACCTTGCAGAACCCCAAATTCAACTTTCGTTGTTCTGCAAGGTTTAGTTCTTGGACCCTTAGTGTTCGCTCTATGTAAGCTAAGTCTTGAAAACACAACACATTTCAATTTGTTTCTTGAAGGATAAGTGCATAATCCAATGATCTGATTTGATTACAAATCTGTACACCTATTTTACAGTAGCTACAACATTTACATGGTATTCTTTTCTCCTCTAAAGAGCTGTGCGCTCAGAAAATTGACTTTATCCACTGTATTTGAACAAATATGTGAGTGTTTCATAACTTTTCATGCTATTGGGTCATTTTGTTTTGATCCAATGCTTATTCAAAAAGTGATACATAATCTGAATGTGAGGGAAATGTTATTTAAATGATAATATAATATTGATAAGTCACGTTATTATGTTATATTCCACTTAAAATGTGATGTTTGATTTTATAGCACAGTTTAAGTACCACCATTTTTAAAAAAAACAATAAATTGTCTTGAATAATGCTGACACATATCTGTGATGTATCTCAGTAGGGGAACTACATACCCAAAGTCTGTTTTAGGAACCAAACACTGCCAAGTGGACAAATCATGTTAGGTTGTATATTGAGAGGGACAACCAAAGTCAGTCATTAAATTCTAAATAAATCAGAAAATACACCAAAAACCACAATAATTCACAATATAGGTGGGCAGATACAAAAATGCTCTCAGATGGTATTTTATTTAATTTCCAGTACGTGTTTCACGATTTAAAAGGGCTACAAATTAAAAGATTTAACAGGATTCCATGATGCGTCTCACAGAACTATATCTAATTTCGCTTCTTCCCATCTCCCTGAGGTTCCTGTACTCTCCGGGCCTCATGTAAATCATCCTGCCTCTGAAATGGGGCTGCTCATACATTAGCCAGTGTCCCTCCATGACCTGGGCAGACTCGCAGTTGGCCATGCGGTAATGCTCCTGGAAGGACTCACAATCCTCCATCATCTCGTGCATCTGACCTCCGAAGTTCTCCCTCTCGTAGACTCTCATCCTGAAGGATCCTCTGTGCTGTTGTGCAAAAAAAATCATGCTCATAGTCATCACTCCTTTACAGCTGTAATTCCATTTAAAGTATGCCAGGTAGCTGAGCGGTAAAGAGCATTGGGCCAGTAACCAGAAAGTCAGAGCCGACTAGGTGAAAAATCTGTCAATGTGCCCCTGAACAAGGCACTTAAACCTAGAATAAGAGCGTCTGATAAAGTGATGAAGAAAATTAGTTTGTCATGGTTAATAAATTCCTTTTGGAACCTTGCAGAAATAAGACTTGTGTTTCATATTATTAATAAGCAAATCACATTAGTTCATAAAACAACACAAGCAAGCCAAACCTATATCCATAGGAAATTACAGTTACAGTTACAGTAACTAAATTGTTAAGCATTTTGTTTGTAATGTATTTTTCATTATATGTCGGACCCCAGTAAGACTAGCTGTCGCCATTGACGTCGGCTAATGGGGAACCTAATAAATCAAATCAAATCAAGCTGGTTTAAGTAGAAATACAGTTAAAGTTTTGATAACACAGATGATAAAATATCCCCAGAGATATTGTATTGTGTAAAATGGATCACTGAGACTTTCTCCTACCTGAGGGATCATACGGCAGGAGAGGACAGAGTCACTCATTCCCATATGCATGTAGTCAGAGTACTCTCCTCTCCTCAGGAAGAACTGGTTTCCCATGAAGTTGGAGCGGTCGTACACCATGAAGCATCCACTCTCCACCCTGCAGGAGTGGCACCTGCTCATGTAGGAGGAAATGTTGGGGCAGTCAGAGTTACACTCATAAGAGCGGCCCTGGAAGTTTCTGTCCTCGTAGAAGATGATCTGCAAGAGACCACACATCAAATGTTCAATTCACTTTCTCAAGCCTTTGCTTTCATCATGCCTGAAAAGACACAATCACCCTACTATATGTGATGATCTAACTATCCATCTTTGTTTATCTTGATCCAATTTCAAGCTGTTCTTTTCCATTAGCTGAATCCCAGATTAATACGGCTGTGCTCCGTTAGAGGACTGACAGGCTGACCCGCAACTAGCTGATCTGTACATACCTTGCCCATGTTTGATGTTCTTTGTGGGATTCTGTCCAACGACCTGTGGCTGCCAGGGGGCTTTTATACTTTATACGGACCGCAATAGGGTTTTGTTATTCACATTTTCTGGAACCTGATGAATAAGCAGGTCTGCAATCGCCGTTAATTTATTTTGTGCTATCGTGACCCGCCACAACGGCGTACCCATGGCGCTGAGGACCAGCTGAAGACACACGGAGGAAGCAGGAATGTAGAGAACATTTCTTAACGTTTAGGAGTCTACAGTTTTTGAGTGCTATATAAAAGTACAAAATGCTGGTATTTACGAAATATTATGTTAATAATTGTCACCTTTTGGGAAAGGCAGTTTAAACATTGAACTGCCAATATTATACTGAATCTGTTGTTTTCTTTCTCAAGAGAGAGACTTGTCTATAAAATACAAAACGTCAGTCCCATTTCTCACAATAAGTGACCCAAATATGTGGGAACTTACTTTTTTACAATTATAATAGAGATAGATAGATAGATAGATAGATAGATAGATAGATAGATAGATAGATAGATAGATAGATAGATAGATAGATAGATAGATAGATAGATAGATAGATAGATAGATAGATAGATAGATAGATAGATAGATAGATAGATAGATAGATAGATAGATAGGTACTTTATTGATCCCCGGGGGGGAAATTTCATTGTCAAGCAGCTACAACAAAACACAGGGCAGGTGCAAAATGCCACAACGAAAGTACACAAGACAGATACACGGTACATGATACATAGAGCGGCAGTATGAAAAAGTATAGAAATACAAGATATCTGGAGTGCAAAAAAAGCTATAAAAAGACATTGCATAGTATGAGTGGTTGGCTGAATATGTTGGATGGTTAACTATACTATACAGGTCGATGGCAGAGAAATACTTCAGTAGCTAAAAATGCGTATGATATGAGCGAGTGTAATAATAGTTTACTTAATAGACATACTGGGTAAATGAACAGGTAAGTGAACATTTTGCATGGTTAAATTAGCTGTACAGTTAGGTATACAGTTATATTTACAGATAAGTGAATACTTGCATGTTTACACAAACTGTACAGGTAAATGACAGGAAGAGATACTTTAATAGCTAAATGTGTGTATGATATCATTTGGGGTAATAATAGTATTTCCCTTAAAATACAGTCCTTAGTGCGCAGGGTTTAATTACAGACAACTGCACGTATTGCACATTCAATATACTAAAAGCAATGAGAAAAGGTGCAACTGGCAGGATGCCTACGTAAGTTAATTTCAATAATTACTTACAATATTGCATGTGATATAATATAACAACTGTACATGAGTATGTATATACAGACCTGTATGAATAAATAGGTCCTGAGTGGATGAGTGCTGACGGACCAGAGTTACTCACAGGTGGATGCATAATTGTTAAACTAGGTCCTAGCACCCCAACAGTTCCAGATCTATGTTGCCGACGGCACGGCACCCCGGTGAGGCATTATATAGTCTAATAGCTGCCGGCAGGAAGGACCTCCTGTAGCGCTCTCTGGCACACCGTGGTGGGATCAGTCTGTGACTGAAAGTGCTCCTCTGCGTCATAACCATAGCGTGCAGAGGGTGGGTGACGTTGTCCATGATGGCCAGCAGTTTGGCCAGGATCCGTCTCTCCGCCACCTCCTCTAGAGTGTCAAGGCTCATCCCCAGGACAGAGCTAGCCTTCCTGATCAGCTAATGAAAAATATAAGTTTGTTTCACTACATTGATTATGTTTATTTTGTCATGTGAGTATTTGTAAACATTAAAACCTATCATTTAAATCTCATGGACAGTCAATCCTGGCGTCCATAGCTCTGTGGTTACATTTCCCAAGCCCCATCCCCCATACAAAGCCAAGTGGTTGGACTGCTGTTGGGCTAAAACAAAAACATTAACTCAGGTTTGTGGCTTTAATCAAGGGCATGCTTCAAAATGCCAACAATGGGTCAAGAAATGAAAGGTGCTCTATGCAGAAATCGCTTCGCCATTTCCTGGTTGCTGAAATTCTAGTTTTTTTTTTCAATTTATGTGACAAAACTAGCAAGTATAGTGTAAAGAATCATTGTACCATCTAAACCGCTGTGAAATATATTTAGCACAAACCAAAAATATAGTACTGTCAGCTGTTTGATGCTGATGTACGAAACCGAAAGTAAAAGAAGAAAAATCTAACTGCAAGCATTGCAAAGCAATCACTAGCCTGCTATTCAGTGGAGTGGCTGTGTGGTCCCAAGTCTGCGATTAAGGGTCTCTTTTCCAAGCTTAAAATGATAAACTTTCCACATTGTCAATGCTGTCAATGAAGCATGATTTGTGCCGTGCTCAAAGCAACTGTTAACTCAGAACTGCCAAATCTGACTTCAGTGAGTTCAAGACAACTGAGAACAACTGAGTTTTGAACGGTCATCCAACTCGGAATTGTAAATACGGAACTTGGGCCTCTTTCTAGAGCAATGACCTGAAGATCACTGACATCATGATTCAAAAAAAAAAAAATATTTTCGAGTTCCCAGTTGTCTTGAAAGCACCATAATAAAACTCCTGAGAATGCCAGACTTTGATGACAAAGTTTGATGACAAAATTTGCCCACCTACCTATTCAAGTGAGCACAGCACAACAAGGTGAGTCCAAAAATGTCTTGTATGCTGCTGCATGAATTATGTAATATTCCAGCGAGATATGTATACTGTAGCTAAGAAAGTAATACTAAGTGGATGTTGTGTAGTAAGCTGTTAGTAGCCCATGTGCCTCACCCTAATAATTTGGTCTATTTTCCCCTCTTAATTTCTCCTACCGTTCTGACTCGGTGGTGCACATGTAGCCTTTAACCTGTTTTAGAGAAATGTAATCATTGAATATTGTAAGAGCTTTCATTGTCTGCTTATATGCCCCCTTTACTTATCCTACGGTTGCAAATAATTATATTGACTACGTCCGTCCTGGCTCGCTCATTAATGTCTTTATCGAAATTATGGATTGCCTCTTATCCGCTTGTCGTCCCCTTATGCCATAGTTTGTACATCTCAATTGTCAGTAGAAACCACATTTGTTTAAGCAAGTCAACCATATCAGCTATGTTTTTTAAAAAGGCAGTAAATGAGGCTGAATTAACTGTTTTGCTGCCAGACAAGGCTCCGCTGATAGCCAGGTGTAGCAGTGGTAAGGTGTTGGGACTGCTGTTGGGATTCTTTTGTTGGGACTGCTGTTGTTGGGACAGCTTTATGTACATGCTAAAATCACCACTGGTCTTTCTGTGAAGGTGGACAAAGGGGGTTGAAGTTGTACAGTAAAGCACATTCATTGATAGATTTTTGCCTGAGACCTAAAGACTTCTCTTGGCTCACTGAAGTAACACTTCCTTGCAGGGGACCCACATAGCAAAATCACAAGTATTAAATAGACGTTTTGGTCATTTAGCAGACACTCTTATCCAGAGCAACTCTATATGTTTCATTGTCACATACACCGGATAGGTGCAGTGAAATGTATTGTTTTACAGGATCAGCCATAGCAGTACAGCACCCCTGGAGCAAATTAAGTGTCTTGCTCAAGGGCAAATCAACAGATTTTCCACTTAGTCAGCTCAGGGATTCAAACCAGCAACCTTTCAGTTATTGGCCAAACAGTCTTAACCGCTAGGCTACCTCAAAACTAAATCAACACTGAATGTTATATGTAACACTCAAAACTGTCTTTATTGTGCCAGACCACACAGAGTTAATGTTACTCTGATCATAGGGAAGCCTTTGCTGCTCTAGTTGTCTATGGTCGGAGCCTGACTTATCTAGGTTTAATGTTTATATGTTGGTTTTGTGTTGGTCCCCAATTAGAGGCAGCTGCTTTGCCTTGTCTCTAATTGGGGGCCATATTTAGTTCATGTGTTTCCACCTGTCTTTTGTGGATCATTGTGTTTTGGTTTAGTGCTGTTTAAGCCTGCCTGTGTTACGTTCGTGTTTATTCTCTTTGTTATTTTGTGCAAGATTCTTTAATAAAAAATCATGTGGCACTACTTCAGCGCTGCGTCTTGGTCTGCCACTCACCACGTTCGTGACTGTTACTGTTTATGTAACTGTAAATAGCACTGGCCAACACTGTACATTGTTGCATTCACTTTGCACTGGTGTTAATTGTATAAAAATAAATTGAATCATGGCAAGGGTGAAATGGAACCACTCAAATTCATAGACAGAGATACGGATGCAAAAAGAGACTGTCCATGAGATCGGCATGACAGTTTTCAACATGTTGAGGCTATACATTGTTTGTTTAACAATACTCAATGGAGTAATACAGCCTCGTATTCAGGGTTGATATATCTAATCTATGGTTACAGCCTCGTATTCAGGGTTAATATATCTAATCTAAGGTTACAGCCTCGGATTCAAGGTTAATATATCTAATCTAAGGTTACAGCCTCGGATTCAGTGTTAATATATCTAATCTAAGGTTACAGCCTCGGATTCAGGGTTAATATATCTAATCTAAGGTTACAGCCTCGGATTCAGGGTTAATATATCTAATCTAAGGTTACAGCCTCGGATTCAGGGTTAATATATCTAATCTAAGGTTACAGCCTCGCATTCAGGGTTAATATATCTAATCTATGGTTACAGCCTCGGATTCAGGATTAATATATCTAATCTATGGTTACAGCCTCGGATTCAGGGTTAATATATCTAATCTAAGATTACAGCCTTGGATTCAGGGTTAATATATCTAATCTAAGGTTTCACATCGTTTTGTTATAGAACAAAGTCCCTATATAATCATCCAGGAACTCTCTACTCTGACTGCACAGAGCCCACAGAGGAGTCCCTTTGTCATTCTTGAAATTTATCAAGGATTGTTTACGATCCGAGTGAGACATTAATTGAAAGATTGAAGAAAACAATGTTGTGGAAAATATCCTTGTTTTGGTTCAGAGTTCATCTTGTGTCATCAATCATTTCAGGCAGTTTTGTTAACAATCCATTGCCAAGCTCATTCCTCTGTATCTACTGTAAATTAAGAGCACATTGAAAGTCACAAAAGGATCACATCAATTACTACTAAATTATGACTCGATAACTACTACTGCACTCTCGCCCACACTGTCTGACTAAGAACAACACCTCCTTCTCCCAATCTACACCTTCCAATCTACAGTCGACACCAAGATGGAGAAGAAGGAGACACCTCTTCATGGGGGAGGAAGATCTCCATTCTTCTTCAATGGCTTCACCTCATCCAGGAAGACACCAGTTGAGAAGGATCCCTTCCTCATCTTGCTCTTTTTCAAAATCAGATTACTGACTACCGTCAAATGGCCACCATTTAATAATGAAGGAACTAGCCCTGGTGGAGGCTGCCGCACATGGTCCTCTGTCAATGGGAAGGCCCTCTACTTTTGGATGAAACCAAAGGACCAGACCGCTACAATGAAACATCCTGGACTTACAAAACCTTGAATTCTCTTAAATTCTCTTTCCCAAAGGACACACAGAGAATATTTCTGATATCCAGCATAACAAATGAATGATTGTGTAATTATGCTGTGTCTTTCACTGTGCTTAGGGTAATGAATTTCAGATATTTGCTAGCAATCATCAACTATGTCAATTTGGTATCTACGGAACAAAAAGGAAATTACATGAACAATGAAACAGGTTTTGTGTCTGCACAAAGAAGGTAAAGACATTTATGGACATATTTTGTTATGAACAAAACCTAATTTAGCCACACACTAATTGGAATGACTGATCTGAAGTTTGGCCAATAAGAGATTGAGTAGATAGTCAAACTCCCTCCTGAACGACATCTGGAGCACACAATGAACTTTGGGCTAAAGCATTGCTGCCCAAATTCAGTTTCACTAGTCCTTTGATCTCGCCTCGAGATTGATTTAGTCTCGATCCCAGTGGACGAAGATCAAATATCAACCATAGATGATTGAACAGGGACAGTTTTCCTTTGTGCATGAAAGGACCCATTCGGACCTCAACCTGAGATTACTACAGAATTACAGAATTACAGAACTACAGAACCTCAACCTGAGATTACTACAGAATTACAGAATTACAGAACTACAGAACCTCAACCTGAGATTATTACAGAACTACAGAACCTCAACCTGAGATTATTACAGAACTACAGAACTACAGAACCTCAACCTGAGATTACTACAGAATTACAGAACTACAGAATCTCAACCTGAGATTACTACAGAATTACAGAACTACAGAACCTCAACCTGCGATTACTACAGAACTTTCAAGTTGTCTTCTCATCCCTCTGCGTGTAAAACATCTGTGTACCTCTGTATTAGTTAGGCGAACTTTCTCCTAGACATTCCTGCATTGTTCCGTCGTAGAATTATTAGAATAACTGCTTGCCTGACGCTTTTGGCTCTCTGATTCCCTTTTCCCTTGGGATGCTGTGTCTGCAACCATGTCATATCATTTTGCTGAATCTTTCATTGATCATTCATCCTGTAATGCGTTGCTTTATCTTGATGTTCCAACAAAAAAAACTTAATTGCCTTCGGAAAGATACATTAATTGTAGTTATAATTATAACCAATTATAGTTTCCTGCTGACTAACGAACAAGTGGTGACCCTTCAAATAAATGAGGCGTTATCACCTTAAAGAACAGAAAGGCCCGCACACTCTTTAAGCTTCCGATTCACCGCTTTATTGACTACATATAGATCCCAAACTGATCTTTCGTCAGGTCAAAAGTTATCACCTTACACCATTTTTTACACAGCTTCTACAACTTCAGACGATGAGACAAGAAAGTTGCGAAAACAAGACAGTTCCTGAACATCATGCTCAAGACAAAATTAAATCTCCCCCCCGAAAAACTGTTTTAGATTTTGCACAATACTAGACGCCAATAGAAACCAATAAAGGTTCCGTGATAGCAGACTGCTTGAAAGCAATCCATATAATGTATTTAAGGGATAGGTTGGGAGAGTTGGCCTTTATAACTTTGACATCACAGTTCTGGCAATTCTTTGATACAGAGCCTTTTGCTGATATGCAAATCAGGCTAATTTAGTTAACAAAGACTTTTCCTTGTCGGCACATTCTGCATTTGGATATAAACCTCGGCAGTGCTGCTGGTGAGTGGGAGGTGAACAATAACAATAAAAAAATGGGAAAGGTAAGAAGAATCTTTGGATTACGTAGACAATATCAAAGAATACATTTAAAACTTGTCAGAAACTTTACAGAAAAGTGCTAATACTTTTAGTTGTATAATTATCTGCCTCACTTTGATCACTGAAATCAGAAGTTCAATTTGACTTTGATTAGATTTTTGTAACTTCTGTAACTTCAAGCAGCATTTTATGTATTGCAACATTGCAGTTTCGTCAGAAGAGCAATCATGACAGCACTGTATAAAACGTATGGTTTGTATCTTACCAGGCTTCTCTCTCTCTCTCTCTCTCTCTCTCTCTCTCTCTTCCAGATCGTATTCTTTGAGGATAAGAATTTCCAAGGTCGTAGTTATGAGTGCAACAGCGACTGCCCAGACCTGCACTCCTACTTCAGCCGCTGTAACTCCATCAGGGTGGAGAGCGGCTGCTGGGTGCTGTACGAGCGCCCCAACTACGTAGGCTACCAGTACGTGGTGACCCCTGGGGAGTACCCTGACCACCAGCAGTGGATGGGCTTCAACGACAGCATCAGATCCTGTCGCTCTATTAAAAACGTAAGCCTTCCTGCCAAAGTAGGCTACAAACTGTAAGCCTACTAACTTTATTGTTAAGTTTGAAGATGGCACTGATGGATCGGACGTTTCTTTGTGTCAGTAGATAGATACTGACGACTTGATATATGTATATTTCAAGCATTTAAAAAAAACTTTTGACAGATCTTTTCCCGATCTTAAATGTTCTTCATTTTACATCAGAGAGACATCATGTCATTTATATAACACTTGTATATTTGGGTTTTGGCAAATTAGGATGTTTCAAAAGAAGTGTGTGACCAGATTTAGATGCAGGGCAGTGAATGGAATGCCGCAGGGTGCACCAACCAGGCAATGATCAGTCAGAAGCCAACAGACAATAATGAGAGATAAAAGGCTTATGTTTTGGCAGCAGTTTCCCTCATGCCCAGGCCCATGCACATCAATTGTTGAAGGAAACCAGGACAACAGCCAAGAAACACATTTAAAGAGGCATTCCAAAGGCCTAATATTGTTAAAGGCATATATATTAATGGCAATTCAAATAATTAAAGTGATTACTTTGATATTAATAATTAGGGATACTGGCATTTATGTATTTTTGGTTGTATTTATTTTGCAGGTCAATGGAAATTCCTTCAAGATCAGGTTCTATGACAGGCCAGATTTAGCTGGCCAGATGGCAGAGTGGAGTGAGGACTGCCCATCGGTCCAAGAAGCCTTCAAGTTCCGTGAATTCCACTCTGCTGTGGTGATGGACGGTGCCTGGGTCTTCTATGAGCTGCCCGACTACAGGGGGCGGCAGTACTTCCTGGAGCGGGGAGAGTACCGTAACTTCACGGACTGGGGTGCCACCTCCCCTGTCGTGGGCTCCTTCCACAGGATCACAGAGTTCTAGAACCCTAAGACCCCTAGTGCTCTAGTTCTAGAGCCCTACGACAACCCCCTTTCCCAGAAATCTCCCACCTCTGTGTGAGAGTGTTGCAGTCCAACAAATAAAACCCTGTTTAATCCACACACGCTGTTGTCTTCATTACTTTGACATGGGAATCACTATAGGACACACATGTACGTCAACATCAGTAGATCTACTCACTCAGTTTTCTTTAGTAATCTTTGCCAGCATTTCATCAACTGTAGAAAAGAATATAACAGAATATAATTAAATATAATCCCTTATTGCCCTCATAGGAAATAAGTATTTACACAATTCTATACAGGTTACCCATACAAACAATCACACACATACAGTTTGTCACATAGTACAGTACACAACTGTGTCACACAGTTTAAAAGCCAGTTAAACACGTACAGTATAGGAGGCAGGCACAGCAGACAAACGGGTTCAATTAAAGTTTGAATGAAAAGTTAGATGATAACATGTTTAAATTCAAGAAACATTACAATGAATCAGAATGTTACTGTAACACTCATAGACCTAGAATAACATATAATCTCAGCACACAACACAATTCAGCAAGAATATGATTAGGAAGGAAAGTCGCTGAACAAAGGAACGGACAAGTAACTGCCAAAATAAAGTAAACACCAAAATAAAGTGTCTTAATAGGGTGTTGGGCCACCATGAACCAGAACCTTGGCATATATTCTACAAGCGTCTGGAACTCTGTTGGAGGAATGCAACACCATTCTTTCAGAATAAATTCCATAATTTGGTGTTTAGTTGATGGTGGTAGAAAACACTGTCTCAGGCACCACTCCAGAATCTCCCATAAGTGTTCAGTTGGGTTGAGATCTGGTGACTGAGACATCCATGGCATATGGTTTACATCGTTCTCATGCTCATCTAACCATTCAGTGACCCCTCGTGCCCTGTGGCTGGGGGCATTGTCATCCTATGGGGCCATAGCCATGATAGCCAAGGTATTTGCAAAAATAATGGCCTGCCCAGCACTTTTATACATGACCCTAAGCATGATGTGATGTTAATTGCTTAATTAACTCAGGAACCACAGCTTTGTGAAAGCATCTGCTTTCAATATACTTTGTATCCTTAATTTACTCAGGTGTTTCTATTACTTTGGCAGTTACCTTTATCTGAACAACAAACACACACCACATCTAATATTCAAGTCTAGAAACAAGGCATTTGCAATACAACGGCTTAAGTCATTTATGTCGGATGAATACATAAGTCACTGTGACAGTCACTGTGACAGTTTACATGTTACATGTGATGTACTACAATCATTATTACTGCTTTATCCAGGATCATATTCCAATGTTCTGACTGTGAAACAAGTTTACTTTAATCTAACTCCTGGATCTTAATTTAGCTTTGTTGATCCTGGATTTTCATTTAGCTGTGTTGATCCTGGATTTTCATTTAGCTGTGTTGATCCTGAATTGTCATTTTGCTTTGATGATCCTGAATCGTCATTTAGCTGTGTTGATCCTGAATTGTCATTTAGTTGTGTTGATCCTGGATCTGTCTATATTAATTTTGTAAACCAGTGCGAATACAATTAATAACTTAACCAATAGCTTTTTATTGATTGATCCTTTATTTAACTAGGCAAGTCAGCTAAGAACAAATTCTTATTTACAATGGCGGCCTAAACCGGTCAAACTCGGACGACGCTGTGCCAATTGTGCACCGCCCTATGGGACTCCCAATCACATCCGGTTGTGATACAGTCTGGAGTTGAACCAGGTTGTCTGTAGTGACGCCTCTAGCACTGAGATAGATAGATAGATAGATAGATAGATAGATAGATAGATAGATAGATAGATAGATAGATAGATAGATAGATAGATAGATAGATAGATAGATAGATAGATAGATAGATAGATAGATAGATAGATAGATAGATAGATAGATAGATAGATAGATAGATAGATAGATAGATAGATAGATAGATAGATAGATAGATAGATAGATAGATAGATAGATAGATAGATAGATAGATAGATAGATAGATAGATACTTTATTGATCCCCGAGGGGGAAATGTCATTGTCAGGCAGCTACAACAAAACACAGGGCAGGTGCTAAATGCCAGAACGAAGGTACACAAAAGACAGATACACGATACATGATACATAGAGCGGCAGTATGGAAAAGTATATAAATACAAGATATCTGGAGTGCAGTGTCTTAGACCACTGCGCCACTTGGGAGCCCAATAGCTAAAGATAGCAACAATCAAAATCATAAAACTACATACATTTTTAGAAATCTGTCTTGGCGTTGTGCTGGTGGGCTCTTCTGAAAGTTAAATACTTTCAGCACAGTTGCTTTGGTTTGAAACTGAGCTACAGTATGTGGACAAAGAAATGTAGAGAGAGACTGCAGAAATCAATGCCACCTTTTACCTCTACACAACATAATTGATGGTTTCATCAACAACAGCATGAATGACAACAGTTGGCATACTACAGAAAGGCTGCGTTAGTCTGAACTGTATGAACTGCATAGAGAATCATATTAGGCTCATTATGATTTTACCTTTAAGACTGTGCGACTGGATGCTGTACCAGCCTAACTGTAAAGTTGTCTTAAATGTTTAATTTATTCCCATTTAAAGATAAGGGATTATCTAAATGTTATATTTTGGGGCTCCCGAGTGGTGCAGCGGTCTAAGCCACTGCATCTCAGTGCAAGAGGCGTCACTACAGACCCTGGTTTGTTTCCGGGCAGTATCACAACCGGCTGTGATCGGGAGTTGACTTGCCTAGTTAAATAAAGGTTAAAAAAATTTAAATAAATAATAATGATTAAGGGATACTGTCTGGGTTTTTTCAATTTTTTTTTGCTGTTTTAAAGCTAGTTTTTCTGCAATTCTTCACATTTTGTCATGGGGCTGAGAGAACAAAAAAATCTGTTTTAAAGCAAATTTCTTGGAATTCTACAAATGTTGTCATAATTTATGCTGTGTTCTAATGCTAACTGAGTGACTCAAACATTCTAACAAAATCAATAGGGGTCCCATGCCATGAATAAAATACTCCTGAATGGATCATTTTTGGTATTTTAAATTCTCTTTGACTGTCTAGTTAGTTTTCAAAGATAATCGTATTCAAAAATATAATTTGTTTTTTGTTGTTTAAGTTTACACTGAAAATGTTTTACCATTCAAAAAAAGTAATAATTATATAATAACTTAGGCGAGTTGTACCATTTGTACATTTGTCTATTTAATATATGGACAGCCTGTTAATAGTCTGTTAAGTCTGGGCCTAAATGGATCATGACATGGCTTTTCATTGGTTAAAACATTCAGTGTTACTCATTAGATTTCTATGATTCATGTGTATCTACAGCTGGCCTTGATGGCCCTAGATTGGTTTGGATCCCACATTAACTGACTGAGTTTTGGCACTTTCCACCTGCTATTGTGTGTGGATCGGTGATTCAGTGCTTTAGAGCAATGCGTTGATCCTACTGTACATAAATATTTGAATAGCTGATTGAAATAGCTGATTCATTTGGAGCTAACCATGTGCTTGGTGTTATTGTCTCTAACATGTATAAAAAGTATACTTGCAGACCCTGCTCTTTAGTGCTGTTCACTGCGCCTGGTGTTCTGAACTCTGAAGAAATGGAGAAGGTGAGCTGTGTCCTGGTAAAGATTCCTGAAATGAATAAGGACCTGTTCCATAGTTCCAATTCCATAGTTCCATACTTCCACATCCATAGTTCCATAGTTCTGGAATTCTGGAACTATATAGAATTCAGAATTGTGACCAACTATCTTTTCTCCTCCAACAGATTATGTTTTACGAAGACAGGAACTTCCAGGGGCGGTCGAATGCAAAGGAGACTGCGCTGACCTGCATGGCTTTTTCCGCTTGATGCAACTCTTGTTGGGTGGAGGGCGGCTGGTGGGCCCAACTGTATAAGATTCTGTCGGGTCATCAGAAATGTACAGTATGTCATGTAGACTTCGAGACCAAAGACGATGTGGAATAATAAAGGCTCAGATAAACACTGAAAAAAAATATGAACGCAACTTGCAACAATTTCAAAGATTTTACTGAGCTACATTTCATAAAAGGAAACCAGTCGTGAAATCTATGGATCTGCATCTGTTGGTCACAGATACCCTAAACAAAAAGTAGGGGTGTGGATCAGATAACCAGTCAGTATCTGGTGTGAGCACCATTTGCCTCATGCAGCATGACACATCTCCTTCGCACAGAGTTGATCCGGCTGTTGATTATGGCCTGTGGAATGTTATGCCAGTCCTCCGGCTGTGCAAAGTTGCTCGATATTGGCAGGAACTGGAGCATGCTACTATGAGTATGCAGAACTGGGACATTTTCAGCTTCCAGGAATTGTGTACAGATTCTTGCGGCATGGGGCCTTGCATTATCATGCTGAAACATGAGGTGGTGGCGGCGGATGAATGGCATGACAATGGGCCTCAGGATTTTGTCACGGTATCTCTGTGCATTCAAATATAAAATGCAATTGTGTTCGTTGTCCGTAGCTTTTACCTGCCCAAACCATAACCCAACCTCCACCATGTTGACATCTCAACAAACCGCACGCCCACACCATACACATGGTCTGCAGTTGTGAGGCCGGTTGGACATACTGCCAAATTCTCTAAAACGACATTGGAGGCAGCTTATTGTAGAGAAATGAACATTCTTATTGTAGAGAAATGAAATTCTCTGGCAACAGCTCTGGTGGACATTCCTGCAGTCAGCATGCTAATTTCACGCCCCCTTAAAACTTGAGACATCTGAAAATGTTTGAGTGACCTTTTATTGTCCCCACCACAAGGTGCACCTCTGTAATTATCATATTGTTTAATAAACTTCTTGATATGCCACACTTGTCAGGTGGATGGATTAATTGGCAAAGGAGAAATGCTCACTAACAGGGATGTCAAAACACTTCTGTACAACATTTTAGAGAAATAAGCTTTTTGAGCATGTAAAACATTTCTGGGATCTTTTATTTCAGCTCATGAAACCATGAAACACTTTACATGTTGCGTTGATATTATTTTTGTTCAGTGTATATTCAAAAATAGTTTTTTGAATAAAAAAGTGTGAAACAACAAGAAATACTTAATTTACAGAGAAACGTGATTACGGCCTTCTTCAGGTAGTTTTCAGAAGTTAGATAGGCCCCCACCTTTCAGAACATAATAAATAACCAGTAAAATTATCTTATGTCTGATCTGCCAGGCCACTGGCCTCTACAAGCTGAGTCTGTTTGAGAGGCCCAACGTCAATGGCCAGTCCCTGGAGGTGACTGAGAACCTAACCCTCTGTACAGGAGTTTTTCCACAGCCTTCCTCGAGCCCCCAAACTTCCACGGACGCCAATACCTTCTGGAGAGATGGGAGTACCGTTGCTACACCAAGTAGGGAGCTCTGTGTGCCACCGTGGGCTCCATCCGCAGCATCGTGGAATTCTAAACGGAACTACTGAAGTGAATTGTCGCAGGAATTCTGAGCCACTGGAGAAAGAAGTCTGATGATAAACATGGGTTTGTTCTTGAGTATGATTGAGGTCACTTGGAAGTTACGGAAGAGCATGGAACTTTTATATCAAAAGGCACATATTATAAACACAGTGGTCAATATCTAAGTAAATATCAATATATTTGCATAATTACAATTACTCTATACCACTAAAGTTGTATTCAAGGAATCCAATAAGTACAAATACAGAATGTTTCCTTGAGAATAAAGCCACAGTGTGTAAGAATTCCAGTAATTTAAATGAATTAAATATAATTATTGATTTGGAAGAATAGGCAACACTTTAAAACTGCTACATAAGACATTATTAAAACTATTATTATCATAATAATATGAACAACGGCATAAGATGTTATAAACCTAGTTATAATGGGCACAATAGATGATAGGCAAATCTGTTCAACTGCTGTATATCTGCACAAGTAACAAGTACAGAAGTACTGTATCTCTGCACAAGTAACAAGTACAAAGTTATTTGTTCTTTTGATGATTTTGTTGGTTGTTGGTGCATTGGGGGAAGGTGGCTTGTGGCGGGGGTGGGTCTTGAGGGTGGGGAATGGAATTATTTTATTTTTTGCGGCCTGGCGGTTGGGAGCTTGGGCCAGTGGCTGAAAGGTCGCTGGTTCGGGTCCCCGTTTTTGACCTTGTGGGAGATCTGTCAACGTGCTCTTGAGCAGGGCGTTGGCCCTGGTTGCTTCTGTGGGTCACTCTGGATGGGAGTCTGTTAGATGACTGAATGCAATGTAAATGTTGAGTGGCTTCACTGCAGGTAGATTAAATGTTTTAATACAAAAAATAAATACAAATTAAAAGTGCACAAGTATATCTGCACAAGTAACAGCTACACAAGTATATCTACACAAGTAACAAATACACAAGTATATCTGCACAAGTAACAGCTACACAAGTATATCTACACAAGTAACAAGTACACAAGTATATCTGCACAAGTAACAACTACACAAGTATATCTACACAAGTAACAAGTACACAAGTATATGTGCACAAGTAACAGATACACAAGTATATCTACACAAGTAACAAATACACAAGTATATCTGCACAAGTAACAGCTACACAAGTATATCTACACAAGTAACAAGTACACAAGTATATCTGCACAAGTAACAACTACACAAGTATATCTACACAAGTAACAAGTACACAAGTATATGTGCACAAGTAACAGATACACAAGTATATCTGCACAAGTAACAACTACACAAGTGTTTCTGTACAAGTAACAACTACACAAGTATATCTGCACAAGTAACAAATACACAAGTACATCTGCACAAGTAACAAGTACACAAGTATTTCTGCACAAGTAACAACTACACAAATATATCTGCACAATACTTATTTTTACTTAGCCTAGTTGACTTGGATCTCTTGACCACATATCTAGGCACAACATTTGAACATCCTTCCTGCTTTCACTCAAAAAAGTAAACAGTTCATGCAAACAGCGATGTAATAAAGAATTCTTACATAAACACAAAATAAGAGTCTTCTATCTTCCTGAAATATTGTCCTTGCCTTGGGGGGTTGTAGCTTTTAGTTCTATATAATACAGTTGAACTCGGAAGTTTACATACACCTTAGCCAAATACCTTTAAACTCAGTTTTTCACAATTCCTGACATTTAATCCTAGTAAAAATTCCCTGTCTTAGGTCAGTTAGGATAACCACTTCATATTAAGAATGTGAAATGTCAGAATAATAGTAGAGAGAATGATTCATTTCAGCATTTATTTCTTTCATCACATTCCCAGTGGGTCAGAATTTTACATACACTCAATTAGTATTTGGTAGCATTGCCTTTAAATTGTTTAACTTGGGTCAAACATTTCATGTAGCCTTCCACAAGCTTCCCACAATATAAGTTGGGTGAATTTTGGCCCATTCCTTCTAACAGAACTGGTGTAACTGAATCCTTGCTGAGTGGCCTTTCAGGTTATGTCGATATAGGACTCGTTTTACTGTGATTCCCCACTTTGTAGTTCCTCTCCGTGGCGTTGAGGCGGTGGGAGAAGAAGGTACAGGGATGCAGCTTAAGGTCCTGGGCCGAACGTTGGGACAGGACAGCCCCCACTCCGATATCCGAAGCATCGGCCTCCACCACAAACTGACGGGAAGGGTCAGGATGAACCAAGATAGGGGCCGTGGTGAAGCGGTGTTAGCCAACCCCGACTTGTTGTAAATGTTGTAGATGGAGAGTGGGGCATGGCTGTTGGAATCTTGAGGTGTTTTGAACTGTAAGGGCATTCCAAGACTTCAAGAATACTGATCAGAAATTATAATCCATCTGCTCTGTATGAGTAACTCCATTTTGTCAGACTCACTCTCCAGTAAATGTGGTGTGGGTGGGAGGGTGGGGTATGATGGGTTTTGGAAATGCGCCTGTCATTTCCATTGCAAATGTTAAAATTTACAGGACAGAGCCTTGTGGCCAGAAGCCAACCTCATGGAGGCCATCGCACTTCCAGCTGCCCAGAGAACAATTTAATTACATCAATAAATACTTTTCTGGAATCAGGTGTTGTATGATCAAAAGGTCAACAAATATACAGTACAATCACCGGATAAACATTGTATAAAGTGGGTGCACTTTAAAACAATTGCCACATCAGCAAATCTGCCTATATAAATGCTGAGGCTCTTCAAATGACAATGATTCCCCTGGTGTTGCATTTCAATGTCCCACATATATAAATATGGCACCCGCTAGTGGCGATACCACTGTGTATGATAGGGGTTTATAAACATTCAGTTATCAAAAAAGCCCCAATCATGGACCGCATCGGAAAGGTAGGCCATTTAACAGTCATTTTACTTTTGGCCCCTTCTCTATATTCTTACCTAATAAGGTTGCAAAACTCCAGAAACTTTCCTAAGTTCCCAGTTTTTTCAGAAATCCTGGTTGGAGGATTCCCAGAATCAGGAAGGAATGAGCAGAGAGAGAATTCTCCAAATGGGAATCCTCCAACTGGAAATCTTCCAACTGGGAATCCTCCAAATGGGAATCCTCCAACTGGAAATCCACCAACTTGGAATCCTCCAACTGGGAATCCTACAACCAGGATTTCTGAATATCCTGGGAACTTTGTGAAAGTTTGAGAAAATGTGCAACCATCTAATTGACCTTGCTTACACTCACCCACAAGCCTGGTCAAGCAGACTGACCACTGTGCTCACATTTCGTTTGACTTGAACTTAAACAAAATGTGAGCTATTGCAAAACAATATTGCTATTGTTTTCTCTAGGCTATTCACCCACTTCCCTTCTTCTCAATCCACAGATCAACTTATATGAGGACAAAAACTTCCAGGGTCACCACTTTGAATGCAGTAGCGATTGCCCTGAGCTGAGCTCACACTTCAGCCGCTGCAACTCCATCCGGGTGGAGAGTGGGAACTGGGTGCTGTACGAGAGACCCAACTACCTGGGCTCTGACCAGGGGGGAGTACCCTGACTACCAGCACTGGATGGGACACAATGACAACTTCAGGTCCTGCCGCACCGCATCATCCGCAATGTGAGTTCCACCCAGGAGGCAATGGGTTTGGCTTCAAGACTGGGGGCCATGCCGGGAAGTTTTGGTTTGGGTTAATGCCAACAGAGAATGTCATTCTATTTTTTATCTCTCCCTACCTCTCTCTCTACCTCTCTCTCACAATCACACAAATGCACACACAAACCTATGTTTTACAACATGTATCCTGTGCAGCCAAACGGCAGGCTTATCAGGAGACAGAGAAAATCCCAGAAATAGTTGATAAGATCAATATTGCAGCAAAGCTAAGTCCACAGAACTCAAAAGCTAGAAATAAAGCCTACTTTAGTTAAATAACTGTATTGCCCTCAATCAAAACCAGTGACCAGGTATTGGAAGAAAACATAACAAAACCTACTAATACGCAGGTGTCTTTGATTCACGTTGTAGTTGAGTATTAGCCTAGTTGATTATTGATTACGTGAATCCACCTTCACAGCATAGATCTGGAATCAAATATGCAATGCCTTAAAACGTTATGAGCATGGATAAACACCCTCTCTGTGCTCCCTCTTTGTGTTCCAGACCTCTGGCATGTTCAGGATCCGCCTCTATGAGCGTCCTGACTTTACCGGTCAGATGATGGATTTCAACGAAGACAACCCTAACCTCCCCGAGCACTGGCGTCACCGCGAGGTACGCTCCTGCAAAGTGATAGATGGCGCCTGGGTGTTCTACGAGCACCCCAACTACCGCGGCCACAAGCACCTGCAGGAGAGGGCAGAGTACTGCCGCTTCACCGATTGGAACGCCATGCACCCTAACGTGGGGTCCATCCGCCATGTTCAGAACTTTTAGAGTTGCCTCACAACATGCCTGTTTATTTATTAATAAAGTTAAAACATTGTGTTCAAATGACAGATGGCCATCTGTCTTTCTTTCGGTATTTGTTTCGGTAGTCCATTGTTGTCATAGTCCCAAAATGTTTTGCTTGTAAGCAAGTTCTCAAGACACGTAACTTTCAAAATACAGAAATCATCCCCTTATGATGCATGTTGCATCAAATACTTCCATAACCAAATTTCAGGGGTAAATAAATATTGAGTAAATGACTCAATGAGAGCACTCTTCTCTACTTCTGATCAATACAGTTGTTTTCTGCCAATAACATGAAATGCTTAGGGAAACTATGAAGTTTTACAAAAAATGATGTGTTAATGGTATAATGTGGTAAAGATATTATGCCTATGTATTGTCTCGGTTTATAGGCCCAAGGTGGGAGGGTTGGAGATAGAGGGGTGTAGAGAGAGGGGTGTAGAGAGAGGGGTGTATGTGAGACGCGTCAGGTCAGGGGGGTAGGCCTATGTGCTTCTGCAGCCCGTGATGTGGTATGTGCGTCCGCGGCGCGTGATGTGGTATGCCGGAGTCCAGCACCATTACCATAGAAAGTGGTCAATAGGCAGCATGCAGTTAAACCTTCGAACAAAGAGGTCGGACCACCGTGCTGATGACTCATGGGATTTGCCCATAAGGGCCCAGCGCATGCCAGTCTCACTTGGTGCTGATTCTAGCAGGCGCAGGGCTCTCTGAAACAACACAGGCATTTTGAACAAAAAGGCCCTACCCCAGCACTTTCCCCCACCGGGGTCACTGGACTCCACTATACCCTTGTTTACCTAAACTGACCTATTCTATCATGGACGCCAACATGCGCAGAGGTTCAGAATGTCAGACAGATTATATAGGGGGGTGCAGTTACACTGAGTTACACGGACAGCGACCCCTGCTGTTTGGTTTGGTGTGTCACACCTGGGTTATTTGGTGACAGCATAATGTCCTTCATCCAGATGGGGGAGCCAGCCTTGCTTGCCCTGGTCAATAACTGAGAGGAAATACACTTGAAGGACATTGCCAAATGGTTAGTGCAATCCAGAATCCTTGGGACATTCCTACCTTAAACCCTGACTCCTACCCTTACCCTAACCCTAACCTTAACCTTAACCCTAACCCTAACCATTACCTTAACCAATTAAAATGTCAACTTTAATGGGGTAATGTCAGGACGTCGCAAGGCTCCCGGATAGCAGGGACCTTTGCCAAATACAGAGAATGTTTCAGTGTTTTGATTTTGGTAATGGATAAGAAGAACTTACAGGAAGGTGTACACTCTTAGACAAAAAGTTGCTATCAAGAACCAAAAAAGGTTATTTGGCTGTCCCCGTAGGAGAACCCTTTGAAGAACCCCTTTTGGTTCGAGGTAGACCCTTTTGGTTCCAGGTATAATCCTTTTAGGTTCCATAAAGAACCCTTTCCACAGAAGATTCTACATGGAACCCAAAAGAGTTCTACCTGGAACCCTGCCAAGCCCTGCCACTAGGCAAACTGAGGTGGTACAGTTTTTCTCAGTTGCTTTGGTACATTTCTCGAATCGTTCTTAACATTTGCAAACCAGTAAGTCGATTTCTCAAAACAATTATTACAAACAGCACAACACAATGGATGTAACTTGCTCAAAATCTCTGGTCCACTCCTCAAAAGTAAATCTTTATGTCATTGAACATGTCAGTGCCATCAGAAAGTCCTTGTGTCATTGTTCACAAAGAAGATGCTTAGTTTTGTCAAAAAGCTTAGTCGTGTTGTCAATATAAAACTGTACTCTTTAGGTATTTTCTGACAACAACAACAACAAAAAAATATATATATATATGTATCAATATATATATATATATATATATATTTATATATATATACTTTATTTACACTGGGGGCCAAATGTTTGGAATATTACTCATTCAAGGGTTTTACTTTATTTACACTATTTTTTACATTGTAGAATAAAAGTGAAGACATCAAAACTATTCAAACCCCTTGACTTTTTCCACATTTTGTTACGTTACATCCTTATTCTAAAAATGTATTACATTGAATAAATAGTCCCCCCCCCCCCCCCTCATCAATCTACACACAATACCCCATAATGACAAGGCAAAAACAGGTTTTTATAAAGGTTAGCAAATTTATAAAATAGACAGACAGACAGACAGACATAGAGACACATAAATAGACAAAGATAAATATATGATTGAATTCATGAATTGGCAGCGATTACAGCCTTGAGTCTTCTTGGCTACAAGCTTGGCACACCTGTATTTGGGGATTTTCTCCCATTCTTCTCTGCAGATCCCCTCAAGCTCTGACAGGTTGGATGGGCAGCGTCGCTGCACAGCTATTTTTAGATCTCTCCAGAGATGTTTGATCGGGTTCAAGTCCGGGCTCTGGCTGGGCCACTCAAGGACATTCAGAGACTTGTCCAGAAGCCACTCCTGTGTTGTCTTGAGTGTGTGCTTAGGGTCATTGACCTTTGCCCCAGTCTGAGGTCCTGGGTGTTTTGGAGCAGGTTTTCATCAAGGATCTTTCTGTACTTTGCTCCGTTCATCTTTCCCTCGATCCTGACTAGTCTCCCACATCCCCAGAGCATGATTCTGCCACCACCATGCTTCACCGTAGGGATGGTGCCAGGTTTCCTCCAGACGTGACGCTTGGCATTTGAGCCAAAGAGTTAAATCTTGGTTTCATCAGACCAGAGAATCTTGTTTCTCATGGTCTGAAAGTCTTTAGGTGCCTTTTGGCAAACTCCAAGCGGGCTGTCATGTGCCTTTTACTGAGGAGTGGCTTCCGTCTGGCTACCCTGCCATAAAGGCCTGATTGGTGGAGTGCTGCTGAGATGGTTGTCCATCTGGAAGGTCCTCCCATCTGCACAGAGGAACCCTGGAGCTCTGTCAGAGTGACCATCGGGTTCTTGGTCACCTCCCTGACCAAGATCTTTCTCCCCCAATTGCTCAGTTTGGCAGGGCGGCCAGATCTAGGAAGAGTATTGGTGGTTCCAAACTTCTTCCATTTATGAGTGATGGAGGACAATGTGTTCTTGGGGACCTTCAATGCTACAGAATTGTTTTGGTACCCTTCCCCAGATCGGTGCCTCAACACAATCCTGTCTCAGAGCTCTATGGACAATTCCTTTGACCTCATGGCTTGGTTTTTGCTCTGACATGCACTGTCAACTGTGGGACCTTATATAGACAGGTGTGTGCCTTTCCAAATAAGGACCAATAAATCGAATTTACCACAGGTGGACTCCAATCAAGTTGTAGAAACATCTCAAGGATGATCATTGGAAACAGGATGTACCTGAGCTCCATTTTGAATCACATAGAAAAGGTCTGAATACTTATGTAAATAAAGTAATTTGGTTTTTTATTTTTAATATACAGTGGGGAGAACAAGTATTTGATACACTGCCGATTTTGCAGGTTTTCCTACTTACAAAGCATGTAGAAGTCTGTATTTTTTATCATAGGTACACTTCAACTGTGAGAGACAGAATCTAAAACAAAAATCCAGAAAATCACATTGTATGATTTTTTTATAATTATTTTGCATTTTATTGCATGACATAAGTATTTGATCACCTACCAACCAGTAAGAATTCCGGCTCTCACAGACCTGTTAGTTTTTCTTTAAGAAGCCCTCCTGTTCTCCACTCATTACCTGTATTAACTGCACCTGTTTGAACTCGTTACCTGTATAAAAGACACTTGTCCACACACTCAATCAAACAGACTCCAACCTCTCCACAATGGCCAAGACCAGAGAGCTGTGTAAGGACATCAGGGATAAAATTGTAGACCTGCACAAGGCTGGGATGGGCTACAGGACAATAGGCAAGCAGCTTGGTGAGAAGGCAACAACTGTTGGCGCAATTATTAGAAAATGGAAGAAGTTCAAGATGACGGTCAATCTCCCTCGGTCTGGGGCACCATGCAAGATCTCACCTCGTGGGGCATCAATGATCATGAGGAAGGTGAGGGATCAGCCCAGAACTATACGGCAGGACCTGGTCAATGACCTGAAGAGAGCTGGGACCACAGTCTCAAAGGAAACCATTAGTAACACACTACGCCGTCATGGATTAAAATCCTGCAGCGCATGCAAGGTCCCCCTGCTCAAGCCAGCGCATGTCCAGGCCCGTCTGAAGTTTGCCAGTGACCATCTGGATGATCCAGAGGAGGAATGGGAGAAGGTCATGTGGTCTGATGAGACAAAAATAGAGCTTTTTGGTCAAAACTCCACTCAGCGTGTTTGGAGGAAGAAGAAGGATGAGTACAAGCCCAAGAACACCATCACAAACGTGAAGCATGGAGGTGGAAACATCATTCTTTGGGGATGCTTTTCTGCAAAGGGGACAGGACGACTGCACCGTATTGAGGGGAGGATGGATGGGGCCATGTATCGCGAGATCTTGGCCAACAACCTCCTTCCCTCAGTAAGAGCATTGAAGATGGGTCGTGGCTGGGTCTTCCAGCATGACAACGACCCAAAACATACAACCAGGGCAACTAAGGAGTGGCTCCGTAAGAAGCATCTCAAGGTCCTGGAGTGGCCTAGCCAGTCTCCAGACCTGAACCCAATAGAAAATCTTTGGAGGGAGCTGAAAGTCCGCATTGTCCAGCGACAGCCCCGAAACCTGAAGGATCTGGATGGAGGAGTGGGCCAAAATCCCTGCTGCAGTGTGTGCAAACCTGGCCAAGAACTACAGGAATTGTATGATCTCTGCAATTGCAGACAAAGGTTTCTGTACCAAATATAAAGTTCTGCTTTTCTGATGTATCAAATACTTATGTCATGCAATAAAATGCAAATTAATTATTTAAAAATCATACAATGTGATTTTCTGGATTTTTGTTTTAGATTCCGGCTCTCACAGTTGAAGTGTACCTATGATAAAAATTACAGACCTCTACATGCTTTGTAAGTAGGAAAACCTGCAAAATCGGCAGTGTATCAATTACTTGTTCTCCCCACTGTACTTATTTCATGCAATAAAATGCAAATTAATTACTTAAAAATCATACAATGTGATTTTCTGGATTTTTGTTTTAGATTCCGTCACTCACAGTTGAAGAGTACCTATGATAAAAATTACAGACCTCTACATGCTTTGTAAGTGGGAAAACCTGCAAAATCGGCAGTGTATCAAATACTTGTACTCCCCACTGTATTTGCAAAAAATTGCTAAAAACCTGTTTTTGCTTAGTCATTACGTGGTATTGTGTGTAGATTGATGCTAGTTGAGGACTTGTGAGGCGTCTGTTTCTCAAACTAGACACTCTAATGTACTTGTCCTCTTGCTCAGTTGTGCACCGGGGCCTCCCACTCCTCTTTCTATTCTGGTTAGAGCCAGAGTTTCAGAAGAAAGTTATTTGTTTCTGGCCATTTTGAACCTGTAATCGAACCCACAAATGCTGATGCTCCAGATACTCAACTAGTCTAAAGAAGGCCAGATTTATTGCTTCTTTAATCAGCACAACAGTTTTCACCTGTGATAACATAATTGCAAAAGGGTTTTCCAATGATCAATTAGCCTTTTAAAATGATAAACTTGGATTAGCTAACACAACGTGCCATTGGAACACAGGAGTGATGGTTGCTGATAATGGGCCTCTGTACGCCTATGTAGATATTGAATAAAAAATCTGCATTTTCCAGCTCCAATAGTCATTTACAACATTAACGATGTCTACACTGTATTCCTGATCAATTTGATGTTATTTTAATGGACAAAAAATGTGCTTTTCTTTAAAAAACAAGGACATTTCTAAGTGACCCTGAACTTTTGAATGGTAGTGTATTGTTAGGTGTTACTGCACTGTTGGTGGTAGAAACATGCTTCACATGTGATAACATCTGCAAAATATGTGTATGCGACCAACACACTTTGATTTGATGTGTCTGTACTCCATCAGATAACATACCATCATGTATTTTTCGTTATATGTCGGACAAGTCGGCTAATGGGGATCCTAAAAATTAAAAAAATACTGTTCAGTACAATTCTTTAACAAGGTATCCTGTAGCTCCCTGACTAATTGATTTATAATGCCATTATAAAGCCATACAACTCAACCAGACTAAAACAAGGGTCAGGTGTAGCCTACAATTATACAAAAGCAGCATTATGACTGTGTCACTGACTTTGTCCTTAATCAAGGCAGTCAACAGACTACTCAAATTACAGTCATCTTACAGGGAGTATAGATTTGTGCGGTCTCCCTCCATCGTGCACATGCCTTTCCTACTCTATATCTCTATGGCTCTATGACGCACGCAAGCATGCACCTCACACGCACACATGCACACACACACCTCTCTGTGCAAAGGATTTACCAGAGACGCTGATGTGACGTCAACCAACATGAAAAAAGTATTGCCATGGAAACCCATTTCCCCAGTTTCCCCATCCTGCTATATCTCCAGCAATAGTTATCCTCTGACATCATACTCCTGTCGAACACACACATCACATCAAGAAATCAAGAAAATCACATTTTGTTACTTGCATGGTGTAGGCCAATTACATGATCTAACTAAGAAACACATCATTTAATTAGGTTTCTGTAACTTACCATGAATCATTTTATCACATGTTCTTATTGTGTAGGCCTATTAATATTCATAATCTTATGTAGGCTATGCCTAAGGCTATAAGTTAGTTTTATAAGTTACGTGATTTACTTGCAGCAAAATATTGTGTGTAGATGTTTGAATAGAGCTCGCCAGACTGTAGTCCTAAAAAATGAAAATGAGTTACCACTGGTTCGTTCAGCCATTCCTATTGGGAAAATGAACAACAATCCCCTACCGTTGGGCCCATGAGCAAGGCCCTTAACCCCACAACATGCTTTCCATCCAGGGGCGCTGCTCTGCAGCTTCACCCTGAGCTCCTCTCAGCTGTGTATCTGTGTGATGTGTGCATGGGGGGTTGAGACATGCTGTTAATTGTAACTATGAACAATAAAGTTGTATTGTGTTGTATTTGCTCAACGACCCTTTGTAATTACTGTGAAGTGCTATCAGAGCCTAGGAGTCACAGGTTCTAGGTTAGCCTAATATTGTTATTCCCAAACCACCTGAATCTAAGTCTTAAGACTATGTTACATAAAGGAGTTGCCCTGTTCCAGTCATTACAATGCTTGATACAGTATGATACTTTCACATCATCATTACAATTCTTGATACAGTATGTTACTTTCACATGATCTTTTATATGATCCTGGTAAATCAATCTGAGATGTGTTGTTTATTTGAATTACAGTATACAGTATGTAATGCTGTAACATTATCTTGGACAAATAACAGTGTGTGTGTGTGTACAGTATGTAACGCTGTAATATTATCTTGGATAATATTATCTTGGATAATATTCATATACTGTAGGATGAGGAGCAGAGCAGCCAAGGCTGTAGGGTTGCAGAGTGTCTACCAGAGCAGCCAAGGCTGTAGGGTTGCAGAGTGTCTACCTGAGTACTGTAGGGCTGCAGAGTGTCTACCAGAGCATTGTAGGGCTGCAGAGTGTCTACCTGAGTACTGTAGGGCTGCAGAGTGTCTACCAGAGCAGCCCAGGCTGTAGGACTGCAGAGTGTCTACCAGTGCGTTGACGCTGCCTGCTGTCGCTGGGCTGGCTCACAGTGTTTACAGTGTGAGGGGGGGAATCCTAGGAGGCTGCTATTTTTAGCTCTGCTTTCATCATTCCTCTCTGCTGCTCTGCGCAGCATGGAGGGAGGGAGAGAGCTGCATGCTGCACTCTAATAATGACTATGAGGGGATCTGGATGGCGGCTATGAAACAACTCTTTCCTTAAGGGTATGTGTGTGCATGTGTGTAAGGGCTGGAAGGCTGCGATGAAGCAAAGGGACGGCAGGTAGCCTCTTCTGTTCTGCCCTTGAACAAGGCAGTTAACCCCCCAACAACAACAGCTCCCCGGCACCGATGACGTGGACATTGATTAAGGCAGCCCCCTGCACCTCTTGGATTCAGAGGGGTTGGGTTAAATGTGGCAGACTCATTTCGGTAGAATGCATTCAGTTGTGCCACTAGGTATGCCCTTTCCTTCTGTAAAGTCTCTCCCTCGCTCTCTCTATAGAAGCTTGATGGAGCTGTAAATCCATGGAACAGGATGGGAACCCCTGTCTTGTCCCCCCTGGCCTGAGTTTCCGTTTGTTTTTTGTTTTTTGTGTGCATTCTGTTCTCTCACTGTTTGTTTATGCTGCATTGAGAGCGAAACTGCGTCACATAATTTTAGGATGACGTAATGGTGTTGGAATTGTATCTGTAAAACGCCTACTAGAACAAGCAATGTTTATTTTGTGTCTCGGAGAGAGTGGGACATTGGCAGTCTTGAGTATGCCGTGTATGGCAGTCTTGTGTATGGCAGTCTTGTTTATGGCAGTCTTGTGTTTGGCATTCTTGTTTATGGCAGTCTTGTGTATGGCAGACTTGTGTATGGCAGTCTTGTGTATGGCAGTCTTGTGTATGGCAGACTTGTTTATGTCATTCTTGTGTATGGCAGTCTTGTGTATGGCAGTCTTGTGTGTGGCATTCTTGTGTAATGCATTCTTGTGTATGGCAGTCTTGTGTATGGCAGTCTTGTGTATGGCAGACTTGTTTATGGCATTCTTGTGTATGGCAGTCTTGTGTATGGCAGTCTTGTGTGTGGCATTCTTGTGTGTGGCATTCTTGTGTAATGCATTCTTGTGTATGGCAGTCTTGTGTATGGCAGTCTTGTGTATGGCAGTCTTGTGTGTGGCATTCTTGTGTAATGCATTCAGTGACTCTCTCGCTGCCCTGCCAGTGTTTTTCCTCTGGTTGCCACAACAGACGGCAGAGTGTGATCAGAATATAGCTCCTTCTGCCTTTTAACATGACCTAATATTCCCTTCATATATCACTTTCAAACTCTACACTTCATAACAAACGGTATTGACATATGAATGAAAACATCACTGAGACAAAGGGCAATATGCCCTTTTTTTGAGGTCATGGCCAGCTCTAGTTTGTGATAGGATAGTTGTGAGTCCTAATTAGTCCTATTAAAGACACGCACGCACGCACACACACACACACACACACACACACACACACACACTACCCCCAACCATGGGCCATGGGAGCATGAGACCTCTAGGAGAGAATATTCAGGAAATGAGAATCTAACCAAGTCAGTCAGTCTGTCCTCTGTGTGTGTATTTTTGGATGTATTTGAAGTGAACCTTTAATGTGTCCTAAAGGAATTGCCATGGAGACAAATGGAAAAACTAATGGACTAAAATAATGGAATCAAAGTTCCCTCAGTGGAGGCCTATTGTTAGACCTCCGGTTTTAGGGACGAAAACAGACATACAGTGTCTATCTGATGTTATAAACTGGGTGGTTTGAGCCCTAAATGCTGATTGGCGGACACATTTATTTTTACTGCTCTAATTACGTTGGTAACCAGTTTATAATAGCAATAAGGTACTTCGGGATTTGTGGTATATGGCCAATATCCCACGACTAATGGATGTATCCGTGGTATATTAGCCATGTACCACACCCCCTCTGGCATTATTGCTTAAATAAAGAGTGGTGTGTTTTCGAACCTCCGCTCCTCTCATTGTTGTCCTCTGTTCTGTTTGTCCAGGTCTTCTAACTGAAGGCTTCTGTTCTTTCTGAGGTCTTCATTTACACTTTAAGGATTTATAACAAGAAACTTTACCAAGCAGAACCATTCTTGGCAACCCAAATTGAGTTTGACGGCAAGTCCGACCTTCCGAAATGCCTCAGGAGTCAGCAGCATGTGTTTGTCTGCCTGAACACGGCTAGTGGCAGATTGTGTTACAGGGTAGAAATCAGTGACAGGTAACAGAGCAGACTCTCTCTCTCTCTCTGTGAAAAGTTTTCTTTGTGAATAGGACCAGGCTAGGTGGATGACAGACAGTCCCTGCAGTGAAAGCTAAATAGAAGCATTACATCTTCAAAACACAATGGTTGTGTCCCAAATGGCACCCTATTCCCTATATGGTGCACTACTTTTGACCAGGGCCTATTGTGCACTATATAGGGAATAGTATGCCATTTGGGAAGCACACATTGTGTGATATGAGTGCCGTGGTCGCTGGGCAGGCTCGCCAAGCCTCATGACTGAAGAATATCCTTGTGATGGCGTGAGTATAATATATAGAGAGCCAGGCGCAGGAGGTAGCGTGAACTCAAGGATAACTTTAATCCACAATCACGCATACAACGTCCGAACAGGAAAATATATACAACTGTTCCCGAATAAGTGAAAGCAACAGTGAGAACACGATCACATAGAACAATATCCGACAAGGACATGGGGGAACAGAGGGAACATATATACATGAAGTAATGAGGGGAAATGAGAACCAGGTGTGCGTAATGACAAGACATGACAAATGGAATAATGAATGATCGAGCGGCAGTGGCTAGAAAGCCGGTGACGACGATCGCCGAAGCATGCCCGAACAAGGGGGTGAGGCAACTTCGGCAGGAGTCGTGACAGTACCCCCCCCTTGACGCGCAGCTCCAGCTGCGTTCCGACACCGGCTTTGGGGACGACCCGGATGGCGAGGCGCCGGGCGCTCTGGGCGGCGACGGTGGAAATCCCGTAATAGGGAATGGTCAAGCACATCCCCCCTCGGCACCCAGCACCTCTCCTCCGGGCCATACCCCTCCCACTCCACGAGGTACTGAAGGCCCCCCGCCCGACGTCTCGAATCCAAGATGGAACGAACGGAGTACGCCGGGATCCCTTCGATGTCCAACGGGGGTGGGGGGGCTTCCCGTACCTCAGACTCCTGGAGCGGACCAGCCACCACCGGCCTGAGGAGAGACACATGAAACGAGGGGTTAATACGGTAATCGGGAGGGAGTTTTAACCTGTATGTAACCTCGTTGATTCTCCTCAGGACTTTGAATGGCCCTGCAAACCGCGGGCTCAGCTTCCGGCATGGCAGGCGGAGAGGTAGGTTCCGGGTCGAGAGCCAGACCCGATCACCCGGTGTGTATACTGGGGCCTCACTGCAGTGACGGTCCGCGCCTATTTTGTGTCGACATACTGCCCGCTGGAGATGAACATGGGCAGCTTCCCATGTGGCCTCCGCATGACGGAACCACTCATCCACCGCAGGGGCTTCGGTCTGGCTCCGATGCCACGGTGCCAGAACCGGCTGGTAACCTAACACACACTGAAATGGGGTTAGGTTGGTAGAGGAGTGACGGAGGGAATTCTGTGCCATCTCAGCCCATGGCAGGTACGTCGACCACTCCCCCGGCCGGTCCTGGCAGTAGGACCTTAAGAACCTACCTATATCTTGATTTACCCTCTCCACCTGCCCGTTAGATTCGGGGTGAAACCCAGAGGTAAGGCTGACGGAGACCCCCAGGTGTTCCATAAATGCTTTCCACACCCTAGATGTGAATTGGGGGCCCCGATCAGATACTATATCCTCTGGTACCCCGTAGTGCCGGAAGACATGAGTGAATAGAGCCTCCGCAGTCTGCAGGGCCGTGGGTAGACCGGGCAGAGGCAAGAGGCGGCAGGACTTGGAGAATCGATCCACAACGACCAGGATAGTGGTGTTCCCCTGGGAAGGTGGAAGGTCTGTCAGGAAATCTATCGATAAATGTGACCACGGCCGTTGTGGAATAGGTAAAGGAAGTAATTTACCTCTAGGAAGGTGTCTAGGTGCCTTACACTGGGCGCACACCGAGCAGGAGGAGTCATACACCCTCACATCCTTAGCCAAGGTGGGCCACCAATATTTCTCAGAAAGGCAGCGCACTGTCCGACCGATACCGGGGTGACCAGAGGAGGGTGACGTGTGGGCCCAATAGATGAGCCGGTCACGGACAGCAGACGGCACGTACAGACGTCCAGCGGGACAGGACGGTGGGGCTGGCTCTGTGTGCAATGCCTGTTCAATGTCCGCGTCCAGCGCCCATACTACCGGCGCTATAATGCAGGAGGCCGGTAGTATGGGGGTGTCATCCATGGGCCTCTCCTCTTTGTCGTACAGCCGAGACAGTGCGTCTGCCTTAACGTTCTTAGTCCCTGGAATATAGGAGATGGTGAAATGAAAACGTGTGAAAAACATGGCCCACCTGGCCTGACGAGGATTCAGCCTCCTAGCTGCCCGGATGTACTCCAGGTTACGGTGGTCAGTCCAGATGAGGAAAGGGTGTTTAGCCCCCTCAAGCCAATGTCTCCACACAGTCAAAGCCTTGACTACAGCCAACAACTCCCGATCACCTACATCATAGTTTTGCTCCGCCGGGCTGAGCTTCTTAGAGAAGAAGGCACAGGGATGGAGCTTAGGTGGCGTGCCCGATCGTTGGGATAAGACTGCTCCTACCCCTGATTCGGACACGTCCACCTCTACTATGAACTGCAAAGAGGGATCCGGCTTCGGGTGCTCCGCAGCCCGAAGCCTTTAGCGAAGGTCAGCAGCCCGGAACCTCCAGCGAAGGTCCGCAACCCGGAACCTCCAGCGAAGGTCCGCAGCCCGGAACCCCCAGCGAAGGTCCGCAGCCCAGAACCTCCAGCGAAGGTCCGCAATCCGGGTCCAGCCGTCTGCTCCGCCCCAGTGCCAGAGCAGTCCGCTCCACCGGTACCCAATCCGGGTCCAGCCGTCTGCTCCGCTCCAGTGCCAGAGCAGTCCGCTCCACCGGTACCCATTCCGGGTTCAGCCGTCTGCTCCGCCCCAGTGCCAGAGCAGTCCGCTCCCCCGGTACCCATTCCGGGTTCAGCCGTCTGCTCCGCTCCAGTGCCAGTGCAGTCCGCTCCACCGGTGCCCAATCCGGGTCCAGCCGTCTGCTCCGCTCCAGTGCCAGAGCAGTCCGCTCCACCGGTACCCAGTCCGGGTTCAGCCGTCTGCTCCGCTCCAGTGCCAGAGCAGTCCGCCCCACCGGTGCCCAGTCCAGGCCCGGTTGTTTTCCCAGCTCTATGGCCGGAGCCGTTTGCCCCACCGGTGCCCAGTCCTGGCCCGGTTGTTTTCCCCGCTCCATGGCCGGAGTCGTTTACCCCACCGGTGCCCAGTCCGGGTCCGGTTCCTTGCCCAGCTCCATGGCCGGAGCAGTTTATTCCACCGGTGCCCAATCCGGGCCCGGTCGTTTTCCCCGCTCCTGAGCCGGAGCCGTTTACCCCACCGGTGCCCAGTCCGGGCCCGGTTAATTTCCCCGCTCCATGGCTGGAGCCGCTTGCCCCACCGGTGCCCATTCCGGGCCCAGTTGTTTTCCCCGCTCCTTGGCCGGAGCCGTTTACCCCACCGGTGCCCAGTCCGGGCCCGGTTAATGGTCCCGCTCCATGGCCGGAGCCGTTTGCCCCACCGGTACCCAGTCCGGGCCTGGTCATAAGGAGGGGGCACGGGAGAAAACTGTCCACTTCGCCGGAGCCAGAGCCGCCCCCGACGGACTAGTCTTCCGTCCCTATACCCCCCCCCCCATGTATTTGTGTGTTTTCTTTGGCGTCCGGGAGTCCGCGCCTTGGGGGGGGGTACTGTCAGGCTCTGGCCATAGAGAAGCCTATTTGCTTCTCTATGTAACCATGGTCAGAGTCTGACAGGTCTTTTTTTTCTCTTTCTGGTGGTGGTTTGTGTAGGATCCCTAATTAGAGGCAGCTGTAGCGCATCGTCTCCAATTAGGGATCCTACATAGGTTGGTAGAATTTCACACTGGGTTGTGGTCGTTGATTTGTATAGTTCGTTGATTTGTAAATTTATATACATAGTAAATAAATAAAAATCAATGTCGAACTATAATCCCTGCGCTGCGTCTTGGTCGAGGTATGCACCCTCACGTGACAGCTGTCTGGAGATTAATGCACTAATAAATTCAGTTGTATTTTTCCCTGCCAGCCATGGGTAGGTGTTACAAATGGAGCATTTTAACTAAAACCTGCTGAGCGACAGTGATCCAGGAGGGAGACAGGCTGGCAGTGCAGTGCCAAGGTTTCCCACACATAGCCTAGCCTACACAGTACACACCACATCTGTCATTCGCCTCGCCGTGATTCATTTAAGAGGAGGTATTCTCTGGGCTAAACTTTCATTCTGGTCACTTTTATTTTAGCATGGTTGTCAGTTCAGTGCGGCTCCAGTAGGTGTTTGGTTCAAATTCCAAGTAGAGTGATTTTTGCCTCTTAGGTTTTATATAGCAGTAAAATAATGTTGGCATGAAATCAACATTTAACCATATACGCCTGTCATGAAATAGTGTATTTTACTCCTCAGCTGGAATTATCAACGGTTTCATAAATTAATGAGTAGAATCAAAATAGATAAAAAATGTAAAAAACTGCCATTGATCATACATCTCTCCTTTCTCTGAAAGTGATTACCCAAATGCCATCATGTTTACAGTATTTGATGTTCATTGGCTGGCAATGCCATCATGTTTACAGTATTTGATGTTCATTGGCTGGCAATGCCATCATGTTTACAGCATTTGATGTTCATTGGCTGGCAATGCCATCATGTTTACAGCATTTGATGTTCATTGGCTGGCAATGCAGCCCGATCATGGTGCAAGGGTGTGTATGCAATTTGGTCAACTGCTTGATGGGGTTTTTAATGACTGCTGCTGACCAGATGGCTCATGAAAAGACATTAAATTAAATTACACTTTAGCTTGAGTGCATGTGTCTCTTCTGTCACACAGTGTGTGTTTTAAAGATCATCAGCAGCCATGTTGCATTTTAGGGGAGTTGAAGCTTGTGACTATAGTAGTACTCTTATATAGTACTCTTTTTTGATCATGAAAGTACTATTCCTTTATAAACCTGTCCTATACCATGAAGCTTTTATTTATGTGTATATTGTGCTTATGGCAGTATGTCGTGTACATAGCAGATGTATAATGTTAATATGTTATTTGGGGTGAATTTCTCTCTTGTTTTTCCACCTCCCTTCCAATTGGTAATCAAGTGGCCTCCATAACGAGCATTGGAAGCATGGTAATCACATTATGGCCATATTTACTGTCATGGGAGGGTTGGACAGACAGGGTGCATATTTACTAGAGGGCAGCTGGAACATGTCAATAATCGTGAGCGGAAATGCAAGAGCATTTTCCTAGGATGCCTTTCTAACCACATGTGTCAAGCTTATTTGGTTACCATTTGGTCATTAAACCAGGCAGCTAATCGTCCATTACAACCCTCTGTATTTTTTTCCTGCAACGTGAGTCCTGGTGTATGATTGATTGATTTTCTTTATTTTATTATTAAAGTGTCATGCATGTTTAGGATGCCCAGCCCACATGGGCTTATAATACACTGTATTTGCTGTAGCAAAATAAAATAATCATGTCTATTCACTGAGTATACAAAACATTAAGATCCAGGCTGTAACATAACCGGCCGTGATTGGGAGTCCCATATTCGCTCAACAGTTTCCGGTGTGTCTCAAGAATGGTCCACCACCCAAAGGACATCCAGCCAACTTGACACAACTGTGGGTAGCATTGGAGTCAACATGGGCCAGTATACCTGTGGAACTCTTTCGACACCTTTTAGTCCATGGCCGAGGAATTGAGGCTGTTCTGAGGGGGGAAAAATAAACAATAGGAAGGTGTTCCGACTGTGAGTTATACTCAGGGTATATGCACACATACTGTACATTCAGCGGTCACCAACCGGTCGATCCAAGGCATTCCTAGTCGATCGCCAAATTTTTCTGTAAAAAACTCAATGATAAAGCCTTGTGTTCCAATTTCTTTTATATGTCTCGGGCTGTTGGTGGTAGGTGCATCCGATTCAGCTGCCCTGCGTGCCGGGTAGGCAAACTGTTGCAATTTTGAACCATTTCATGTGCCTGAATGTACGAACTCTGCCTTCCCGGTGGCCCCAGAGAGAAAAATCAAGTGCACTATAGGCCTTCGCTGGCCAATCGGATGGCTCAGATTACCACGTCTGCAGTAACGATACAGGCATAAAAGAAAGCTACAGCAAAGTTGATACTGTGAGATTTCCAAACGTTTAAAACAATGACTAGAGAGAGACTGTCAACGAATACAGCAAAGAGCTGCTGTTTGTATGGGTGAGCTCATGTTTAAGTTCTTACTCAGCACTGTCAACACTTTGTATTTAACAAATGCGTGTTCTTCCTATTTCCACTTAGCGCTACAAGAAGCACTGCAGCAGTAATGAATGAGTAGGACAGTGTAGCGATTGGCTTGTGATGTTGTTATTAATTCAATTCAATATATTGGGTCTTTTTTAATCTGAATATTTCACTTTCTCTGTTCATGGGAGTAACAACATGAATTTGTGCATGAGGCAGAAATAATGCAGTGCGACTCGAGTTTTCCCATCAGCTGGAAGACGGTGTCCCTTTTTGGTCAGCGTCAGTGGAGGAAAGGGAGCGGAGGGATGTTGAGGCGGACCCTCAGTCTGCTGCTCTCTACCTCCGCTGAGACTGACCATCAGATGCAGGCACCATCAGCCCCGTAAAATAAAAATAAATAGCAAATAATTTCAATGTATAGACGCTCAGCTGTGCCTTGCTAATAATTCAACAACGGATCTATTACCGGTAAAGCCTACCTCAAATAGTTAAATATAATTTAAAAAAATGTCCCAAACAACAATACATTGGCAGGGCAATTCAAGCAAAGCCATATGAGACCACTGCTGTACATATATAAACATACGTTCATACGGCAATGAAAAACTATTGAGAAAACAAAACACAAATATTTAAATTATACAACTTATCTAGTTGCATCTTCCAAGCTTTGGAGATAAAATGTGCAACCAGGAACCCTTATTTCCTAAATAGCCATTCAAGTTTTGCTTAATCTCTAATCCAGACAAATCCAGGCAAATTTATGGTGAAATGATTGTCTTTCCACTTCCGTATTATGGCCCCAACAGTGCTCACTGGAACATTCAGAAGCTTAGAAATGTGCCTATAACCAATGCCATCATTATGTTTTGCAACAATTAGGCTGCAAATGTCTTGAGACAGCTCTTTGCTTTTACCCATCATGAGATGTGTCTTGTGTGACAACTTGGCAATGAGACCTTTTTGTAGGCCATAAATTGGGACTGAACCAGCTGATATTAATTTGCACTGACAGGGGGCTGGATTGCTTTTTCACCAACATCTGGTGAAACTTTCATGTCAATAGCACCTTTGGAAATATATTTACTGAGAACAATGGTGACGTGTTCAATACTTATTTCACCCGCTGTATATTTTTTATAGGAGTTATTATGAGGAAGGAGAGAAGGCTTGGCTAAGTAGGCCTGTTCTTCCTGGAGAGTCTTGCCTGACACTTATACTTGGAAAAGCGTTATGTCTTCTCATTAGTATAGGGCATGTGTGTGCATTGTGTGTGCGTTGTGTGTGTGTGTGTGTGTGTGTGTGTGTGTGTCCTGATGATTATTTTCCTGATGTAGCTAACTGGCTCAAATGAAGATCCTACATCTGTACTTTCCCTGCTACATGATCACACAGGATGGATGGGAGTCCAGAGAGGTTCAAGGTGTCTCTAGTCTCTAGCCGTAGACAGCAGGTCATCTTCTGGAGTCTCTACACCGCATTGGAGGACATTGCTCTCAGTTTTTAATAAATGTTACAGGGAAAGATTTTGAGCCATTGATTCAGACTGTCTCTGGGTTTTGGCTTTTGAATGCAAACTACTCTTTGGTATTTATCTAATAAAAAAAAAAAGCCAAGTTAACAAACTGACCACTTCGAATCCCACCGTACCTCTCTGCTATGCAATCTGGTTTCCGAGCTGGTCATGGGTGCACCTCAGCCACGCTCAAGGTACTAAATGATATCATAACCGCCATTGATAAAAGACAGTACTGTGCAGCCGTCTTCATCGACCTGGCCAAGGCTTTTGACTCTGTCAATCACTGCATTCTTATTGGCAGACTCAACATCCTTGGTTTCTCAAAAGACTGCCTTGCCTGGTTCTCCAACTACTTCTCAGATAGAGTTCAGTGTGTCAAATCGGAGGGCCTGTTGTCCGGTCCTCTGGCAGTCTCTATGGGGTTGCCAAAGGGTTCAATTCTTAGACCAACTCTATTCTCTATATATATCAACAATGTCACTCTCGCTGCTGGTGATTCTCTGATCCATCTCTATGCAGACGACACCATTCTGTATAAATCTGGCCCATCTTTGGACACTGTGTTAACTAACCTTCAAACAAGCTTCAATGCCATACAACACTCCTTCCGTGGCCTCCAACTGCTCTTAAATGCTAGTAAAACTAAATGCTTGCTTTTCAATCGAACGCTGCCCGCTCCCGCCCCCCGGACTATCATCACTACTCTCGACGGGTCTGACTTAGAATACATGGACACCTACAAATACCTAGGCGTCTGGTTAGACTGTAAACTCTCCTTCCAGACTCACATTAAGCATCTCCAATCCAAAATTAAATCTAGAATCGGCTTCCTATTTCGCAACAAAGCCTCCTTCACTCATGCTGCCAAACATGCCTTCGTAAAACTGACTATCCTACCGATCCTTGACTTCGGCGATGGCATTTACAAAATAGCCTCCAACACTCTACTCAGCAAATTGATGTAGTCTGTCATAGTGCCATCCGTTTTGTTACCAAAGCCCCATATACTACCCACCACTGCGACCTGTATTCTCTCGTTGGCTGGCCCTCACTACATATTCGTCGCCAAACCCACTGGCTCCAGGTCATCTATAAGTCTTTGCTAGATAAATCCCCGCCTTATCTCAGCTCGCTGGTCACCATAGCAACACCCACCCATAGCATGCGCTCCAGCAGGTATATTTCACTGGTCATCCCCAAAGCCAACACCTCCTTTGGCCGCCATTCCTTCCAGTTCTCTGCTGCCAATGACTGGAACGAATTGCAAAAATCACTGAAGCTGGAGACTACCATCTCCCTCAATAACTTTAAGCATCAGCTGTCAGAGCAGCTTATCGATCACTGTACCTGTACATAGCCCATCTGTAAATAGCCCACCCTACTACCTCATCCCCATATTTATTATTTTTGCTCATTTGCACTCCAGTATCTCTATTTGCACATCATCATCTGCACATCTATCAGTCCAGTGTTAATGCTAATTTGTCATTATTTCGCCACTATGGCCTATTTATTGTCTTACCTTCCTAATCTTACTACATTTACTACATTTGCACACACTGTATATAGATGTTCTATTGTGTTATTGACTGTACGTTTGTTTATTCCCATGTGTAACTCTGTGTTGTTGTTTTTGTCGCACTGCTTTGCTTTATCTTGGCCAGGTCGCAGTTGTAAATGAGAACTTGTTCTCAACTGGCTTACCTGGTTAAATAAAGGTGAAAAAAATAAATAATAATAATAATAATTTCAACACACACACACACACACACACACACACTAACAGTTTTATGACCATCTAGCGTAGCTTCCTGTCTTTCTAACTGTCCTGTTCCCATGGGGCATCCCGGCCCCTGGCTGCTCAATATGCCGGATATGGATCTCTTTATTAGCTGCAGTGTAATGTATCTGCATGGCTGGATCCAGACCGGCTTGTCATTGGTCTGGGAGACTCATGCATTATCACAGGTAGAGTATTGGGCCTACTCTGGTGGAGGATATGAGGATATGCGTATTGACTCGCTCATAAACAGGTTGTCTAACAATGTCATGAAACATTATGCGTGCACATCGATAAGGCAGAAAGCCATGTGGTGTTATGATTCTGTACAGTCAGATCCCACTGGGCACACGCTGGTTGAATCAACGTTGTTTCCACGTAATTTCAATGATATTACGTTGAACCAAAATGTGGGATAGATGGCTAATCACCATTTATTTTCCATTACTCAGGTATATAACTAAACAGAAGTTTTACCTCAATGTATGTTCAGCGTTTGTGGTGGCATGGGACAGCCTAATTCCTTTACCTTTTGTTGTGTGTGACCTGACTAAATGAAATACCTTGTATTGTGTAATTGTAGTATATAACCTGTGTACATTTATGTCTACCAGCTCATAGTTTGACCGAATGTCTGCATTGGCCTAGTACATTTGCTGCAGTGCAGCATATAATATCCTATGTTTATCCTAGCTTGTGTATCGCTACATGATGTTGCCAAAGAGATTAAATTAGTATTCTAATTCCTGTGTGTGAAGCCTACTTTATATAGTCCTGTTATTAGTTATGGCACTGGTCAGTCATGTATGCTAATATGTTATGTCTACCCTTTGTGTTCTCCAGAACCACATCTTAACCTTACTCACCGGCCATACAAGCCATTTAATATCTGACCATGTTTCCTCGTGCTGTGCCATTTTTATAGTTAGTTAATAAATACTCTGAAGAGGAAATCTTCAAACAGCATTCCTGCATTATCACAGATGCACCATAGTGGCAATATCACTACTCAACCATACAGTCCTGTAGTCATTTTCTTTAAACCCGATTTCACTGTGTAGAACTAAGCAATTATACGGTATTAATGCATTAGTCAATTACAAACCCACAACTGCTGTACAAACAAAAGCATCCCGTTTCTCCCTGTACACACTAAATGTACCAATTCTGTTGTGGCCCCTTTTCACCAGGTGGTGCATTCGTACACATACCCGGCCATGGGAGTTTTAGGCCAAACTCAGTTTTTGTCCCAGCACTACACAGCTGATTCAAATATTCAAAGCTTGACGATGAGTTGGTTATTTGAATCCGCTGTTTAGTGCTGGGGCAACAACCAAAACGTGCACCCAGGGGGAGCCCCAGGACAGAGTTTGGGAATATTTAGATGACCTACACTTGACCGTCTGATTGAACCTCCTCCTCCTCCTCCTCCTCCTCCTCCTCCTCCTCCTCCTCCTCCTCCTCCTCCTCCTCCTCCTCCTCCTCCTCCTCCTCCTCCTCCAGGTCTGCTCTCTCTGTGGTCCAGTCTGAGCTGTCAGGGAACCACGCTGCTCTACTGTGTGTCACTGGGATTACTAGAGGCCTCTGTCACAGTCTAACCCTCCTGACCCGCACGGACACATGCATGCAAATGTGAAATGCACGCATATACGGTATGTACACGCATACTTTACATACTTTACTTAATTTACATAATTCAGATACTTTACACACATTACATACTTTGCATACTTTGCATACTTTGCATACTTTACATACTTTGCATACTTTACGTAATTTACATACTTTACAAATGCACGCACATAGGATAAAACATGCAAACCCACAAACAAGATATGAAAGTCACTGGGCAGGAAGAGACACAAGTCCGTAGATCAACAGGATGTATAGGGGACATAGGGATGATATACAAGGCTGTAGATCAACAGGATGTATAGGGGACATAGGGATGATGTACAAGGCCGTAGATCAACAGGATGTATAGGGGACATAGGGATGATGTACAAGGCTGTAGATCAACAGGATGTATAGGGGACATAGGGATGATGTACAGTATAGAGCAGTGTTCTCCATCCCTGTTCCTGGAGAGATACCATCCTGTAGGTTCACTCCAACCCTGTTCCTGGAGAGCTACCATCCTGTAGGTTTTCACGCCAACCCTAATCTAGCGCACCCGATTCTAATAATTAGCTGGTTGATAAACTGAACAAGGTTAGTTACAACTGGGGTTGGCACGGAAACGTACAGGAGGGTAGCTCTCCAGTAGCAGCAGGTTCCTCGCCCAACTACTGATCCTTTACCACACTGACTGCACAATGAATCAGACTGGTCATAACCAATAGTCTACTACTCCGCAGCATGCACTTTGTTGTCAAGTAGTAGTATTGTGTGTGTGTGTGTGTGTGTGTGTGTGTGTGTGTGTGTGTGTGTGTGTGTGTGTGTGTGTGTGTGTGTGTGTGTGCATGTGACTTAGAAAAGAGAAACAATGTGGTTTCTGGTTTGTGATGTTGTCTGCATTACACACTGCAAATGAAGAAGAGAGAATTGAGAATAGATACCCGGCAGGAAATGAAACAGCATGTTACAGAGAAGCCCTGCTGAGCCCTGTCTCAACTACGTCAAACAGCCACTATTATGGACAGCATCCACAGGGAACACACACACACACACAAACACACACAAATATATCCCAATACATATATCCATTGTCAGATATGTCTGTATATACTTTTTAGAGCTGTATATTTATTTTCTCATATATACGTGCTGTTTATCCGGTTCTTGTTCTAGACCCCACCGATACAGTAGTTTGTTTGGGACGCAGCCCTTGTGAGCTTCCCAGAGCAGCTGTGTGTTGTGCTGTATAGTGGGTGTTGCGGGGGAGGCAGGTGGTCTCTGCTTAGTGCGGGGACAGTTCTGTAGCATTCTGAAAAAACCACCCTCGCCACACCCCCCAAAAGACACCTTCCCAAGACGGTTAGACCGTTAAAGGTTGTCAACCACCGAGACTACACACACCCACACACCCTCGTTAGGCTGAGGGAGGTTAGGGCACAAGTGGATCTTGAGAGAGTCTTGAACAGCACAGCAGTGAATCAGAATTAATTCATTTGCATTTATAAGATCATAAAAGTAGCATCCCGCTCTAACTGGAGAAACCATTATATATATATAAAATGGTCGAAGATACAAAGACTGGAGGTTTATTTCCATTGTCCCCTTTGGCAGCAAGATGGCAGGTGACCAAGACTGACTCTTTACACTCGATTCAGTAAAAAAAAACAGGCACCAATTACAAATACAAATCATTTACAGCAATTCCAATCGCACAGGGCGGCCTGTTTAAGAGTCACCTCGTGAAAGAATACCCCTAGGTTTCCATAACTTCAATGACCAGATTAGCTGAACAGGGGGGAAAAAACACCACATTAGGATTGACGTGGGTGGGGGGGGTCTGTGGGTGGATTTTTACCATTTCTTTAGATTCCTCGTGTCTAGAGAAAAAGTTGGTCCAAATCAGATGCGAGGTACTATATTTATTAAATATATATGAATTCCATAAATTAAAATGGCCAATTTGGATGCAATCAATTCGCTTAAATTCTCAGAGATCAAATTATATTTCAACAAAATAATGTTGCAGGAATGTCTTATCAACAGAAACAATTTCAGAACAATCTGAGATGGTGAGTGTCAAAGTCCTCTTTCTTGTGCTTTTGAGGTGGAACGACTCAGAGGAGAGCTGTACTGCTTTTGCAGTTTGGCCAAAAAATAAAGACTGAAAGAAAGTACAAGCCAGACGAAAACAGTCTGCTTTTGATCGGGCAGGAGGGGCGGAGCACTCTGGAGCTATTTTTATCCCTTTGTCTGCCTCTCTCACCGTTGGTGTTACTAATGCCCCATACATCAAGCTGCCTAACACTACAGAAACAGGAGATCCCTGCCCAATGGGTCGTTCTGGTTGGGACAAGGCCTTACTTAGGGCATTGTGTATGTCCTTCTACAGAGCACCCATGGCATAGGGCTGTTCTCTCTGCCTGCCACTGCTCTGCTGCTTCACTGCCTGGTGCTTGGCATTATGCCCCCTGCCAACCCATGGATACTTTCAGGCCAATGTATCACTTTAATTCTTGTTTTGTTTGGATTACAAAGGTATTGAGTTTATTTAATGAAGCTGAACAAAGGTTCAGTTTAAGATTAATTGGCAAAAAAGCAAAGCGATGAGGTAGTAAAAAGAGATTGCTGTATAGAAAAGAGATGGCTGTATAGAAAAGAGATGGCTGTATAGAAAATAAATGCTGTATAGAAAAGAGATGGTTGTATAGAAAAGAGATGGCTGTTTAGAAAAGAGATGGCTGTTTAGAAAAGAGATGGCTGTATAGAAAATAAATGCTGTATAGAAAAGAGATGGCTGTATAGAAAAGAGATGGCTGTTTAGAAAAGAGATGGCTGTTTAGAAAAGAGATGGCTGTATAGAAAAGAGATGGCTATATAGAAAAGAGATTGCTGTATAGTAAAGAGATGGCTGTTTAGAAAAGAGATGGCTGTTTAGAAAAGAGATGGCTGTATAGAAAATAAATGCTGTATAGAAAAGAGATGGCTGTATAGAAAAGAGATGGCTGTTTAAAAAAGAGATGGCTGTTTAGAAAAGAGATGGCTGTATAGAAAAGAGATGGCTATATAGAAAAGAGATTGCTGTATAGTAAAGAGATGGCTGTATAGAAAAGAGATGGCTGTATAGAAAAGATATGGCTGTATAGTAAAGAGATGGCTGTATAGAAAAGAGATGGCTGTTTAGAAAAGAGATGGCTGTTTAGAAAAGAGATGGCTGGATAGAAAAGAGATGGCTGTTTAGAAAAGAGATGGCTGTATAGAAAAGAGATGGCTGTATAGAAAAGAGATGGCTATATAGAAAAGAGATGGCTGTATAGAAAATAGATGGCTGTATAGAAAAGAGATGGCTGTATAGAAAAGAGATGGCTGTTTAGAAAAGAGATGGCTGTTTAGAAAAGAGATGGCTGTATAGAAAAGAGATGGCTATATAGAAAATATATGGCTGTATAGAAAAGAGATGGCTGTATAGAAAAGGCTGTTTAGAAAAGAGATGACTAGATAGAAAAAAGATGGCTGTTTAGAAAAGAGATGACTAGATAGAAAAGAGATGGCTGGATAGAAAAGAGATGGCTGTTTAGAAAAGAGATGGCTGTATAGAAAAGAGATGGCTATATAGAAAATATATGGCTGTATAGAAAATAGATGGCTGTATAGAAAAGAGATGGCTATATAGAAAAGAGATGGCTGTGTAGTAAAGAGATAGCTGTTTAGAAAAGAGATAGCTGTATAGAAAAGAGATGGCTGTATAGTAAAGAGATGGCTGTATAGTAAAGAGATGGCCGTATAGAAAAAAGATGGCTGTATAGTAAAGAGATGGCTGTATAGTAAAGAGATGGCTGTATAGTAAAGAGATGGCTGTATAGTAAAGAGATGGCTGTATAGAAAAGTCAGAGAGGGAAAGAGAGGGCATGCTCACAACAGGCCAATGCATTGATGACATGTTTAGAATTCTCTGAGATAAGACGAACACCTGTTGTGTGTGTGTGTGTGTGTGTGTGTGTGTGGGGGGGGGGGGGGGGTCGGGTGGGTGTGGGGGGTTGGGGGGGGGGGTCAGAGAAAGATAGACAAGCTCTAGTGGTTTACAAGGGAGGGGGGTCGGAGGCACTGTCACAAAGCAGTATTGATGAGAGAGCGATAAAGAGAGAGAGTGAGGGAAGTAGAGAGGGCGATAGAGAGATTGGGAGAGTGAACAGCTCTATGTAAACAGGCTGTCAGAAAAGAAAATGCAGGGACATTTTCACCCTGCAGAGGCTGGGAAAATAATCACACAGGATCTGCAGAGCAACACTCACCAGGGCAGAGAGCGGGAGAGAGGAGAGGGGGAGGACACTGACCAGAGAGAGTCCACGACATTGAGAGAGATAGGGAGAGAGAGAGAGAGAGAGAGAGAGAGGGGAGGGGGGGAAGGCTTAATTAATTCAGGCTGGATGGGAGGGAGGGATGTTGCTTCCTCTACCGTGGTTCCAGTGCCTTTGCTGTGCTACTCTGTGTAGCTGTAGCTGTGCTGTGTAGCTGTATATGTGCTGTGTAGCTGTATCTGTGCTGTGTTGCTGGAGCTGTGCTGTGTTGCTGTAGCTGTAGCAGTGCTGTGTAGCTGGAGCTGCCCGTTTGTGTTGTGAGAGGCTGCTTATTGCTCTGCCCACGGGGAAAGAGAGACCAACCCATGGCCCGGCCGGCTTGGAAAGGACTGCCTATCAACCCATACTGAAGAAAGGATCACACACAGGGATGGGCAGAGGTAGGGGACAAGCTATGTTTCTCTCTCTCTCTCTGTCTCTCATCTCTGATTCTGTCGCTGTGTTCCTCTCTGTTTCTCTGGTTTATCTTTCCTGGCTTCTCTCTCTCTCACTCGCTCTGTTTCTATTCCTGTTTCTCTCTCTCTGTTTCCCTCCCTCTGTTTCCCTCTCTCTGTTTCTCTCTCCCTCTTTTTCTCTCTCTCTCTCTGTTTCTCTTCATGTTTCTATCTATCTCTATTCGCAGAAGATCATTCTCCATTGATCATTGCTTTTTGACCAGGCTTTGGCCACTTTCTCGCTCTCGCCTTCAGTACCTGTGTCGCTGGAATTTGTGTGTGTGTGTGTTTATTTGTCCTTCCAAGTCTTTTAACTTTCACTCTTTCTGTTTTATCCTGTACCAGCGTGTTGATAATCTGGTTGTTGTGGTCAGTTTCTTAATGACAATAATGCTAAAAGTAGTTTTGGTACAATGGTTGCCAGTGTGTGTGGCTGTGCTGATTGTGGATGTGATGGATGTATGGGGAGATGAACAAACAGTTCCACTGAACTCAACCTACTGTCCTTTCTCTCAGACACATTGAGACTGATTTAGGTTGACTAATTATTTCTTATGCTTGCTGATGTCTGGTGTGTATATATATAAACACAAACAGTACAGCCTTTTTGTCATAGTTTATTTCCCACAAGAGCTTGTGTTGTCTGAATAGTTGCCTTCTCATAAACAGATGAGACTTTTTCCACATGCAAAAACATGCAGCACATTCTTGAGAGTTAATTGATAGCTGTCATAGATTGTCTCTCTCTTGCTCTCTCTCTCTCTCTCTCTCTCTCTCTCTCTCTCCGTACCGTGTGATTCAGGCACCAGACTTTGATTAATCTCCAATCGGCACTCTTAATTATGCCTCATCATCCGATTACCGAAAGCAATGGTTATTCAGGCCCAGACAGGATGTCTGATTCACAGGCTGGCTAATAAACAATGAAGGATGCTTCTGTTCTAGCACGATGTGCTCTGAGTGAAGACCTGCCTGAACGAGAGGCTCATTCACCACTAGCTAATTGACTATGCTGCTCGCCTTCTCAGAGCTCAGAGAGAGAGAGAGAGAGAGAGAGAGAGAGAGAGAGAGAGAGAGAGAGAGAGAGAGAGAGAGAGAGAGAGAGAGAGAGAGAGAGAGAGAGAGAGACTGCAGGGAAATTGGAGGGTGCGCGTGCCTGTGAGTGAGGTAGTGAGTGAGTGAGTGAGTGAGTGAGTGAGTGAGTGAGTGAGGTAACATGATAGTACTAGTATTGGTATTTTATTAGGATCCCCATTTGCTTTTGCAAAAGCAGCAGCTACTCTTCCTGGGGTCCACACGAAACATGACATAATACAGAACAATAATAGACAAGAGCAGCTCAAGGACAGAACTACATACATTTATTTTTAAAAAGGCACACGTAGTCTACTTATCAATACATACACACAAACTGTCTAGGTCCAATAAGGGAGAGGCGTTGTGCCGTGAGGTGTTGCTTTATCTATTATTTGAAACCAGGTTTGCTGATTATTTGTCTGCCCATTACTGCCTATCACTTATCAACCATCATTTATTCACACTACTTTAATAAGATATTTCAGTTGTGTATATTACATTTGTGTTATTTGATGACTTCTATTTCATTCCAAGTCATCTCATCTCTATAGAGCTGTTGCCTATTCTGTCTGACAAAATCACTATTTAAGTAATTCTTCAAAGTAAATAAGGCATACTTTTAGGACTGCTGAATACCAACTATCAACCACTTAGGTTATATATTTCAGGTAGAGTTACCTCATAAAGAAATGGGTCTCTATCCCTCTCCATCACGCATTCTACTGCCTCTTCTCTCTCTCTTTCTGCCCTACACTAACTTAACATAACAGGCGTAAAATAAACACACACACCGGACAAGTAGGCAAGCAATGGATTATGTTCATTGTAGATAATTACCACGTTTTCTGCACTAAACTATGTAGAATATTGACCTGTTGGAAACTACAACTCTGTATTTTAGGGGCTCCCGAGTGGCGCAGCGGTCTAAGGCACTGCATCTAAGTACTAGAGGCGTCACTACAGACCCTGGTTCAATCCCGGGCTGTATCTTAACCGGCCATGATCTGGAGTTCCATAGAGCGGAGCACAATTGGCCCAGTGTCGTCCGGGTTAGGGGAGGCCGAGATAAGCCGTCATTGTAAATAAGAATTTGTTCTTAACTTACTTGCCTATTTAAATAAAGGTTAAATAAAACAAATATTACATCCCACAATTTGGGCTAGATCTGATTTATCTCTTGAGAAACTGAGCAGTGTGAGTATAAAAACACAAACAGCTGTAAAGCTATAAAGCTATAAAAAGACATTGGCCTCATGGCTGAATATGTACACTATACATTGTTACAGAGTGATTTAAACAAATATTGCAAGTTGATATTGATAAATAAGGAGTATTTGCATGGTTAACTATACTATACAGGTCGATGGCAGAGAAATACTTAAATAGCTATAAGTGCGAATGATATAAGTGAGGGTAGTAATAGTTTACTTAATATACAGTCTGGTTAAATGAACAGGTAAGTGAATATTTTGCATGGTTAAATTAACAGTACAGGTAAATATACAGTTACATTTACAGGTAAGTGAATATTTGCATGGTTACATTAACTGTGCAGATAAATGACAGGAAGAGATACTTAAATAGCTAAATGTGTGTATGATATAATTTAGGGTAATAATAGTAATTCCCTTAAAATACAGTCCTTAGTGCGCAGGGTTTAATTACAGATAAATGCACGTATTGCACGATTCGATATACTAAAAGCAATGAAAAAAGATACAACTGACGGGATACTAATATGCATTTCTGAGTGAATGACTATGTAAGTTCAGTCCAAGAATTACTAACAATATTGCACGTGATCTGATATAACAACTGTACATGAATATGTGTATACAGACCTGAATGAATAAATAAGTCCTGAGTGAATGAGTGATTACAGACCAGAGTTACTCACGGATGGATGCAAAATTGTTAAACTAGGTCCTAACACCCCAACAGTTCCAGGTCTATGTTGCCGACGGCACGGCACCCCGGTGAGGCATTAAATAGTCTAATAGCCGCCGGCAGGGAGGACCTCCTGTAGCGCTCTCTGGCACACCGTTCCAGCCTGTTGTCCATATGAACTCCCAGGAACTTGTATGACCCAACCATTTCCACATCCATCCCCTGTATAGGGACTGCAGTCAGTTGGGCCTTGGTTCTCCTGAAGTCCACCACCATCTCCTTTGTTTTGCTGATGTTGAGCTGAAGATAGTTCTGCTCACACCACAACACAAAGTAATTGATTGTGCTCCTGTACTCCTCCTCCTGCCCACCCCTGATGCACCCTACAATTGCGGAGTCATCCGAGACCTTCTGTAGGTGGCATATTTCAGAGTTATATCTGAAGTCCGAGGTGTAGAGGGTGAAGAGGAAGGGGGACAGGACCGTTCCCTGGGGGGCCGCTGTGTTGCTCACTGCCCGTTCTGACACACAGCTCTGTAGTTGCACAAATTGTGGCCTACCGGTCAGGTAGTCCGTGACCCAGGAGACTAAGGGTGCTTCCACTTTCATCCTCTTCATCTTCTAACCCAGTAGCAGGGGCTGAATGGTGTTGAAGGCACTGGAGAAGTCAAAAAACAGAACCCTAACAGTGCAACCTGCGTTGTCCAGGTGAGAGTAGGCTTTCTGCAGAAGGTAGATGATTGCATCATCCACCCCGATGTTGCACTGATATGCGAACTGCAGGGGGTCCAGTGATGTACACACCAGGGGTCTGAGGTGAGCGAGGACTAACCTTTCCAGGGTCTTCATAATGTGGGATGTTAGTGCTACAGGTCTGAAGTCATTCAGGACAGTGGGGTGCGCCTTCTTGCGCACTGGGACGAGGCAGGATGTTTTCCACATCACAGGGACCCTTTCCAGGCTCAGGTTAAGGTTGAAGGGTCACTGGAGTATTACACACAGTTGGTCAGCACAGACCCTAAGCACCCTTGGGCTGATGCCATCAGGGCACGCCGCTTTCCACTGATGTAGTCTCTCCAGCTCTCTCTTCATTTGGTTGGTGGTGAAAGTCAGCCCAGGTGGGGAGGTGGGGGGAAGGGGGGTGTTGAGGATCAGTCCAGAGGGAGCATGGGCGGAGGTGGGGAGGGGGTCGCTGATTATCTCAACAGAGGTGTTGTGAGCAAAGTGGGGGTGGGACAGCCGTGAGGGTGTGTGGCCTGAGGAGCTGGAGGGGAGGTGGACAGGGCCAGTATCGAACCTGTTAAAAAATTGGTTCAGCTCATTGGCTCTGTCCTGGGTCCCCTCCGTCTCACCACTGTTTGACTTTTTGAAGCCAGTGATATTTCTCATACCCTTCCACACCTCTCTCACCTGGCTCTGCCTCAGCTTGTCCTCCATCTTCTCCTTATACCCTCTCTTCCCCTCAGTAATCCGCAACTTCAGCTCCCTCTGGACGCATTTCAATTTGGCCCTGTCCCCCTCCTTGAAGGCCCTCTTCTTCTCATTCAGCAGGGCCTTCAGGTCGCTGGTGACCCATGGTTTATTATTTGGAAAACAGCTTACCTTCCTGGTGGGTACAGTGTTGTCTACAAAAAAATTAATATAGTCCGTTATGCAGTCATTAAGTCCATCAATGTCCTCCCTATGAGCCTCACAGAGCACATCCCAGTCTGTTGTTTCAAAGCAGTCCTGTAGGGCCTCATTCGCCTGGGTGTATGACTTCGTCTTTATCCACAGAGAGATCCTAAACCGTGTCAAACATGACTAGCCTTTAGTAATTTGCCTGATGACATGCGATTGGAGAAAGAGAGTCTTATTTTCATCCACTTTCCCTCTCCTCTATTATCTTTGACCTTTTTCTAAAGGAGGCCAGAGAGGACGGAGGAGAGAGGACGCAGGAGAGAGGACAGAGGAGAGAGGACTCAGGAGGTTGAGCAAATCCAATTGAGAAAAGGCCAATGCGTCCAAACCTCCAATACATGGTTTGTCTCTGGTCATCGGCACAAGAGTAATGAGCTGCTATAGGTGATAATGAGCCTGGCTAAATGGCTAAAGCAGGAAGCGCCCTCAATGAGCAGGGCCCCTGTGGTTCAATCCCTATTAGACAGACCTGTATACCCTACTACAACTCAATGATTGGGCTTGATGCTCTTTCCTCTGTGTTTCAGTCCAGGTGGGTGTGTCATTCAAATTCACTCTTAGTCCCACTCTCTTATGGCAAGGTTGTGATATTAAATAGAGATGAGCACAGATTTATAGAACTGATGCTAGATCGATGAGAACAATAGTGTTGTCATGACGATTGTCAGGTTACACTCATCCACCACAAAAGAAAACGCAAAGGGTGTCTAGACTGACTGTGAACGTCTGATAATACAAGCTAAGATGTGGCATACTTTAAGGTTTGCCTATGTGGTTTTCACACAACATGTTAGGGAGCTAGATAGACCTGACACACAAACACAAAATACATACAAAACAGGTGACAGCCAAATGAGCAGTAGAGGATTGCATAGTAGAGGATTGCATAGATAGATAGGTAGGTAGGTAGGTAGGTAGGTAGGTAGGTAGGTAGGTAGGTAGGTAGGTAGGTAGGTAGGTAGGTAGGTAGGTAGGTAGGTAGGTAGGTAGGTAGGTAGGTAGGTAGGTAGGTAGGTAGGTAGGTAGGTAGGTAGGTAGGTAGGTAGGTAGGTAGGTAGGTAGGTAGGTAGGTAGGTAGGTAGGTAGGTAGGTAGGTAGGTAGGTACTTTATTGATCACAGAGGGGGAAATTTCTTTGAGAGATGTGCGCAGGTTAGAGGCCATTACCTACGTCCCTATGGATGTTCAGGCCCAGAGTGACCTCATAGGTTCAGGGCGTATGAGATAGTATTGCGTGTTAGTGTTCTTTAGTCATGATTACCTGAAAATGTATTTTTTTCTGAAAAAGAATCCCTGACTGTAAATGTCCCTGACTAGGAAAAACTTTCTTCAGAACAATTGTTTTTGGGATATTGTTTTGTTTGAGGCTCTGCATTTTTTTGCCTTGTAGACCCGTAAGCAAAGTGCAGTAGAAAACTACAAAGAACCTGTTATATAATCGAAACAAAGTTGTTTACTCCTAGAATGGTTTCTCTCTGTTGCTTCTTTGCCTTGCTTTAAACACTAAGTGTTCTACAAAATTGCAGTTGTTTGGAGTTTGGGCTGTGATTCTGCCACATGCAGACCAGGCAGAGCCACAGGGCTGTTGTGTTGTGTGGTAGATCAAGCTGAACCATTCTATATTAAGAATCTTTGGTCAAGTCATGAAGTAAAATGAAATTCAAATTTTCCAAATTCAGTGTATTTATTGAATGTATTTATTGAAATGAAATTAACCCCTTCCCTGGTTGTGGTCAGAAGCCTTTGACACAGTGATACTTCGATTCAGCGCTAGCTTGTCCTCTTTCCTGAGTGCCCCACTGTTGCCATGGTTCCCTTCGGTTAACCAGCCGAATTGACTCTTTACACTGTGTGCAAGTATTCCCTTTGTGTTGTTTTAGGAATAAGTCAAATCAAATTTCATTGGTCACATACACATATTTAGCAGATATTATTGTGGGTGTAGTGAAATGCTTGTGTTTCTAGCTCCAACAGTGCAGTAATATCTAACAATTCACAACAATACACACAAAATCTAAAAGTAAAAGAATGGAATTAAGAAATATATAAATATTAGGATGAGCAATGTCGAAGGTGGCATTGACTAAAATACGAAATGAGTAAAGCATATGAAATGAGTAAAGCAGTATCTAAACATTATTAAAGAGACTAGTTTTCCGTTATTAAAGTGACCAGTGATTCAATGTCTATTTACATAGGGCAGCAGCCACTAAGGTGCAGGGTTGAGTAGCCGGGTGGTAGCTGGCTAGTGATGGCTATTTAACAGTCCGATGGCCTTGAGATAGAAGCTTTTTTTCAGTCTCGGTCCCAGCTTTGATGCACCTGTACTGGCCTCCCCTTCTGGATGATAGCAGGGTGAACAGGCCGTGGCTCGGGTGGTTCCTGTCCTTGATGGTCTTTTTGGCCTTCCTTTAACATCGGGTGTTGTAGGTGTCCTGGAGGGCAGGCAGTGTGCTCCCGGTGATGTGTTGGGCCTCCTGAGGTTGAAGAGGCTCTGATGCGCCTACTTCACCACACTGTCTGTGTCGGTGGTCCATTTAAGTTTGTCACTGATGTGTACGCCAAGGAACTTGAAGCTTTCCACCTTCTCCACTGCGGTCCCGAAAATGTTTGGTTTTCCTGAAGTCCACGATCATCTCTGTTGCTTTCTAGCTAACTTACCTAATCCAGCTAGGCTAGCTAGCTAACGTTACAGTCCTGCTAGCTAGTTGTTTTGTGGTGAAAGAAAAAATCTATGCATTCCCCATCCGCTCATCCTGAAAATCCCTCTGATAATCTTTGGTCACTGCATCATTATTGATAGCCGCAAGCCACTGGCAGCATCGTGGTAAATATTTGGTAGGTTAAATGGTGAAAGATTACTATTTTTCGCGCTTGTTTGTAATTAGCACAGCCAGGCACAGAACAACATGGGCATAATGACCAACTTTTGTGAAAAGCAAACATTGAAAAAAAGGATCTTGCATAGAGAAGTTGTGGGCACGCCCCATCTAGCTAGCGGGTCGTCTCTGCATTCGTTATGAATGCCGGGCTTTGTGGTTCACTATGAGCAGACGAATACACATCTATCTATAGATAGATAGATAGATAGATGTAGAGGTACTTTATTGATCCCCGAGGGGAAATCTCTTAAGAGAAGTCATAGCTTGTGGTTTGGATAATTATAATTTTATGACAAAAATCTAATGTTGTTAATATAGTAATGATTATATGACGTGGCAGGAATTTCAATTTAACTGAACAGTAATGCTATTGGTCAACAACTCAGATTTTCTTTATCGAATCAGATGCTTATAAAATGGTCTTAGATTCATTCTTATAGTCTCTTCTTTGGTCCTGACCTGCTGTGGTGAGACACTCTCTCTCTGTCTTTCTCTCTTCACCCCATGGACTCTTGGGGCATGGCTTTTCAGGCTATGACTTCTCTCTCTCTCTCTGATCATGTCTAGAGTATTGCCTTGTAATGCTTGTTAATGGTTTGTAACTTAAGCGTTATGCCTTGCATGTGATTTCATTCATTTTACAATGATATTAAATATCTGCCTTTTGATTTAGACAGTTCTTATTCCTTTCTTGATAGCCAACTCCCATAACTCAACTATAAAGGAGAATGGGATACGTAGTGAGTTGCACAACTGAATGCATTCAACCGAAATGTGTCTTCCACATTTAACCCAACCCCTTAGAGAGGTGCGGATGGCTGCCTAAATCGACATACACGTCAACGGCGCCCAGGGAGCAGTTGTTGTTGGGGGTTAACTGCCTTGCTCAAAGGCAGAACGGCAGAATTTTCCACCTTGCCGTCTAGTTTCATAAGCAAACGCACATACACACGCATTTGCACACACACACGCACACACACACACACACACACACACACACACACACACACACACACACACACACACACACACACACACACACACACACACACACACACACACACACAGAGGTGCACGCACAGAGGCACACATGCACACACACAAGCACACACACGTCACTCCAAGCTGACAGCAGATAGAGGGTCATGTCGGGGCCTATACGGACTGACCGGGAGACGTTGTGATGCTTTTATCATGATTTCCACACAGTCACTTCCTGAAGAGGGGATCCCGCAACCCATCGTTGCTTCCTGCTTTCCCCATTAAGTGCTCCCTCACATCATATTCATTAGCTTTATTAGAACAGTAGCTTTACTGCACTGAAAAGTTGCAGCGGATTTCTTTAACTAATCACTGTGATCTAAAAGGTCAAATATATCCTAGATCAACACTGAGGCGTGCCGGTCCCTGGCTGTGCCGGTCTGGCATTGGCTGTCTTCTCATTACCTTTGACTGATTATGCTCTTTCAAACTAACTCTCCATGCATTCTCATCCCTCTTTCTCCCTCTCTCAACCTCCCCACTCCCTCCCATCCTCCATCTCTGTCACTGCCCCAGCATGACTTCTCTCTACCTCCCCACTCCCTCCCATCCTCCAGCTCTGTCACTGCCCCAGCAGGACTTCTCTCTACCTCCCCACTCCCTCCCATCCTCCAGCTCTGTCACTGCCCCAGCAGGACTTCTCTCTACCTCCCCACTCCCTCCCATCCTCCAGCTCTGTCACTGCCCCAGCGTGGGAGAGAATAGGTAAACATTTGCTGTGGTTGTAATAGACCTAGGGAGTGACAGTAAAGTTTGTTTCTCTTGGCAGTGTAAAGTAAGTCTGGTCACAGATCTATTTGTGCTTTCTTGCCCCTGAATACTGGCAAGATAGCACAAACAGATCTGGGACCAGGCTACCCTTGGAGGGGAATAACAGTCCAGTGCAGATCAGTGGGTGGTTGATTGTGCCCTCAGAATGTGGACACAAGCATCCAGGTGGAATAGGAAAGATGGAGTGTGAGTGGTTCAAAGACAGAGGTGTCTGATGAAGTGTTCCAGGCCTGCCTGTCTGACTGTTGTTTCTCCCTCCCTGGTTGGGCCATCAATGCCACTCCTTAAGCTACTCCTTTAATGAACTGCATCCTCATGTGGCTGCGGAAGACCATCTCCAAGCAACTGCCAGCTTCCTAAATGTGTTTTTGTTTGTTTTTTAAAGCGACTTTGAGATTCTGTATGAAAAGCGCTATGTAGAATACATCTAGTATTATTACTTTGATTGTCTTGCTAAAAAGACAGACTGTAGGCAAATGTGTATAAGGAAGAGGTGTGTGTTTGTAAATTAGAGAGAGGGAGACAAATGTTTGGACACACCTACTCATTCAAGGATGTTTCTTTATTTTTTACTATTTTCTACATTGTAGAACAATAGTGAATACATTAAAACTATGAAATAACACATCTGGAATAATTTAGCAAAGAAAAAAGTGTTAAACAACTTCTTCAAAGTAGCCACCCTTTGCCTTGATTACAGCTTTGCACACTCTTGGCATTCTCTCAACCAGCTTCATGAGGTAGTCACCTGGAATGCATTTCAATTAACAGGTGTGCCATCTTAAAAGTTCATTTGTGGAATTTCTTTCCTTCTTAATGCGTTTGAGCCAATCAGTTGTATATAAACAAGGTAGGGTTGGTATACAGAAGATAGCCTTGTTTGGTTAAAGACCAAGTCCATATTATGGCAAGAACATCTCAAATAAGCAAAGAGAAACAACAGTCCATCATTACTTTAAGACATGAAGGTCACTCAATCGGGACATTTTCAAGAACTTTGAAAGTTCCTTCAAGTGCAGTCGCAAAAACCATAAATCTCTATGATGAAACTGGCTCTCATGAGGACCGCCACAGGAAAGAAAGACCCAGAGTTACCTCTGCTGCAGAGATTAAGTTCATTAGAGTTACCAGCCTCAGATTGCAGCCCAAATAAATGTTTCACAGAGTTCAAGTAAAAGACACATCTCAACATCAACTGTTCAGAGGAGACTGCGTGAATCAGGCCTTCATGGTCGAATTGCTGCAAAGAAACCACTATTAAAGGTCACCAATAAGAAGAGACTTGCTTTGGCCAAGAAACACAATGGACATTAGACCGGTGGAAATCTGTCCTTTGGTCTGATGAGTCCAAGTTTGAGATTTTAGGTTCCAACCGCTGTGTCTTTGTGAGATGCAGAGTAGGTGAATGGATGATCTCTGCATGTGTGGTTCCACCGTGAAGCATGGAGGAGGAGGTATGATGGTGTGGGGGTGCTTTGCTGGTGACACTGTCTGTGATTTATTTAGAATTGAAGGCACACTTAACCAGCATGGCTACCACAGCATTCTGCTGTGATACGCCATCCCATCTGGTTTATGCTTAGTGGGACTATAATTTGTTTTTCAACAGGACAATAACCCAAAACACACCTCCAGGCTGTGTAAGGGCTATTTGACCAAGAAGGAGAGTGAATCTAAAATATAACATATATTTTGATTTATTTAACACAATTTTGCTTACTATATGATTCCATCTGTGTTATGTAATAGTGTTAAAAAATAAAGAAAAACCCTTGAATGAGTAGGTGTGTCCAAACCTTTGACTGGTACTGTATATACATTTAAAATCTGTTCCTTCCAATTTCATTTCAAAATGACATCATCATATTATTGCAAGATCTAGAGCTATAAAAAACCTCTCAGCTAAATTAAATATTAAAGCTTACAGTAGAGTGAGGAAGAAACAGTAGCACCCAGTGTGTACTGTCTGACAACACTGCAAATGGCTTTAGTTGTGAGGACAATTCCTCTTAGTCACCATTGTCTCTACAGTACCAGATAGAAATGTAGGGAAAACAGTGTAGAACACTTTGTAGTAAAGGTAGTACTCTGCAGAGCTGGGAGACGACAGAGACGAGAGGCTGAGTATGAACACAGAGGTGTTAATATCCATTCGTCAAGAGCCTGAATGGCTGAATGAGTCACAGCAGACCCTTAGAACACTGAGAGAAGAAGGAGTTCTGGCAAAAGCACTGTTTGATTGACTCTCTGTCTGTGTGGGCTTTTTCTCAGTGAATATTGACAAGTTAAAAGCTAGATTCAGAAGTAAGAAAGGATGTATGACTGCACGTCGTTCCTACTAGACCTGACTCTCTTCTTCCTGTGCAACAACTTAAAAACATAACACTCATACGTTTTATTTTGTAATGCAGACTGAGAAAATTAGAGTGCAGATGTGTATTACAAGGATTCCCCGTATCCTGTTCTGTATAATAGTTCTCATACTATATACTCTGTATACTCTCCCTACCTACACCTACATGCATCATATTCATTCTATGATTTTTCGGGGAACTCCAAGTAACAAGACTCACAACATTTGCAGACCTTGTTTTGCCAGGAAGGAGATTAGAATGCAGGTGTGTATCAACAGTAGGCTCTGTCCTCCCACATGGTGTGTGGACGTCATAGGTTGATGTGCACTGAATCCATAATGTTTTGTATGCAGCACGTGCCTATGCACACAACCTCTACACTAACACAGGAAGTGATCCACAAGGTGTCACTCTGCTGCTGAACCTCCCCTACCTCTCCTTACCTCCCCTACCTCTCCCTACCTCTCCCTACCACTCCTTAACTCTCCCTACCTCTCCCTACCTCTCCCTACCACTCCTTAACTCTCCCTACCTCTCCTTACCTCTCCTTACCTCTCCCTACCTCTCACTACCTCTCCCTACCTCCCCTTACCTCTCCCTACCTCTCCCTACTTCTCCTTACCTCTCCCTACCTCTTCCTACCTCTCCTTTCCTCTCCCTACCTCTCCCTACCTCTCCTTACCTCTCCCTACCTCTCACTACCTCTCCCTACCTCCCCTTACCTCTCCCTACCTCTCCCTACCTCTCACTACCTCTCCCTACCTCCCCTTACCTCTCCCTACCTCTCCCTACCTCTCCCTACTTCTCCTTACCTCTCCTTACCTCTCCCTACCTCTCACTACCTCTCCCTACCTCCCCTTACCTCTCCCTACCTCTCCCTACTTCTCCCTACCTCCCCTTACCTCTCCCTACCTCTCCCTACTTCTCCTTACCTCTCCCTACCTCTCCCTACCTCTCCCAACCTCTCCCTACCTCTCCCAACCTCTCCTTACCTCTCCCTACCTCTCCCAACCTCTCCCTACATCTCCTTACCTCTCCCTCCATCTCCTTACCTACCCTTACTTCCCCCTCCTCTCCCTACCTACCACTACCTTCCCCTCCTCTCCCTACCTCTCCCTACCTCCCCCTCCTCTCCCTACCTCTCCCTACCTTCCCTACCTTCCCTACCTCTCCCTACCCCCCCACGTGCCTATGCACACAACCTCTACACTAACACAGGAAGTGATCCACAAGGTGTCACTCTGCTGCTGAACCTCCCCTACCTCTCCTTACCTCCCCTACCTCTCCCTATCTCCCCTACCTCTCCCTACCTCTCCTTACCTCCCCTACCTCTCCCTACCTCTCCCTACCACTCCTTACCTCCCCTACCTCTCCCTACCTCTCCTTACCTCTCCCTACCTCTCCCTACCTCTCCCTACCTCTCCCTACCTCTCCCTACCACTCCTTACCTCCCCTACCTCCCCTACCTCTCCCTACCTCTCCCTACCACTCCTTACCTCCCCTACCTCTCCCTACCCCTCCTTAACTCTCCCTACCTACCCTTAACTCTCCCTACCTCTTCCTACCTCTCCCTACCTCTCCTTGACTCTCCCTACCTCTTCCTACCTCTCCCTACCTCTCCCTGCCTCCCCTACCTCTCCCTGCCTCCCCTACCTCTCCCTACCTCTCCCTACCTCTCCCTACCTCTCCCTTACCTCTCCCTACCTCTCCCTACCTCTCCCTACCTCTCCCTACCTCTCCCTTACCTCTCCCTACCTCTCCCTTACCTCTCCCTACCTCTCCCTACCTCTCCCTACCTCTCCCTACCTCTCCCTACCTACTCCTACCTACCCCTACCTCCCCCTACCTCCCCCTCCCTTCCCTACCTCTCCCCTCCTCCTCTTGTTCATCTCCTTCCTTGCTGTGTGCACACTTACTATATGACGTCAGAGTTGCTAGGCAACCTTTTGGGCAAACAGAATCCCTCTCTGCACTGAGGGGAGGCCCCATACTGTTGATCTGTAAGAGCCTTTGTCTCCCCCTACCCTACCCTCACCTCCCCTAACCTCTCTCCTTCCCTGGATGTGCGTGCGCACACACACACACACACACACACACACACACACACACACACACACACACGCATACACACACACACACACACACACACACACACACATACACAGAACCACAGACACACACACACACACACACACACACACACACACACACACACACACACACACACACACACACACACCCTGTTAACCAGCTCCACTCCTGTCTCTGTCCTCCACCTCCACTGTACGTCGCCCCTCTCCAAGCATGCATGAACTAGCTAGCTCTACCAGGCCAGCTGGCTGCTGTCCTATTAACACATGGACTAGCTAGCTCTACCAGACCAGCTGGCTGCTGCTGTCCTATTAACACATGAACTAGCTAGCTCTACCAGGCCAGCTGGCTGCTGCTGTCCTATTAACACATACCTCCCTGGATCTCTCACATTGTTTTAGAGAGGAGGAAGGTTATCAGGTACGACAGGACTCACCCTGTCTGCCTAAGTGAGAGTAGATAACATGACCCCAGGCTGAACAGTTATTGCCGTGTTTCTGTTTCTAGACTTTCCTTCCTCCCAGGCTTTACTATCCAATGCTGGGGAGTGAAACAACAGTACCTTTATCATTCTTTACTAGCCTCTGTTACTTTAGCCTCGGGCGGACAACGTCAAACCCATAGCACTCTGTTTCAACCAATCTGTTTCAACCAATCTGTTTACAAATGCCAAGAAATGTGACTCTCTGAATGTGACCCTGTGGTGCTTCTCAGTCATTTGGGTTTTTACATTCGTCCACCCTTGAGATACACACACTCAAATCAGTCAAAGTGGATTCAATTAAATTCATATTTATTTAGCCAAGGTAGACCACTCAGCAGTAATTTAAGTAATGGCATCACCAGGTGTCGACCTGAGCGATCCAAGACAATATCTAAAACACTATGAAGTCATACTTGAGAAAAGGTTGAATATTGATTGATTCATCGAGGGATTGACCGATTTATAAGTGGAATCTGATTGGACACATTGCTTAGGGATCTCAATGGTTAAGAACTGAAAACTGAGAGAGGCCTCTGTAGCTCCAAATATGAAACATTCCATATATTTCACTAAATTGGTACTCTCAAAGGAATATGGTAACATATTCTCTGAACAGTTAAAAATGAAGTAAACTGTTCCTAAGGGGGAACATATTAATATGTATTGCTGTTATGGGAGAGTAACAAAAATAACATCAGTCTTGAATAATGGACAAATGGAATAATAATGTTATAAAACTCTGTACCGTACTAATGATCCAAATGATCAGGAAAGGAGCAATACTATTGTACTCTGGTTTGAAAAAACTGTGCCAGCTTTTCAGATGTTATCTGGCCCAATGCTGGTACAGTCCTGCCCAAATCAAACACCCACTGGGCACTTTGATTACATCAGGACACTAACATACCTCTGGCTCCCAGCCACGGGGTATGTTACACACACACTTGGCCAATCTTCTGCTCTCTCAGATGACTTTCCAGGAACTGGAAGATTTCAGACAAATACTGACCATACGGGGAGAGCTTAGAACATCTGCATTTGATTATGGGGACTGGTACTGATAATAGAGACTGGAAATAGATGCTCCGTCTGTGTACAGACAAAGTGCTCTGTGTGTGTTCTAATGGCATTACAGTAGAGGCTCCTCCATGTTGTCTCACCACCTCTTCAGACCAACGTTTAAGTAGTCTCTCTAGCCAGACTCATGGCACTCCTTCCATAGTGGCTGTGGAGAGGCTATGTTAACATGAGCAATGTTTTCCCCCACCATCAAATATATTATGAGACTCACCGTCTGTATTCTCTCTCATTTGTCTCTCTAGCTGTTGCACTTTTGTAATTTTGCCCTCACTCTCCCTCCATCCATTTTCACATTTACGCTGTAGCTATTTAGCAGATGCTCTTATCCAGAGCAACTTACAATTAGTGCATTCATCTTAATTAGCGCATTCATCCTCTCTCAGCCCATGGAGTCATCCCATGCCAAGGCTTCGCACTGGGCACAGATGGCAATTCCATGTTGGTTGTGGACCAGTGGGTTACAATACCTAGAAATCATCTTTACAATTCTGATTCTTTCAAATGTTTCTTTGTCTCTGTCAACACTAGAACTAGTAAGTTCTTTGTCTCTGTCAACACTAGAACTAGTAAGTTCTTTGTCTCTGTCAACACTAGAACTAGTAAGTTCTTTGTCTCTGTCGACACTAGAACTAGTAAGTTCTTTGTCTCTGTCGACACTAGAACTAGTAAGTTCTTTGTCTCTGTCGACACTAGAACTAGTAAGTTCTTTGTCTCTGTCGACACTAGAACTAGTAAGTTCTTTGTCTCTGTCAACACTAGAACTAGTAAGTTCTTTGTCTCAGTCTACACTAGAACTAGTAAGTTCTTTGTCTCAGTCTACACTAGAACTAGTAAGTTCTTTGTCTCAGTCTACACTAGAACTAGTAAGTTCTTTGTCTCAGTCAACACTAGAACTAGTCATTTTGCTCTTTCTCCTATAACCCTCCTCCTCTTCCTCCCATCATACTTTCCCGTGCACGGTACTGTGGTACATTGTGATTTTACTTAGAAGTCATTTCATCTTTACAATTAACTTCTAGGGTTAGAGTAGATCAGGAAAACCTTTTACAGAATTGGATCAGTTGCAAATCACAGTGTGTCTATACTGTCATCTGTATGTGTGTATCAGTCTGTTTTTTTTATTCTGTGTCTGTGTGTGTGTCCATGAACTGGTAAACTGCTGTGTATTTACCACCTGTCTGCCTCCTCCCTGTGAGGCTGTCCATCCAGAGAGATGTATGGATTTCTCCTCCACAGAGCAGAGCTGCGTCTGCTGTCCGCTTAGCACACGTACATGCCTACGTTTAGGAGGCCACTTTTTCACTTTATTACAGGTCGGTTGGTGGCACCTTAATTGGAGAAGACAGGCTTGTGGTAATTGCTGCAGCGGAATGAGTGGGATGGTATCAAATACATCTAACATGGTTTCCATATGTTTGATACCATTCCATTCGCTCTGTTCCAACCATTATTATGAACTGTCCTCCCCTCACCAGACTCCACTGCACTCTATGTACTGTATGTGTGTGGTTTAGGTGCTGTGGCAGGAAGGGACAAACAACAGTAAGTGATTTTGACTGTGTTGGGGGTCTGTGTGTCTGTATTCTGTGTTCTTCAATGGCGGAAGATGGTATGACAGAATCAAATCTCTTTCTCTTTCTCCCCCCCCCCCCTCGCTCTCTCTATCTCTCTCTCTCTCTCTCTCTCTCTCTCTTTCTCTCTCTCTCTCTCTCTCGCTCTCTCTCTCTCTCGCTCTCTCTCTCTCTCGCTCACTCTCTCGCTCACTCTCTCTCTCAATCTCTCTCACTCTCTCTCTCTCTCTCTCTTTCTCTCTCTCTTTCTCTCTCCTTCACTCAGCTTGTGTCTGTGACATCAGAGAGAGAGAGAGAGAGAGGCCAAGAGACCTGCCTCTGGCTGGACCGCCATATCACATACTGATCATTCACCCACCATCTCTGGGGTCTGTTTCTGACACCACCTCCACTCACTGGGAAGGATCTGGGATGATACCATGACATATATAAACCTCCTCAGCTCCACCCAGGGATAACCAGACTAGAACCTCACTTTCCCTCAGAGGCACATCCACCACCATCCTCCCTCACCTCCACCCAGCTGGCACCATGATGGGAGACGGAGTCGGGAGCTGGGAGTGTCTGAGTCCGTCTGAGTTCAGTCAGCTGCAGCAGTATAGCGAATGTGAGTACTAGCAATACCTGTCATACCCATCGGTAAACTGAGTTGAATTTATCCTGACATACCACAATTAGTAATGCCTGTGTCAGACCTTGTGTAAAATACATTAAAATACTTGAGCTGAGCTTGATTTAGTTTCCCCTACACAATGGGATCAATGGAATAGTCCTAAAAGCGAAAACTAAATCAAGCTCATGCCTTTGACTCAGGTCTGATAGCTGCGATACCCTGATGTAACCAGACCCAGGTCTGCTACCAGGGATACCCTGAGGTAACCCGACCAGGTCTGCTACCAGGGATACCCTGAGGTAACCAGACCCAGGTCTGCTACCAGGGTACCAAAGCAATGCACCTCCCCCTTCCCAGCCTCACTTCCTACCCATCATTTCCCTAAGTGTCTGGTCTGACTTAGGCAATTGTTTTTCTTTGCGCTTGAAGTTAAATTATTCATGCAAATGGTATTTTTTACCCCCTCCCCACTGATTATTTCTAGCACTACATTATATGACATTTTAGTCATTTAGCAGACTCTTATCCAGAGCGACTTACAGTTAGTACATTCATCTTAAGTATGGGAGCAAAGGGAGGGTATATTACTGGTAATTTTCTAAGTTTGCAAGTAAACTACCAGAGTTTTGGTAACTTTAAAGGATTCTATGGAATTTATCACGAAATCTAGTGGACTTTTTTTCTCTCTCTGTGCTGAGGTGACTCATCCGTATCAGTAGCCTTCCCACCCCAGTCAAAGGAGAATCCATCACTAGTCTGGCTTTGCCTGTAATAGATTAGCCTTGATTTTCATTGCCTTACAATCTATTGAGCTGATAAACATCCACACAGCAACTGAATAGATTGTGTTGTCTGAGAGAAACATTCTTTTTTTGTTTATATCTGCAGATTCCTCTATTCATAGACCTACCTTATAACACAATGTTCATATTACCTAGACATATGCATCTGTTGTCTAGGGATATACTAAATTGTTGAGCGAGCTTGTCATTGAAACAGAAATTGATTAAACACAAAGCCTAACACATAAACTGTTATGTGTTGGATTACATCACCTCTAGTAATGACAAATTGTTAAGGCCAATGTCTTGAATCAGTGAAATTAAGATGGTAGGCCAGACACATGGTCCGCGTCCCAAATGGCACCATATTTCCTATTCTTTATAGTGCACTACTTTTCACCAGCGTCCTATGGGGGCCTTGGTCAAACGTAGTGCACTACATAAGGAATAGGGTGCCTTTTGGGACGCAGGCATGATTTCATTCTGCTGCTGAGGAAGGAACGGCGGCTGCTTTTGATTTACAAAGACTTAACCCCTCTTTTCCTCAGATCTCTCCTTCCCTTGTTCATCTGTGTCATTAATTGACGTCCAAGGCTAAAAATACTCCTCCTGGCTCTCTCTTTCTCCTTATCTCTATCCAGACATCATTTATTTGTGCAGCTGCTTTGAGTACATTTTTTGTGTTTATTTTCTATGATTTACCTCCATAACATAGGCCCAGTCAGTATGGTGGTTCCATAACATAGGCCCATTCAGTATGGTGGTTCCATAACATAGGCCCATTCAGTATGGTGGTTCCATAACATAGGCCCATTCAGTGTGGTGGTTCCATAACATAGGCCCATTCAGTGTGGTGGTTCCATAACATAGCCCCATTCAGTATGGTGGTTCAATAACATAGGCCCATTCAGTGTGGTGGTTCCATAACATAGGCCCATTCAGTGTGGTGGTTCCATAACATAGGCCCATTCAGCATGGTGGTTCAATAACATAGGCCCATTCAGTGTGGTAGTTCCATAACATAGGCCCATTCAGCATGGTGGTTCAATAACATAGGCCCATTCAGTGTGGTAGTTCAATAACATAGGCCCATTCAGTGTGGTAGTTCCATAACATAGGCCCATTCAGCATGGTGGTTCAATAACATAGGCCCAGTCAGCATGGTGGTTCAATAACATAGACCCAGTCAGCATGGTGGTTCAATAACATAGGCCCAGTCAGTATGGTGGTTCCATAACATAGGCCTATACATTATGGAGGTCCAGTTGAGCTGCAGAGATCATTTAGGTAAGCTGCTCAATATATGATTTAGTCAAAGGGGTGTCCGTATTTGCCCATGGTGAACAGTCAGTCAAAGGGGTGTCAGTCTTTGCCCATGGTGAACAGTCAGTCAAAGGGGTGTCAGTCTTTGCCCATGGTGAACAGTCAGTCAAAGGGGTGTCAGTCTTTGCCCATGGTGAACAGTCAGTCAAAGGGGTGTCAGTCTTTGCCCATGGTGAACAGTCAGTCAAAGGGGTGTCAGTCTTTGCCCATGGTGAACAGTCAGTCAAAGGGGTGTCAGTCTTTGCCCATGGTGAACAGTCAGTCAAAGGGGTGTCAGACTTTGCCCATGGTGAACAGTCAGTCTCTACAACAGTCAACTATACCACCTCAGTGGTATTGTACACTCATTAAAAGGTTAAAATACGCCGCAAAACATTCTTTCTCTTGCTTCCATGCTTCCGTTTACAAAGACCAGGATATACTATTTATCTTGATTACCCATTCTTATGAGGCAGAAATATCCCTGTTCAGGCCTGTTTTCTGCCCATGATAGAGGAAGCCAGTCAATAGCAGTGTGCACGATTAATTATATGAGTGTGAATAGCAGAAGTGTTGATAGCAATTGCTGCTGTATTGTTCATTGTAATCGTTTTTTTTGTCTCTTTCCTCTGTCTGTGTGAACAAGGGTGTGAGAGATGAACATCCACTCTTCACAGAGCAGAGTGCTAAAGGGCTTGTTGATTTTGACACTGCTGTGCTAATGATGAGAGGAGGATATTGATAATCTATTTACACTGGGTTTCTAATGGGCCCTCCATCACATGTACTTTAGCACCCAGACCCCTGGTGATGGAGATGTGTCTGGCACCTGCTGACAGGGACCACAATGCTGCTGCTGGTGGTGGATGGGTATGCGTGTGTGTGTGTGTGGCAGTGTCTGTGTTTGTGCTACTATACAGCAGACCTGAGTTCAAAAAGTACTTGTTTTCTTTCAAAATACTTGGAGCGTTTGATTGAGCCTGCCTTGAGTGACCAGGTAGGCTGGGATTATTCCATTGGTTCCATTACGCCAGACAAGCTCAATCAAGTGCATATTAAGTATTTGGTAAAATACAAAAATTAACCCAGGTCTGCTGTGTTGGATGGATGTCTGAGTCTGTGTTTGTGTTACTATAATGGTGTGGGTAATTGTGTGTCTGCTGTGTCTGTCTCCAATAGGGGTTAATAAAGGAGAGTTATAATGGGAGAGGTGAAAGGTTTGTGTCAGCTACAGCGAGACTGTTCTTGTCTTTGTGCTGGTTGTAGGGACAACTAGCTACAGTCTAGTTAGCTGACTGATCTACTTAATCAATGCTGTTATGGTGAATGGAGTGGATTTACTGCAGCCTATGTTGTCTCAGGCCATTACCTATTGTTAATTGATTAATTGCTCAAATCAGAAATTTGTCTGGGGAGTGAAATGCATACCTGCATGCATGTGTGGAAGTGTGCGCATGCGAGCATAGATGTGATTGAGCATTTTCAGTGAATGAGAATGTCCAGTAAGTCAACTCACCTGGTTAGATAAGGGATAAGGTTTGCCTCAGTATGCCAGGCTGACAGGTGACTGGCAATGGGAGGAGGATAAGGGAGATATTAGCATGTCTGGGTGTAAAACACACCATGTTCCCCCTGGCTTGGTAGAACACACCCTACCTACACTGGTCCCTGTGACTTACACCCTGCCTGCTCAGTCAGTCTCCTCAGATCACATAACATCTAACTGGACTTTGTTTTAGACAGAGGAGAGAGCGGGATGTCCAGCCTCACTCCACACAGATGGTTCATTTGTTTTAGACAGAGGAGAGAGCAGGATGTCCAGCCTCACTCCACACAGATTATTAATTTGTTTTAGACAGAGGAGAGAATGGGATGTCCAGCCTCACTCCACACAGATGGTTCATTTGTTTTAGACAGAGGAGAGAGCAGGATGTCCAGCCTCACTCCACACAGATGGTTCATTTGTTTTAGACAGAGGAGAGAGCAGGATGCCCAGCCTCACTCCACACAGATGGTTTATTTGTTTTAGACAGAGGAGAGAGCAGGATGTCCAGCCTCACTCCACACAGATGGTTCATTTGTTTTAGACAGAGGAGAGAGCGGGATGTCCAGCCTCACTCCACACATATTATTAATTTGTTTTAGACAGAGGAGAGAATGGGATGTCCAGCCTCACTCCACACAGATTATTAATTTGTTTTAGACAGAGGAGAGAATGGGATGTCCAGCCTCACTCCACACAGATTATTAATTTGTTTTAGACAGAGGAGAGAGAGGGATGTCCAGCCTCACTCCACACAGATTATTAATTTGTTTTAGACAGAGGAGAGAGAGGGATGTCCAGCCTCACTCCACACAGATTATTAATTTGTTTTAGACAGAGGAGAGAATGGGATGTCCAGCCTCACTCCACACAGATTATGAATTTGTTTTAGACAGAGGAGAGAGCGGGATGTCCAGCCTCACTCCACACAGATGGTTCATTTGTTTTAGACAGAGGAGAGAGCAGGATGTCCAGCCTCACTCCACACAGATTATTAATTTGTTTTAGACAGAGGAGAGAATGGGATGTCCAGCCTCACTCCACACAGATGGTTCATTTGTTTTAGACAGAGGAGAGAGCAGGATGTCCAGCCTCACTCCACACAGATGGTTCATTTGTTTTAGACAGAGGAGAGAGCAGGATGCCCAGCCTCACTCCACACAGATGGTTTATTTGTTTTAGACAGAGGAGAGAGCAGGATGTCCAGCCTCACTCCACACAGATGGTTCATTTGTTTTAGACAGAGGAGAGAGCGGGATGTCCAGCCTCACTCCACACATATTATTAATTTGTTTTAGACAGAGGAGAGAATGGGATGTCCAGCCTCACTCCACACAGATTATTAATTTGTTTTAGACAGAGGAGAGAATGGGATGTCCAGCCTCACTCCACACAGATTATTAATTTGTTTTAGACAGAGGAGAAAGAGGGATGTCCAGCCTCACTCCACACAGATTATTAATTTGTTTTAGACAGAGGAGAGAGAGGGATGTCCAGCCTCACTCCACACAGATTATTAATTTGTTTTAGACAGAGGAGAGAATGGGATGTCCAGCCTCACTCCACACAGATTATGAATTTGTTTTAGACAGAGGAGAGAGCAGGATGTCCAGCCTCACTCCACACAGATGATTCATTTGTTTTAGACAGAGGAGAGAGCGGGATGTCCAGCCTCACTCCACACAGATTATGAATTTGTTTTAGACAGAGGAGAGAGCAGGATGTCCAGCCTCACTCCACACAGATGGTTCATTTGTTTTAGACAGAGGAGAGAGCGGGATGTCCAGCCTCACTCCACACAGATGGTTCATTTGTTTTAGACAGAGGAGAGAGCGGGATGTCCAGCCTCACTCCACACATATTATTAATTTGTTTTAGACAGAGGAGAGAATGGGATGTCCAGCCTCACTCCACACAGATTATTAATTTGTTTTAAACAGAGGAGAGAATGGGATGTCCAGCCTCACTCCACACAGATTATTAATTTGTTTTAGACAGAGGAGAGAGAGGGATGTCCAGCCTCACTCCACACAGATTATTAATTTGTTTTAGACAGAGGAGAGAGAGGGATGTCCAGCCTCACTCCACACAGATTATTAATTTGTTTTAGACAGAGGAGAGAATGGGATGTCCAGCCTCACTCCACACAGATTATGAATTTGTTTTAGACAGAGGAGAGAGCAGGATGTCCAGCCTCACTCCACACAGATGATTCATTTGTTTTAGACAGAGGAGAGATCAGGATGTCCAGCCTCACTCCACACAGATGGTTCATTTGTTTAAGACAGAGGAGAGAGCGGGATGTCCAGCCTCACTCCACACAGATGGTTCATTTGTTTTAGACAGAGGAGAGAGCAGGATGTCCAGCCTCACTCCACACAGATGGTTCATTTGTTTTAGACAGAGGAGAGAGCAGGATGTCCAGCCTCACTCCACACAGATGGTTCATTTGTTTTAGACAGAGGAGAGAGCGGGATGTCCAGCCTCACTCCACACAGATTATTAATTTGTTTTAGACAGAGGAGAGAATGGGATGTCCAGCCTCACTCCACACAGATTATTAATTTGTTTTAGACAGAGGAGAGAATGGGATGTCCAGCCTCACTCCACACAGATTATTAATTTGTTTTAGACAGAGGAGAGAGAGGGATGTCCAGCCTCACTCCACACAGATTATTAATTTGTTTTAGACAGAGGAGAGAGCGGGATGTCCAGCCTCACTCCACACAGATTATGAATTTGTTTTAGACAGAGGAGAGAGAGGGATGTCCAGCCTCACTCCACACAGATTATTAATTTGTTTTAGACAGAGGAGAGAGTGGGATGTCCAGCCTCACTCCACACAGATTATTAATTTGTTTTAGACAGAGGAGAGAATGGGATGTCCAGCCTCACTCCACACAGATTATTAATTTGTTTTAGACAGAGGAGAGAGTGGGATGTCCAGCCTCACTCCACACAGATTATTAATTTAGAACTCTATATTCAACTCCAGAGATGATTCAGTATGCTATAAGGGTTTTTGTACCAAAGAGAGGAGAGAGAGGGGGGTGATTATCCAACCTATTAATATATACTGTATCTAATTACATTTCTAACCCAACTCTGAGTCTGAGATAATTCCGTATGCTGTAGGATTTTAATGTATTAAAAAGAGAAAAGAGATTGGGCATCCAGCCAAACTCCACAGAGATGATTCACATACTATTTGCTCTGACGGTTTATTGCATTCCAAACAACTTTCCTGGTTTAATTGCTCTATTTGTTTAATTAATTAGCTAAACTAATTTTCACCTCTGCTAAATTTGTGCCTCTGATGATTCTCTCAGATACAGCTAGGGCACTAAAGACAATCAGCATATCCAGCAGCATTTTCCCCCCAATGATACGCCTGGTGCCAAAATGACTAAATGATTGGGTTTAATTGGCCAATTACAATGCCAGATTGTGTACGCTCCTTGATAAATCGTTTTCTACCCTCAGAGTCTAGTCTCAGACAGTAGCTAGAGTCATTCTGGGAAATCAGACTTCCTAAATCTACATTGGCCTCATGATTTTCTAATAGTAAATATAGGTTTAGGGTGGATACAGTGTCTGAGAGTGTGCTACCCTATAGTATGTATTGCAATCTTTTCAAGTGTTGCACATGTAGTCTTAAATTATTACACAGTATGACGTGCATATCTTTGTTATGCATTGTATAAACTCTCCCCATCACTCTCTCTCTTTTTCAGATTCCACCAAGAAGCTGAAGGATGTTCTGGAGGAGTTTCACGGTGAAGGAGTCCTCTCCAAGTACAATCCTGAGCAGGTACATTACGTCTCTGCCTCACCCCTTTCCTCTCCTCTCACCCCTCTTTTCCCCTCCTCCCTGTCCTTCCTCTCCTCTCCTCTACTCTCACCCTTCTTCAATAGATTAGTTATGTTATTAAGATCCTGGCAATCCCGTGACTCAGTCCCTAGCTCCATCACTGAAATGCTTAGTCATCCCCTCCATTTAGAGGGTAGTGAGGTGAGAAACACTACTTCCCTACCTTGCCCTCACTATCAACGTCCCTCTGATGCCCTTTAGCCTCCACGGTGACGACAGAGGGGAGACGCGTTACGTCACCATGGTGATGAGGACAGGTGGCGCTGTCATTCTATTATGGTCTGTCTGGATGGGTCACCACTCCACTTCCCCTGTCCCCAACCCTACTCATTACTAATCTCCTCCCTTCTTATAACACCACCAGGGAGACGTGAGTAACAGCCTCACAGCGGCTGGTTGGCGCCATCAGAGCCATCATGTGGCCTGTAGTGTGATCACCAGACCCAGCAAGGGCAGGTGAAGGCCTGGTGGTATTCTCTGCGTTGTGGGGAAAGCAGCGAGGTAACGCATGTAATCCATTAGTCGTGCTCTTGGTGACTCATCAATCCTCCCCTGTTCTGGAAGCTGCCCTGAACGCCGGTGACAAACCATCAGTGGCGTGGCTTCCCCCCGCCTCCCACCGCTTCAGACTGTAGTTCTTTGTGACAGATGAGCAATAAGGTGGACAGGGGACTGTACATTAAAGGGTGGAGGTGTTGCAACACACACACACACACACACACACACACACACACACACACACACACACACACACACACACACACACACACACACACACACACACACACACACACAGGAGGGATAATCAATCAGATGGAGTCTAATTTACAACTGGGTCATTCAGTTATCCCTGAGGATGTGTGTCACTTTAGTGACCGAGGACCCCAGGAGTGGGCTGGGAAGGCTGGGAGCCAGGGTTTAATATGTATTGAGAACACAGGTAGGGTTGGGAGCCAGGTTTAATATGTATAGAGAACACAGGCAGGGCTGGGAACCAGGTTTAATATGTATTGAGAACACAGGCAGGGCTGGGAACCAGGTTTAATATTTATTGAGAACACAGGCAGGGCTGGGAGCCAGGTTTAATATGTATTGAGGACACAGGCAGGGCTGGGAGCAAGGTTTTAATATGTATTGAGAACACAGGCAGGGCTGGAAGCCAGGGTTTAATATGTATTGAGAACACAGGCAGGGCTGGAAGCCAGGGTTTAATATGTATTGAGAACACAGGCAGGGCTGGGAGCCAGGTTTAATATGTATTGAGAACACAGGCAGGGCTGGGAGCCAGGTTTAATATGTATTGAGGACACAGGCATGGCTGGGAGCAAGGTTTTAATATGTATTGAGAACACAGGCAGGGCTGGAAGCCAGGGTTTAATATGTATTGAGAACACAGGCAGGGCTGGGAGCCATGTTTAATATGTATTGACAGCACAGGCAGGGCTGGGAGCCAGGTTTAATATGTATTGAGAACACAGGCAGGGCTGGGAGCCATCTTTAATATGTATTGAGACCACAGGCAGGGCTGGGAGCCAGGTTTAATATGTATTGAGAACACAGGCATGGCTGGGGGCCAGGTTTATTATGTATTGAGAACACAGGCAGGGCTGGGAGCCAGGCTTAATATGTATTGAGAACACAGGCAGGGCTGGGAGCCAGGCTTAATATGTATTGAGAACACAGGCAGGGCTGGGAGCCAGGCTTAATATGTATTGAGAACACAGGCAGGGCTGGGAGCCGTGGTGGGTTGCCTTGTGCTCTGGTGAGAGGTCTTCTGTACTACATATAGTGGAGTTTCTGCCATTTCTTTTAGCTCAGATAGTAAGACCTCTCCCCCTCAACCTAAACTTTTACCCCATCATAACCTTTACCCTCATCCTAACCTTTTACCTCCATCATAACCTCTCTCTGTCATGACTGCATGTGCCAGACATGCATTCAAAGCCGTCCAATTCTAACCATAAATATACCCACATTTTTTTACACTCTTGTTGTGTTGGCATGGGTTCCACAACGGATTTGATGAAGGCCATCAATGCTAACGGGGATATAGACAGCTTGATGGAGACATTCCAGAAATGCCTATCAAATCCTTGTGGGTGCTCTTATTGCAGACGAGCATGTCTTTCTCACGATATGACCTTATGACTCCATCTTATTTGTTTTTTGGAATTCGTTTTTGGAATGTGTGCATTTTTCTCTAAATCTGCTGTAAAGTAAATTAAGTGAATCTTGTGGTAGCTTCACCAAATAAGGAGAAGAGAGGAAGATTGATATGAATGATGGTTCCGCAGGTCTGGCCTGCCAGCCCACTGCGCTCTCTTTCTCTCTCTTGTGCTCTCTCGCTCTCTCGCTCTCTCGCTCTCTCGCTCTTCGTCTGCCTCTCTCTCTCTCTCTCTCTCTCTCTCTCTCTCTCTCTCTCTCTCTCTCTCTCTCTCTCTCTCTCTCTCTCTCTCTCTCTCTCTCTCTCTCTCTCTCTCTCTCTCTCTCTCTTGCTCTCTCTCTCTCTCTTTTGCTCTCTCGCTCTCTCAGGGTTATATCCACAGCACAGAGCCAAGGGAGGATCAGTAGGCTATAAGGTCCAGAAATCACACAATACAGAGTTGCTATTAAAATGTGTAGTACACTGATAGAAAGGGTTGATAGGTAACCTGAATAGATGCATTATGTTCCAAAACTTGCCATAGGCACAGCATAGCTTATTTGACGTTTGTGTCTTGAATGATTAATGCATAGCGCATGCAAGTTAATTATTTTCACTATGATGTAACCCCAATACTCCTTCTTACCCCGTCTCCCCCCACTATGATGTAACCCCAATTCTCCTTCTTACCCCCCCACTGTGATGTAACCCCAATACTCTTTCTTACCCCCCTCCCCCAATATGATGTAACCCCAATACTCCTTCTTACCCCCCTCTCCCCCCAATATGATGTAACCCCAATATTCCTTCTTACCCCCCTCTCCCCCAATATGATGTAACCCCAATACTCCTTCTTACCCCCCACTATGATGTAACCCCATGTCTCCTTCTCTCCCCCCTCCCCACTGTCAAACAGAAGCAAGACGTTCTCAACCAAGTAAGCCACAGCCCCTGCTGGGGGTCTGCATGATCTGTGGTTTCTGTGTCTAACACTACAGACTGCATATAACATACTTAAGCCTGTATCATCAGAGACACCAACCCAACCCGCTGTCACCACCAGTCAGAGGGCAACAGGTCAAAGATTAGGGGTTTGGGGTCAGGTCCAGTGCCTCTGTGGTTTCTGTGTCTAACATACTGCATGTAACATACATAACTCTATCCCATCAGAGACGTTTGTAGCATGACGTACTACGGTACCAATCATGCTCTCTCACCCAGTCCGAGGTCAAAGGTCAGGGATCAGGTCCAGTGCTTCTGTATGCCAGCTATGTTTCTTACAAACATGTAAGAACAGTGTATCCACAACACAGGAATGTTGTGTGTAGTTTTTTTAAATTTCTATGGCAAAGCTAATGGCACCAATCACTGTGTGAATACCAGTTCAGAAAACCTCATGCTGTTTCTGTAAAGGTATCTTCCCTGAGGAATCTGTCAGGCATTTTACTGTGTCTGCCTGCTGATGAAGTGACTCAGGATTGTTTCTGTGTACAGTCTGTATGCCTTTTACGTTTGAACGTTTCACTCACATTCATATTTTAAAGGTTGGCTAAAATGTCAGCCTACCATCCAACTGATTTATGTTTTCTCCAAATGGGTGATTTCCTGACTCTTCTCAGCCGTGTGGTTTTACTCAGAGTCCCAAAGGAGATAAGTGTTATCATCATGCTCTGTTCTGTAGAGAGGTGATTGAATATGACATACTCATCTAAAATGCAATACTGCAGGTCATCAATAAAACTCTCCGCATTACAATACAGGAAAACACATTTTCTGAAGGTTTCATTTCTCTTATATACTGAAACTGAGTTTCAGCATTATGCCTCCCACTGGGAACACACTGGTTGGATTTCAGCATTATGCCTCCCACTGGGAACACACTGGTTGGATTTCAGCATTATACCTCCCACTGGGAACACACTGGTTGGATTTCAGCATTATACCTCCCACTGGGAACACACTGGTTGGATTTCAGCATTATGCCTCCCACTGGGAACACACTGGTTGGATTTCAGCATTATACCTCCCACTGGGAACACACTGGTTGGATTTCAGCATTATGCCTCCCACTGGGAACACACTGGTTGGATTTCAGCATTATGCCTCCCACTGGGAACACACTGGTTGAGTTTCAGCATTATACCTCCCACTGGGAACACACTGGTTGAGTTTCAGCATTATACCTCCCACTGGGAACACACTGGTTGAGTTTCAGCATTATACCTCCCACTGGGAACACACTGGTTGGATTTCAGTATTATACCTCCCACTGGGAACACACTGGTTGGATTTCAGCATTATACCTCCCACTGGGATTTCAGGTCATTGTTTCCAGGTAATTTCAGGTCATTGTTTCCAGGTAATTTCAGGTCATTGTTTCCAGGTCATTTCTTGTCATTGTTTCCAGGTAATTTCAATGAAATTACGTCTTTCTCTATCTCTCTATCTCTCTCTCCATCCCTCCATCCATCCGTGTGTCTGCAGCCCATAGACTACGAGGGCTTCCAGCTCTTCATGGCCACCTACCTGGAGAACGACATCCCTGAGGAGCTGTGTCAGCACCTATTCACCTCCTTCAAGAGCAAGACAGGGGGCGGCTCTCCAGAGGTGCCCCGAGCAGGAGTAGGACTGCTGGGTAAGTAGTGTCCTACCTCCCCCTGGTGGTCATGCATTCTGTCTGGGACAGTTTTTTCTTCAGTTTTTGCAAAACATATCTGGTTTTATTGGACTAAAACAAGTATTACCTTCTCATTTTAAAATATGTCTTAGTGATTTCTCCCTAAAGAACATGACCAGAGTAGATATCAACACTGTCTTTCCTGGCTCTCAGAAGTAGTTGCATTTGAACTGGGGTTGATTGAGCATCTGGTTCTTGTTGAATGAATGGAGTTACACCAAATTGTTAGTACAGATGTAGAATCTTAATTTGATCAATCAATCAATCAAATGTATTTATAAAGCCCTTTTTACATCAGCCAATGTCACAAAGTGTTATACAGAAACCCAGCCTAAAACCCCAAACAGCAAGCAATGCAAATGTAGAAGCACGGTGGCTAGGAAAAACTCACTAGAAAGGCAGGAACCTAGGAAGAAACCTAGAGAGGAACCCGGCTCTGAGGGGTGGCCAGTCCCCTTCTGGCTGTGCCGGGTGGAGATTATAACATTTCATGACCATTAAGGCCAGCTCTTTCTCCAAGATGTTCAAATGTTCATAGATGACCAGCAGGGTCAAATAATAATCATAGTGGTTGTAGAGGTTGCAACAGGTAAATACATCAGGAGTAAATGTCACTTGGCATTTCATAGCCAGGCATTTAGATGTTGAAATAGCAGGTGCGGTAGAGAGAGTTGAAAACAGCAGGTCTGGGACAAGGTGGCACGTCCTGTGAACAGGTCAGGGTTCCATAAAGACAGAAGAGTTGAAACTGGTGCAGCAGCGCGACCAGATTTGATCACTCTTTTGTTGCTGACAATTCAGGAAATGCACACTAACTAACACACAGTTGGAGGATTTGCTGTTACAATATAGGTCAAATTAACATCCTACATTTGTATAATACTGTATGCATGGGCCAAATTAGATTCCCTCTCAGGTTATCCCTAGTCTCAGAGAGAGCTTCCTTCTGCTACAGATTTGCCACTGAATAAAAAAAAACCAAACACTTTCCAAACACACAATGCAAACACTGCCCATCTGCTGCTGTACTTGGCCTGGCAGATCCTTGCCATGGCAGATCTCCCACCCAACCTTCTGAGAGGGAGGGAGAGAGGGATTCCTCCTGTGGCTCCTCCATTGGGATCAGATGTGGAGAAGAAGAAGAAAAAGCAACGCAGCCTATACTGCCACCTGGTGTTTAGTCTCTCGACTAACCTCTGTGAGGATGTACAGTGTGAGAAATGAGGGTCAAATAGATACATATTAACTAAACTGATGTCTGTGTTTCCCGGAATACTTTTTTTTCTCCATATATTTTTCTCTCTTGCTCTGTCTCTGTTAATGACTCTCTCTCTCTCTCTCTCTCTCTCTCTCTCTCTCTCTCTCTCTCTCTCTCTATCACTCTCTTAATGTCTCTTTCTCTCTCTTTCTCTTGCTCTCTCTCGTCACATCATGGTTTTATTATTCAGGACAAGAGAGGCTTGTGTTGCCTTGCCTGAATCAATCTCCTAGTTCCCAACCAAAACAGACAGGGGGAAATAAGTCTTCCTAGTGTATTATTGACACACTTCTTCCCTCCTCTATCAAGACAGAGGGTCTGTTTTGTTGGACAGGCAGGAGCCACAGTCTAGATTGATGTTCTGCTTTCCAAACAGACTATCCATCTCTCTTTCATGACTTCCTTTCCTGCTCATTGGCCTACAGCACCAGTAGAGAATGTTACTCTACGGCCAAAATGAATCTGCTTCTTTGATGATCCTCATTACCATAGCAATGCATTAGTTTGAAGAAAGTTTTGTTGTTTTATTAAGTCACTCTTCTTTTCTAAGGTAGCGTAATTAGTCTCTAGTCATTGAAGCACTAGTCTGCTCTTCTAGACTACCTCAACCTTTTTGCTTTTTTATACTGCTTGATAAAATCTCTTCTCTTTCAAAGGTCCCCAGATTCACTGTGTTTTTACAGACAGACCTATAAGCTAACTCGATTTCTACGACATTTTATTATAGAGTTTTATTGAAATGGAAACGTATTTAATTTTGCCTTGGCTATAAATAGATTCTCCCCTCACATTGCCAGACAATTCTAAATATATCTCCTTCTCCTTCCCCTTCAACTGAGTATCACACTCCTTCTAGTGCGTTTCTCCCACCTCCTCTCTTTCACACGCTCTCACTTTCTCTGACTTGCTTTTCTTTCCCTGCTGTGTCTGCAGAGCCACGTTCCATTGATGCAGGCATCTCTATACAGACTGAAGTGGCCTGTGCCCCAATAACAGGTACCACTACCACTGCAGGACAACGGAACAATGTTTAGATATCCCTACTAAGACTTACTACTGTAACCATCTCCCTCACCAGTGTTTCGTTGTGACTTGTGATCAGTGTTTTGGCGCAGGTGACATGTGGTAGTAGTACTGTGTACCGTGGCTCAGTGGAATTGCGTTTGTTGTAAACTGTTGTTTTGTATGTGGAAAATGCAGTGTATTCGGAAAGTATTCAGACCCCTTTACTTCTTCCACGTTTTGTTACGTTACAGCCTTATTCTAAAAATGATTAAATTAATAGTTTTCCTCATCAATCTACAAACAACCCCCTATAATGACAAAGCAAAGTTTGCCATAAGGCATCTTAAGGACTTTCAGACCATTAAAAACAAGATTCTCTGGTCTGATGAAACCAATATTGAACTCTTTGGCCTGAATGCCAAACGTCACGTCAGAAGGAAACCTGGCACCATCCCTACGGTGAAGAATGGTGGTGGCAGCATCATGCTGTGGAGATGTTTTTCAGTGGCAGGGACTGGGAGACTAGTCAGGATTGAGTGAAAGATGAACAGAGCAAAGTACAGAGAGATCCTTGATGAAAACCTGCTCCAGAGTGCTCAGGACCTCAGACTGAGGCGAAGGTTCACCTTCCAACAGGACAATGACCCTAAGTACACAGCTAAGACAACGCAAGCGTGGCTTCTGGACAAGTCTCTGAATGTCCTTCAGTGGCCCAGCCAGAGACCGGACTGACAGAGCTTGAGAGGATCTGCAGAGAAGAATGGGAGAAACTCCCCCAAATACAGGTGTGCCATGCTTGAAGCGTCATAGCCAAGAAGACTTGAGGCTGTAATCGCTGCCAAAGGTCCTTCAACAAAGTACAGAGGTAAAGGGTCTGAAAGTGTATGTTTTTTATTTTGTATAAATGTGCAAAAAATTCAAATAAACTGTTTTTGCTTGTCATGATGGGGGATTGTGTGTAGATTGATGAGGAAAAATGTAATTCATTTTAGAATAAGGCTGAATACTTTCCGAATGCACTCTATCTCACCTGACCTTTCCGTTTTGTCTGTTATTGTTGTGAAAAAGATAAAAATGCTGAATTTTCTCTTTGTCAGTTTGATTCTCTGTTCATGGCCCTTGATTGGAAAGGGGTTGATTTTATTTTCTTTAATCCTCAATGCTGAATATCTGCTTCCATAAACACAACTGCTTGGAAAGTAACCAGTTCACTGCCTACCTATTCTGTTTTGTCTTTCCTGAAATTATATTTTCTCCCTCCTCTCTGTCTTCCAGGAATGAATGGAAAGAGCATCCTGACAGCCATGGGTCGAACCACGCCGGAGCCTTCTATTGTGATGGCCTCATGTTCAGGTGCCGTATCCACCACTCCCTGCTCCTCTTGTTCCTCCTCACAGCGCTCTGTGACAGGGGCCCACGCGCCTGGGGGGCCCTACCGCTCGCCTGCCTGCACCCAGGCCAAACCCTCCACATGCAGCAGTAGCAACGCCCTGACCCCCACCCAAGCCAAGTCCATAGCCTCCCCTCGCATCTCCCCAGGTAAACACCTTGTTCAGGTTCTGTAAGAACTTATACTGTTTTACTGGAAAGGTTTGCTGTATTAATTGATGTATTATATTGCTGTATTAGACTGCTGTATTAGACTGCCGTATTAGATTGCCGTATTAGACTGCTGTATTAGACTGCCTTATTAGACTATGGATTCCAATGATATCAATGTTACTGCACTGTTATGCCTGGGACATTACTAATGCCACAGCAAATAACTCCCTCTCTAAACATTCTACTGATTTCCACTAACAGCAAGGCATTTTAGCAGTTTGATAAAGTGTGGCTTTAATGTCTGAGCTGTGGCCATTGGTGTCTGTTAGTTCAATAATTTGCAACGCAAGCGAATGTAGGGCATGTGTACTGATAGCTACCTCAGCTTTACCAGCTTTACAGGGATGAGATTCATTTGATTTATTTTACATGTGGCTAACACATCATATCATATGTTGGGTCAAATTACATTATGAAGGGCAGCTCAGAACAGCTGAAGATGGATTTTAAAGAACTGATTGGGTCTCTACTTGACACCAACAAACGCCCCATAATATCAGGCCCTGTAACCTCCCTAAAACGTGGCATTGAACGATTCAGCAGACTGGCCTGAATCCCTCTGCTGATCCTACAGCTATTCTATGCAGTAATCCTATGAACCAGAGTAATACTGTTAGCACTGAGATGATGTGCCCTAGTAGGAAGTGGGTGCAGCTCACCCTACACTAATACAAATAACCTGAACATGTCTACCTCTGCTAAGCTTCCCAGTAAAGAAAGAAAAACAATCAAGCATCCCAGAAAAGTGTTAGAAATAGCCCACGTTAACATATGTAGCTTAAGAAACAAGGTTCATGAAATCACTAATTTGCTAGTAACAGATGACATTCATATTCTCTGAAACTCACTTAGATAATACAGTGGTAGCAATACATGGTTATAAGATCTACAGAAAATACAGAAATGCCAAAGGTGGAGGTGTGGCTGTTTATATTCAGAACCACATTCCTGTAAAGCTTAGAGAGGATTGCATGTTAAATATTGCTGAAGTAATATGGCTACGGGTTCATCTGCCTCACCTATAGCTCATTCTGGTGGGAAGCTGCTATAGACCTCCAAGTGCTAACAGTCAGTATCTGGATAACATGTGTGAAATGCTTGATAATATATGTGATATCAATAGAGAAGGTATACTTTTGGGGTGATTTAAATATTGACTGGCTTTCATCAGGCTGCCCTCTCAAGAGAAAGCTTCAAACTGTAACTAGTGCCCGCAACCTGCTTCAGGCTATCAATCAACCTACCAGGGTAGTTACAAACAGTACAGGAATTAAATCATCAACATGTATCGATAATATCTTTACTAATGCTGCAGAAAATTTGTTTGAAAACAGTATCCAAATCCATCGGATGTAGTGATCACAATAAAGTAGCCATATCTAGGAAAACCAAAGTTCCAAAGGCATGGCCTTATATAGTGTATAAGAAGATCTAATGTTGTTGATGTGAATAATTTTGTTGGTCCATGTTGTGTAATGACGAGCAACCAGACACTACACTTGACACATTTATGAAGTTGCTTATCCCACTGACTAATAAGCATGCACCCATTAAGAAAATGGCTGTAAAGTCAGTTAAGATGTAAACAGAGAGCTAAAAATCATAATATGCATGTCAATCTCTCCTGGCTCAAAGTGGTGGAGGAGAGATTGATTTCATCACTACTTGTATTTGTGAGAGGTATTGACATGTTGAACGCACCGAGCTGTCTGTTTGAAATACTGCATACCCCACAAGACATGCCACCAGAGGTCTCTTCACAGTCCCCAAGTCCAGAACAGACTATGGGAGGTGCACAGTACTACATAGAGCCATGACTACATGGAACTCTATTCCACATCAAGTAACTCATGCCAGATAAAAATATACCTTATGGAACAGCGGGGACTGTGAAGCAACACAAACATAGACACATGCATACAAACACACGATAACATACGCACTATACACACGTACACATGGATTTTGTGTTATAGAAATGTGATAGTAGCGTAGAGGCATCAGGGCACCCACCTAATGTTGTGAAATCTGTTATGAATGTATTGTAATGTTTTTAACTGCCTTGATTTTGCTGGACCCCATAATAAATACAAATACAAATATCACCATATCAACATATCCATATTAATATCCCCATATCAATATCAGTATATTAATATCACAATATTAATATCACCATATCAATATCACCATATCAATATCACTATATTAATATCACCATATCAATATCACAATATTAATATCCCCATATCAATATCACTATATTAATATCACCATATCAATATCACCATATCAATATCCCCATATCAATATCCCCATATCAATATCACCATATCAATATCACCATATCAATATCACAATATTAATATCCCCATCTCAATATCACCATATCAATATCACTATATTAATATCACCATATCAATATCACAATATTAATATCACCATATCAATATCTCCATATCACATCACAATCTGCCATGTTGCTTAGTAATGCTCGTGGTCATTGCTGTATGACCTCACCATCTCTTATGGATATGCCTTGTTCTATTCCTCTCCCACAGAGAGAATCAGAGGGGAGAAGAGGAGGAGCTTGTCCCCCTTACCTTCCCCCCAGGTGGTGTTTCTGAAGGACATTGTGTGTTACCTGTCCCTACTGGAGAGGGGCACACCAGAAGACAAGCTGGAGTGTGAGTTACAGCGTCTAATTACTAGTGTCTAATCAACCAGGGTATTTGAGAGAGGTCGGTCATGTAGAGGAGTCAAAAGGTGTCACCTAAACTTCTCAGAAAGACATCCTCCCACAATCTGAGTGGATAAGTCAATTCATTAAGGTAGGAAGTAATTTTTCCAGCTCTATTTCAGTCACCAAATACAGGTGGGCTGTCACGCGCGCACACACACACACACACACACACACACACACACACACACACACACACACACACACACACACACACACACACACACACACACACACACACACACACACACACACACACACACACACACACACACACACACACACACACACAGTGAGTGACAGGTTGTGAGTGAGTGACAGGTTGTCAGCAGTGATTCAGGAGTCAGGCTCCCCTTGGGATTAGCTCAGCCTCAGCACCTTACCTCGTTAGCCCATGGACATCCTAAACCCTGGTGTGTCCAATAGACTTCTTTAGCGTTGGGAGCTATATCCGCACACTCTTACACAGCCAATCTACGTAACTGCATCCCAACAACACAGGAGTACGTGTCACGCTCTATTACCTCCCCTGCTCCAACACAGGAGTGGTTTTGTGTCACGCTCTAATACTACCCCTGCTCTCCAGAGGAGGGGTCTGACTGTGAATGTGGTGCTGACAGACAGGGGCTCATTACAGCTGAATCATGGGATCCCTTTTCTCTCGTTCCCCTCCAGTCATGTTCCGGCTGTACGACACAGATGGCAACGGAGTACTGGACAGCTCAGTGAGTGGCCCTCTCTCCTCTTCTCTCCTCTTCTCTCCTCTTCTCTTCTCCTCTTCTCTTCTCCTCTTCTCTTCTCTTCTCCTCTTCTCTTCTTTTTGTGGTTCTGTTCTGTTCTCTCCTCTTCTTTTCTCTTTTAATCTTATTTTCTTTACTTTCTTCTGTTCTCTCCTCTTCTCTTCTCTCCTTTCTTCTGTTCTGGCCTATTCCTCATCCCCTCCTCTCCCCTCCACTCTCCTGTCCTTGCAGCTCCTCTCCTCTCCCTTCTTCTTATGGAGTGCTAAGCTCAGTGCAATTAGAACAACCCTGTTGCAGTACTTATTTCCTCTGAACTGCAGTTGCTTCATTCTTAGATCCCTGCAACAGTATACCAAGTCGATGTGCAGAGGTATGATGTAACTGAAGTCGATATGTACATATAACGAGGAATAAAGTGATAGATAGTAAACAGTGACAACAAGCGTATGTGAATCCAGGTGAAAAGCTTTGATCCCTTATTGATGTCACTTGTTAAATCCACTTCAATCAGTGTAGATGAAGGAGAGGAGACAGGTTAAAGAAGGATGTTTAAGCCTTGAGACAATTGAGACATGGAATGTGTATGTGTGCCATTCAGAGGGTGAATGGGCTAGACAAAATATTTAAGTGCCTTGGAACAGGGTATGTTAGTAGGTGCCAAGCGTACGAGTTTGTGTCAAGAACTGCAATACTGCTGGGTTTTTCCACGTTCAACAGTTTCCCGTGTATCAAGAATTGTCCACCACCTAAAGGACATCTAGCCAATGTGACACTACTGTGGGACGCATTGGAGTCAACATGGCCCAGCATCCCTGAGGAACGCTTTTGACACCTTGTAGAGTCCATGCCCCGATGAATTGAGGCTGTTCTGAGAGCAAAAGGGGGGTGCAACTCAATATTAGGAAGGTGTTCCTAATGTTTTGTGCGCTCAGTGTATTTATTCAACGAGGGCAGGGTAGTTAATCATTTTGTTCTCCGCTGAGCTGATCTGCTTCCTGGTGTCCAGGAATACACATCATTAATCAACAGTCAGAGGATACTGTCATCATAAGATGATGTGAATGATATCAGAGGATACTGTCATCATAGGATGATGTGGATGATATCAGAGGATACTGTCATCATAGGATGATGTGGATGATATCAGAGGATACTGTCATCATAGGATGACGTGGATGATATCAGAGGATACTGTCATCATAGGATGATGTGGATGATGTCAGAGGATACTGTCCTCATTGAATGATGTGGATGATATCAGAGGATACTGTCATCATAGGATGATGTGGATGATGTCAGAGGATACTGTCATCATAGGATGATGTGGATGATGTCAGAGGATACTGTCATAATGGGATGTTGTGGATGACATCAGAGTATACTGTGGTCTGGGTGACTTCATTTGTTTTCAAGGATACTCCCTAAGATCTTCCTGGGCATGCCACAATGTGGAGGATTTTTTTTTTTTTCTAAACGGAGAACATATGTGATCGTCTCTGACATTTCTTGGTAGTAATGTTCTGCCCCCTCTCTGTCTGTGGATGTGTGGATGAGTTAATTTGTTATCAAGAAGACGGCCACAGTGTTGTTGTTGTGGTCTAATGTTTAGCTCTCTTCCTGTGTGTGTAGGAACTGGACCGCATCATCAATCAGATGGTCCACGTGGCAGAGTACCTGGAATGGGACTCTGCAGAGCTGCGACCGGTAAGGATGCACACAGCCTTGTGTGTCTTGTTTTCCTTGTTCCCAACGTATTGTGGCGACCTGAAGAAGACTAACTTAACTACAGTGACGAGGAAATGTTGGATCGTAACAGTATTATAATTTGACAAGACTTTACTGGACACATCCGCTGTCCTCCCCGTCTCCCTGTGTTCTAGATCCTGAAGGAGATGATGGAAGAGATAGACTATGACAGGGACGGAACAGTCACTCTGGAGGAGTGGATCAGAGGAGGCCTCACCACCATCCCCCTGCTGGTCCTGCTGGGCATGGAGACGGTGAGGGTCTGTGTGTGTGTGTGTGTGATATATAATTTGATAATGGATGCCAAAGTGTATACATGAGTGCAGACATTTGAGTAAATTTATACGATCCCTGTGGGAAGTGAAGTGGAGTGTCTGCGTGCGTTTGAAGTGGTAGTCCCACAAAATCAATTCAGAAAGGCACTTGCAACGCCAGGGTTGTGGGTTTGATTCCCACGGGGACCAGTATAAAAAAAGTATGAACATGTATGCACTAAACTAACTGTAAGCCGCTCTGGATAAGAGTGTCTGGTAAAATGTAAATGTTGGCCTTAAGTGACATGCTTTCCCGAAAAGGGAGAAGGCAGAGGGTGGGACACAGGTGGTCCTCGTAACGCCTGGCCCACTGATGTAGGGAGAGGTGGGCTGACAGTGGTAGAGCAGCCACAAGCTGGGTACAGCAGGGGGTTCAAGTGGAGCTAGTCTCCCAGGTAGTAGAGGAGATGTCCATTATGAGTAATGGGGTTCAGGTGGGGCTAGTCTCCCAGGCAGTGGAGGAGATGTCCATTATGAGTAATGGGGTTCAGGTGGGGCTAGTCTCCCAGGCAGTGGAGGAGATGCCCGTTGCAAGTGGGGAGTGTTGAGAGGGATGTGGTAGAGGGGAGTCAGGGGTCTGTGGCTTCAGTTCAGTTCAGGGGGATCAGGAGAAGGATATGGCCATTTCTGATATCCCTGTTGATATGATAGCAGTTTGCGATTACTCAATTTACAATCTAAATGAGGTAAATGGGTTCCTGGACCAGACTTTTAGGAAATCTGTTAAATTGGCAAAAAAAATGTATGTTGATAAGTTTGTACAGTACAGCTGTGGTGTAACAGAAGACGGTGAGGTTAGACCAGTTGAGTGTGTTACTGCTGTCACGGCAGCAAAAGGTAGTGGAAAACGTGGTAAGGTTAAGAGAAAATGAAAACGATGATGATCATGCCTCATAGGATGCATTTTCCTTTTTGTGGTTTCTTCAGTTTTTAATGGGGGAAGGGACAGGAATAAGAGGGCTTGGGTAATAGAAGTAATAAAAGAATAGGCTTAATGTTATGGGTATGTTTATGCTCCTAACGAGGGTACAGAGCATATTGCTGTATTTGATCAAATAAAGGAAACCTTAAGACAGTGTGACCAAGAGGGGTGTATGGTTTTAGGGGGGACTGGAACTGTACAGTGTATTTTACTGTTGATCGCAAGAAATGCTAAGGTTAGGCAGTACACATGGCTGAAGGTTATTGAAGGTCATGTCAGTGCAGCAAGGCTAGACAGGTTGTATGTATCTGAGCACAACTGTGGTAAGGTGTAAGGTGTGATATTACTCCTGTGGGTTTTTCTCATCACCATATTGTTACTGTTGATATTCACATGTCCCTGTCCACGAAGGTCATTACTTTATTGGTATTTTAATGTTAAGTTATTACATGATGCCATGTTTTGTGTAAATAGTTTGTTGTTTTGGAAAAATTGGTTATTAAATGGAATTCTGAGTCCTTGAGACAATGGTGGGAGGTTGAAGGCCCAAATATGTGTGTTTTGTCAACAGTATACTGCTCTTTCTAGTATTGAAGTTAAAGAGACTATCAGGGACCTTGAACAGGACATCAAATCTATTGAGTTGAAGTTGCTCACTCAGAATGGCCCCGGACTAGTCATGAACTGCATTGAGGCTCGGAGACACTGTTATTACCGATAAATCCACGATTATCGAAAATTTCAATAAGCATTTTGCTACAGCTGGCCATGCTTTCCACCTGGCTACCCCTACCCCGGCCAACAGCTCTGTACCCCCGGCAGCTACTTGCCCAAGCCCCCCCCGCTTCTCCTTCACCCAAATCCAGACGGCTGATGTTCTGAAAGAGCTGCGAAGTCTGGACCCCTACAAATCTGCTGGGCTAGATAATCTGGACCCTCTCTTTCTGAAATTATCAGCCGAAATTGTTGCAACACCTATCACTAGCCTGTTCAACCTCTCTTTCGTATCGTCTGAGATCCCTAGAGATTGGAAAGCTGCCGCGGTCATCCCCCTCTTCAAAGGAGGAGACACTCTAGACCCAAACTGTTATAGACCAATATCCATCCTGCCCTGCCTTTCTAAAGTTTTCGAAAGCCAAGTTAACAAACAGATAACTGACCACTTCGAATCCCACCGTACCTTCTCTGCTATGCAATCTGGTTTCCGAGCTGGTCATGGGTGCACCTCAGCTACGCTCAAGGTACTGAACGATATCATTACCGCCATCGATAAAAGACAGTACTGTGCAGCCGTTTTCATCGACCTGGCCAAGGCTTTCGACTCTGTCAATCACCGCATTCTTATTGGCAGACTCAACAGCCTTGGTTTCTCAAGTGACTGCCTTGCCTGGTTCGCTAACTACTTTGCAGACAGAGTTCAGTGTGTCAAATCGGAGGGCCTATTGTCCGATCCTCTGGCAGTCTCTATGGGGGTGCCACAGGGTTCAATTCTTGGGCCAACCCTTTTCTCTATATACATCAACGATGTCGCTCTCGCTGCTGGTGACTCTCTGATCCATCTCTACGCAGACGACACCATTCTGTATACATCTGGCCCCTCTTTGGATACTGTGTTTACTAACCTTCAATCAAGCTTCAATGCCATACAACACTCCTTCCGTGGCCTCCAACTGCTCTTAAACGCTAGTAAAACTAAGTGCATGCTTTTCTATCGAACGCTGCCAGCACCCGCCCACCGGACTATCATCACTACTCTCGATGGATCCGAATTAGAATACGTGGACACCTACAAATACCTAGGCATCTGGTTAGACTATAAACTCAACTTCCAGACTCACATCAACCATCTCCAATCCAAAATTAAATCCAGAATTGGCTTCCTATTTCGCAACAAAGCCTCCTTCACTCATGCTGCCAAACATGCCCTTGTAAAACTGACTATCCTACCGATCCTTGATTTCGGCGATGTCATTTACAAACTAGCCTCCAACACTCTACTTAGCAAATTGGATGTAGTCTATCACAGTGCCATCCGTTTTGTCACCAAAGCCCCATACACTACCCACCACTGCGACCTGTATGCTCTCGTTGGCTGGCCTTCATTATATATTCGTCGCCAAACCCACTGGTTCCAGGTCATCTATAAGTCTTTATTAGGTAAATCCCCGCCCTATCTCAGCTCACTGATCACTATAGCAACACCCACCCGTAGCATGCGCTCCAGCAGGTATATCTCACTGGTCACCCCCAAAGCCAACACCTCCTTTGGTCGCCATTCCTTCCAGTTCGCTGCTGCCAATGACTGGAACGAATTGCAAAAATCATTGAAGCTAGAGGTTCCTATCTCCCTCAATAACTTTAAGCATCAGTTGTCAAAGCTGCTTATCGATCACTGCACCTGTATATAGCCCTTCTGTAAATAGCCCACACTACTACCTCATCCCCATATTTATTTTTGTTTATTTTCACTAATCTTGCACTCCAGTATCTCTATTTGCACATCATAATTTGCACATCCTTCATTCCTGTGTTAATGATGATAATTCTGTAATTTATTTCACCACTATAGTCTTATTTATTGTCCTACCTCCTAACCTTACTGCATTTTTGCACTACATTTTGCACTCTGTATATAGATTTTCTATTGTGTTTTTGACTGTTTGTTTAATGTGTAACTCTGTGTTATTTGTCGCACTGCTTTGCTTTGTCTTGGCCAGGTCGCAGTTGCAAATGAGAACTTGTTCTCAACTGACCTACCTGGTTAAATAAAGGTGAAATAAATAAAAATAAAAAATAAAAAACTTACAGGACAAGAGACATGAAAGAGTGAAGGGTGCCTTGATTAGGTCTCGCTTTGCTACCCTCAAGGATATGGATGCTCCTAGCGCTTAGGGCAGTCAACATTGCAACGCAAACAGGTCTGCCTTTGTCTCCCTGATGGGAAGGTGACCACGGATGGTGACCACAGATGACGGTGACATGCGCAAACATGTCGTGGATGTCTACTCTGCCCTCTATAAGGCGGAGGATTGTGAATCTCTGTGTGCTCAACAGTTGTTACATGGACTTCCTCATTTGGGCCCTGAGCAGAGAGCTGCTTTGGACTCTGACATTACTCTGCAGGAGCTGTCCACTGCAGTTGTGCAGCTCTCATCAGGCAGAGCCCCTGGAGTGGTGTGAAGTGGTGTGTGAATCTTTTCATGAGGGTTTTCTTCCTGTATACTGTCAACGTGCTGTGCTTTCATTGTTGTCAAAAAAGGGGGATTTGGCTATTTTAAAAACTGCCAACCTATTGCATTGCTCTATGCGGAATATAAAATGAAGTGTCTCTCAAACAGGTTAAAATAATATCTGGGGCTGTTGGTCCACAAGGACCTGTCTTACTGTGTACCTGACCACTCTATTGTTGATAACTTGTTTCTAATAAGATATGTTTTAGACATTTGTAAACTGTCTGATGTGAATGTGGGTTTGCTTTCTTTGGATCAGGAGAAGGCTTTTGACCGTGTGGACCACCAGTACCTGTTCAAAACAATGAAAGCCTTTGGGTTTGGGGATATTTTTATGTCTTGGATGAGGTTTACTGTATGCTGGGGCCTCATGTATGGTGAAGGTGGGGGGTGGTTTGAGCTGCCCCATCCCCATCCATAGGGGTATTAGGCAGGGATGCCCAATTTCAGGACAATTATATTGTCTGGCAATTGAACCAATGCGTATGCAGATGACGTGACAGTTTTTATTACAGGGGGTGAGGATGTTAAGGTTCTCTCAAACGCTCTAAAGGTCTATGAGGGGGCCTCCTCAGCTAGAGTCAATTGAGAAAAGAGCGAATCGCTGTGGGCAGGTCAGCTTCAAATTGGATCTGCTCCACGGTTACCAGGGGGGCTTCAGTGGGGCAGAGATGGGATGAAGACTTTGTGTGTCAGATTGTCTAGGTGGAAATGGGTGCTACCCCAGCTGTCTTATAGGGGAAGTGTGCTGGTAGCCAATAACCTAGCCACCTCTACCCTGTGGCACAGACTTATGAGTTCTAGGATCATGGCTTTCCAGCTTCAAGCAGCCCAGACACTGTTGTACAGTGACGGTTCTAGCTGGGTCGATACACATTGACGAGGACAGCGGGATGTTTGGGCATAGACAAGCACCTTTTCCTCTTAAAGCTAGAGGGGGGTGATTTGTCTAGCCTGACTCTGTTCTATGAGTCTGTTATGCAGGCTTGGAGAGTTTTCGACACCAGGAATGTAGCTTTTTTTGAAGAGCCTCTTTTTTATTACACTGTTATCCAGTCAAGTACTATGGGTTCAGCCAGACTACGTTCATGCCTGTTAGGTGAGGGGGGTACCAAACTGGGTCACCTGATGCAGAGCAGGAGCAGATCGTTGGAGGAGCTGGGAGAAAGAGCGGGGATATGATCATCTCGCCTACTGAGGAAGGTTGCATTTGGGCCAAAGTACAGGTTTAGTCGAAGGTGTGTAGTTCTCTTATTTAACTTTGTGTCAGGGGCCGCTAAATTAGCAATTCGTAAGACACGAAAGAACAGTATTTGGGGACAGGGGTCTGTGGATGTGGTGGGCATGCTGGAGGGTAGGTTGGCAGCGAGACTGAGGGTTGAGTTTGCTTATTACAAACTGGTTAAAAACATTGGGTTGTTTATGAGCATATGGAGTATTCAGAGGTTGTTGTATTTAGTTACTGTGGAGGAAGATTTGGGGTTGTGTTTTTAATTGATGTTAAACTATGTTTTTGTTAGTTTGAGTGGTTATTGTGTTGTGGGTTCCCAGAGCCAATAAACTCTCTTTCTCTTTCTTTTTCTCTTTCTCTTTCTCTTTCTCTTTCTCTTTCTCTCTCTCGCTTTCTCTCTCTCGCTCTCTTTCTCATTCTCTTTCTCTCTTTCTTTCTCTCTCTTTCTCTCTTTCTTTCTCTGTAGAATGTTCAGGAAGACGGTCAGCATGTGTGGAAACTGAAGCACTTCAACAAGCCAGCCTACTGTAACTACTGCCACACCATGCTGCTGGGAGTCCGCAAGCAGGGCCTCTGCTGCTCCAGTGAGTGTGTGTGTGTGTGTGGCCCTCAGTTCCACTGTCTCGTGCTGTCTCCTTAAAGAGATTTGTCTGGATTTTGGCAGAGTCACATGAACTCGTGGGTACCATTTTTATGTTGGGAAGTGTGCGAATTATGGGGGAGCCAGGGGGGATCAACTCCCCTGACTGAGACATTAACTCCCCTAAATGCAACAAAAGTCAAACTTCAGGGGGGGTTTCTAAATAATTAACCATTCTCCTATTTGTTTCAAATGCAGTGGTAAATATATTTTACAATGGTAAATATGTAAATAAAAGGTTGAAATGAACACCCCAACCTCTCTGTCATGGTTTAAACCATTTATTTCTATTTGGTTGCACAAACCGTCTCCCTGTCCACAGCGCTGTTCACTCAGTAGCGCTGAATTTGTCCTCAGCTGAGCTCCTTTAAACGCATAGATTTTCCTTTGTACTAGCTCATTCCAGGATCAGCTGATGATGGTTGCCAATATCACTAGAAAACTAGCCGACAGCTAGACACTAATGCGCATCGAATCCATCCAAAATCAATGACAGTAGGCCTATAGTTAACTCTTTCAGTTAGAAGCAATAGGCCTAAATTATTGATTTGTGTGCCCATGAGAAATGTTTTCACAGCGAAAACTAATGAAATGTTACCTAGGCATATTTCCACCTAGGCTAAATGCTTAATAATTACAAGTAGCACTGTTATAAATGTCATTAATGTAAGGAAAGAAAGGTAATGTTTTATGTCACACGATCTGTGAAAACATAAAGCATTCAATTAATGAATTATAGACAACTCATGAACTAGGGTGTAAAACATGTTTTGATTCAGTTTGTGTGTTATATTGTATGTAGGCTATCTGTTCTGCTGTGTTTATGTGTAAAACAGCCTCGGCTGAGAGGTTAGGCTACCGGCAGTGGTGTAGGCCTAGTGCAGGGTAAACACAAGTAAATGCAGTATACTCACTTTTTTCAGAGAAGTTAATTGAACGTATAGGGAGCGTTACAACGCAATGTGCTTTACAGGAAAAAACTAACAAAAAACTCTGTAAATATTTACTACAAAATAAACATGAGATAAAAAACAAAATAATGGCACAAACTGAACAACTAAAAACCACCCTGAGGAAAAGCAAAGCTAAAAATATGTGTTTTAAGATCTCTTTTAAATATGTCCACAGTTTTGGCCCCCCTCAGGTTCTCTGGCAGGCTAATCCAGAGGCTGGGGGCATATTAACTAAAGGCTGCCTCTCCATGCCTCTTGGTTCAAGGCTTTGGGATAGTTAAAAGGCCAGTGCCGGAGGACCTGAGGGACCTACTGGGTACATAACTTAAAAGCATGTCTGACATGTATTGGGCTGCACAATCATGGATTGATTTAAAAACCAATAGAATCTGTATCAGCCTGAGAGAGAAACGGACACAGATTGGCAATGTTCCTCAGGTGGTAAAAAGCTATTTTGGTCACATTCCTTATGTGTGATTCGAAGTTGAGTTCAGAATCTAAAATAACACTGAGGTTTTATACCTGGTGTTTTATCTGCATTGCCGTGAATTAAATTGTACAGCTAGATTCTCTCTCTGAGCTCTGGCTCCAGCAATAAGTACCATGGCCTTGTCTTGATTTAGCTAGAGGAAGTTGTGAGCCATTCAAATCACTAATACATAGGGCTGTGACGGTCACAAAATGTTGTCAGCCAGTGATTGTCAAGCAAATAACTGATGGTTTCACTGTAATTGACCGTTAATTAACATGAACCCATTTAGCAACTCCTGGCTTCCACACATAGCCTCCAAGCCACTGTTGCAGACCTTTGGAACATCTACATTTTAAAAAGTTATGAATCCATGTAATATAGCCTACACCTTCACAATAAATCCATGATTTATTTTATACAGGTCTAAAGAAACATGGTATGAATAAAATGTAGTCTATTTCAGAAGAACAGATTGTGTTAGGTCCTGATCTGGCAATGCCATATGGCTGTGGACTACACTAGTTCAGTTAGCAGACAAGATTTGCTTAGAGATCCGTAGTATGAAGAATACAATTAAACAAAGCTGAATAAAATAGAAAGTATATTTCTACAAACGATTTGAGGGAGTGCTCTCATGTGGCTGTTCTGTGTTGAGCGGTTAACAAAGAAACAGGTCCTCCTATATGCTTAGTTTAGAGATATTAATGTAACTTTAGTTGTTCTACAAACGTTAGGCAATATGTTTTGATTTTTAATACATTGTAAGGCTGCATGATATGACTCTAATAATGACTTGAAATAAGTTGCATGAAAGGCATGAGCTCTGCTTTGTTTTTTTGCGCAGGCTGTACACACTTCATCAGTCTCCCATTCACAGTTTGACAAGCACTTGATAATGCCTCGAATTTCACGGTGGCATCCCCTTTGTGTTGCCTTAATGCCCCCTAAAAAAATCCAGGATGTGTGAGAGAACTGTTGTGCCCTTGGACTAAATATAATAATTATAATAATATAATACATTTCACATAGATTTGCGTGGGTAGGATTTATCAGGCCATCAATGGTCGAGAAGAGCACTCTCAAATTATTCTGATCAATAGTCATCAATTTAGAAAAAAGTTAGGCCTATCTGATGTTCATGGTAACAGGCCTACACATTGAAGCCTAGTCTAGTAAATTGACTGTATGTGCTAGGGTGATCCCATTGAGACCCATTTCAGGTGTCCCAACATTTCATGATATTATAAAGGTCAATTTGTCAGCAAGACGCATCAATTGTAGGCCTTATCAATGGCAATCGGCAATTGTCATTAGGCACAGTTTTAGGTGTTTTGTAAACAGATGTCCATTCATCATACTGCGCAATTGTACATCCATTGCAGTGTTTTTGGATTATTTTGGAGTGGAGGAACATGCACAGGTAGCCTACTTTTTGAAGTGATTTGCTTGACAATCAAATGAAGCATCATGACTGGTTGTGTTCATGCCACATTAAATGCTAATTAATTTTTACAGTTAAATTACATCTTTTTTTGGGGCTTTTCCAATAGAGACACCCCCGAATGTGACATGTAATTCGCACTGGCAGATACCATAGACTTGCTCTAACGCTAGTTAGCAATTGCGCTAGCACTAGTTAGCAACTTCCTTCAAACTGCAGTGAGAGACGATGGTATCCACAAGTTAATCTGACTCTGGGGAAGTAGATTAAGGGCCTCATTACCAAAATCCCGAAGTATCCCTTTAAGACCCTCTTTCTGTCACTGGTTGGCCTTCCCTTCTCCACTCTCTCTGTTCTCTCTCTTGCTGCCTTTCAGTTCCTCTCTCTGTCTTTCAACCAGATATTTATATTATATTTATAGTTCTGTCTGACTGACTGTTATTCAAACCTCCATTCTGTGAATAATAATCATGATTGCATTACTAATAAATGATCTATTATCAAGGATAATGTTATCGCTTGGCCATTTTATTACATGATTCAAAGAAAGGGCTGGTCTTATTGCTCAGTGTTCATCCACTGGTTAACTGTCTCTCTCTCTACCTCTGTGTTTCAGTATGCAAGTACACAGTCCATGAACGCTGTGTGTCCAAAGACATCGCTGCCTGCATCAGCACCTACGCCAAGTCCCGCAGACACACCAATGTGACTACCATACACACACACACACAGGCACACACACACACACACATTTGTTTTACTATCCTTGTGGGGATCAAACAATTGAGTCTCATTCAGAATCCTATTTTCATTAAACCCTAAACCTAACCCTTACCCTAACCTTAACCCTAAACTCCTAACCCTAATTGTAACCCTAACCTTAAACCTTAACCCCTAAGCCTAAAATAGCCTTTTTCCTTGTGGGGACTGGCGAAATGTCCCCACTTTTTTCAACTTGATTTACAACTCCTGTGAGGACCTCTAGTGTCTCAGTAACATCTGACCAACGTTGCTGAGCAACCTGTTTTTGTCAGGAGCAGAAGGGTCATGGGAGCAGGGACTCTCTCTCACACACCCCTATGCATGGGATCATGGGAGCAGGGACTCTCTCTCACACACACCCCTACGCATGGGATCATGGGAGCAGGGACTCTCTCTCACACACACCCCTGCGCATGGGATCATGGGAGCAGGGACTCTCTCTCTCACACAACCCTACGCATGGGATCATGGGAGCAGGGACTCTCTCACACACCCTACGCATGGGATCATGGGAGCAGGGACTCACTCTCTCACACACACCCCTACGCATGGGATCATGGGAGCAGGGAGATCATGCAGTGCTACTAATGTTGTTAACTTCGTCTCTATATTTAACCCCTAATTTAATTAGACACCTTCTAGAATGATCTCACAGACTTGGGGTTGTCCCTCTAAGACCCTCTCTTTCTCTCCAGATGGAATTCTACTCTGTTTCAGTTCCACTTCATTTTTTCAAGTCTGGTTCAATAACAGAAGATGCCTTTCAGATGGTCTCTTATTTTTGTAGATATCTGGAACAAAATATAGCACGTTTATATTTAATTATGATTGTTGTCTATCTCTCCCTCTCTCCCTCTCTCCCTTCCTGCCTCTCTCCCTCTCTCCCTTCCTGCCTCTCTCCAGGCTATGCAGCATGTGTGGATGGAGGGAAACTCTCCCACTAAGTGTGACCGTTGTCACAGAAGTATCAAGTGCTACCAGGGTTTAACGGGCCTACACTGTGTATGGTGTCAAATCACTGTGAGTAGTACACACCTCCCTGTACTGGAGAACTCCTGGTATAGTTACAATGTTTTGGTTCATAGTGCCTCATGTCAAGTGCATTGGCTAGTATCAAGTGCTTCAGAAGTCTTCTGTTAATAAAAATGGTCTTGAAGAAATTCACAGCAATAGTTTGTAATCTACCTCTTTTCTCATTTTTACTTTACCTGAGATGTCCACTAGATGTCACCATCTACCATTTTAAATAATTCAGAATTAACCTTCAAACTGTGATTCATCAAACCACCAGTAAGTGGAGTTTGAAGAGCTTGTTAGGATTGCCAATTTAGCTTAGTTATGTTCTCATCCCTTTAGCATCACTGCAGGCATTCATCCTCTGTCTTGGAAGCAGCTACTGTACTCTTTACATAAATCAGATTTAGTCATGAACCAGGAGAAAGAGGATATATTCCTATATCCGTTGAAATTCCGTTATTATTAGCCTCAAGCATTTATGGGGCTTTTGAGTTTAGTGTTTTGCATAACATCTGGCACTGTGTCAAATTACTTGTGTGAATATATTTTTTTTGTTTTTCCTTTTCCACTTTCCTCCCCCTCCTCTTCTCCTCTGCTCATTTCCTCCCTCCATTCTCCTCATCCTCCTTCACGATCAGCTCCACAATAAGTGTGCGTCCAATGTGAAGCAGGAGTGTGATGGAGGATCCCTTAGAGACCACACTCTACTCCCCGCCTACATCTGCCCTGTCGTCCTGGTGAGATCACATGACCTCAATCACACTCTGAATCTCCTTTTCATTAATCTCCAATACTTTCAATAGTGAAAAACACTGACACCCCCTTGAGATACAGCGTATTCGGAAAGTTTTCAGACCCCTGGACTTTTTCAACATTTTGTTACTTTACAACCTTATTCTAAAATGGATATATATTAAAAAAAACAACCCTCAGCAATCTATACCCCATAATGACAAAGAGAAAACAGGTATTTAGAAATGTTTGCAAATTTATATATATAAAAAATATATATACCGTATTTACAGACCCTTTGCTATGAGACTCGAAATTGTACACATGTGCATCCTGTTTCCATTGATCATCCTTGAGATGTTTCTACAAGTTGATTGGAGTCCACCTGTGGTAAATTCTATTGATTGGACATGATTTGGAAAGGCACACAGCTGTCTATATAAGGTCCCACTGTTGACAGGGCATGTCAGAGCAAAAACCAAGCCATGAGGTTGAAGGAATTGTCTGTAGAGCTCCAAGACAGGATTGTGTCGAGGCACAGATCTGGGGAAGGGTACCAAAAAATGTCTGCAGCATTGAAGGTCCCCAACAACACAGTGGCCTCCATCATTCTTAAATGGAAGAAGTTTGGAACCACGAAGAGACTTCCTAGAGCTGGCTGCCGGGCCAAACTGAGCAATCAGGGGAGAAGGGCCATGGTCAGAGAGGAGACCAAGAACCTGATGGTCACTCTGACAGAGCTCCAGAGTTCCTCTGTGGAGATGGGAGAAGCACTCCACCAATCAGGCCTTTATGGTAGAGTGGCCAGACGGAAGCCACTCCTCAGTAAAAGGCACATGACGGCCCACTTGGAGTTTACCAAAAGGCACCTAAAGCCTGTCAGACCATGAGAAACATGGTCTGATGAAACCAAGATTGAAACCTTTGGCCTGAATGCCAAGCGTCACGTCTGGAGGAAATCTCGCACCATGACTACGGTGAAGCATGGTGGTGGCAGCATCATGCTGTGGGGATGTTTTTCAGCGGCAGGGACTGGGAGACTAGTCAGGATCGAGGCAAAGATAAAAGGAGTGAAGTACAGAGAGATCCTTGATGAAAACCTGCTCCAGAGCGTTTAGGACCTCAGACTGGTGCGAAGGTTCACCTTCCATCAGGACAACGACCCTAAGCACACAGCCAAGACAATGCAGGAGTGGCTTTGGGACAAGTCTCTGAATGTCCTTGAGTGGCCCAGCCAGAGCCTGGACTTGAACCCGATCAAACATCTCTGGAGAGAGCTGAAAATAGCTGTGTAGCAACGTTCCCCATCCAACCTGACAGAGTTTGAGAGGATGTGCAGAGAAGAATGTGAGAAACTCCCCAAATACAGGTGTGCCAAGCTTGTAAAGTCATACCCAAGAAGACTCAATGCTGTAATCGCTGCCAACGGGGCTTTAAGAAAGTACTGAGTAAAGGGTCTGATTACTTATGTAAAAAAAAAAAATGTCCAAAAACCATAAATGTTTACACTTCTGTCCCATTTCTCTGTAACAAATCATAAATTCATAAATACATTTATCTCTGTCTGTCTGTCTGTCTGTCTCTGTCTGTCTGTCTGTCTGTCTGTCTGTCTGTCTGTCTGTCTGTCTGTCTGTCTGTCTGTCTGTCTGTCTGTCTGTCTGTCTGTCTGTCTGTCTGTCTGTCTGTCTGTCTGTCTGTCTGTCTGTAGGACCGTCATTCTGTTGTGAAGCGGGGTGAAGGGGACTCCCCACCCAGCAGCAGCCCTGACAACACGAGTCAGAGCTTCAAATTCACAGGAGACGGACAAGCACTGCAGGTGAGTAAATCAAGACCAGAGCATCTTCAGTGGTTAGCGCCTTGGAGTCTGTTGTGTTTCTTGATCGCAGGTTAAAGTGTGTGTTGTGTTTGCATGGGTATACACTATACAGTATCTCATTAGCCTGTCTCTGCTCTCCTGTCCAGATCACTCCTCTCCCAGGTACACATCCCCTCCTGGTCCTGGTCAACCCAAAGAGTGGAGGGAGACAGGGGGAGCGGTACGTCACATAGTGCCTCATATTGTTAACTGATGGAAACAATACTTCAATATACAAAAGTATGTGGGCACCTGCTTCTAAACTGTTGCCACAAAGTTGGAAGCACAGAATCGTCTAGAATGTCATTGTATGCTGTAGCGTTAAGATGTCCCTTCACAGGAACTAAGGGGCCTAGACAGAACCATGAAGAACAGCCCCAGACTATTAATCCTCCTCCAACAAACTTTACAGTTGGCACTATGCATTCGGGCAGGTACCATTCTCCTGGCATCCTCCAAACCCAGATTTGTCCGCCGGACTGCCAGATGATGAAGCGTGATTCATCACTCCAGAGAACGCATTTCCACTGCTCCAGAGTCCTATGGTGGCGAGCTTTACACCACTCCAGCTGACGCTTGGCATTGCGCATGGTGATCTTAGACTTGTGTCAGGCTGCTCAGCAATGGAAACCCATTTCATGAAGCTCCAGACGAACAGTTATTGTGCTGACGTTGCTTCCAGAGGCAGTTTGGAACTCTGTAGAGAGTGTTGCAACCGAGGACATCCGATTTTTACTCGATATGGCCTTCAGCGCTCTGCGATTACATTCTGTGAGCTTGTGTGGCCTACCACTTCGCAGCTGAGCCGTTTTTGCTCCTAGACGTTTCTACTTCACAATAACAGCACTTACAGTTGACTGGGGCAGGGCAAACTGACTTGTTGGAAAGGTGGTATCCTACGACAGTGCCATGTTGAAAGTCATTGAGCTCTTCAGTAGAGGCTATTCTATTGCCAGTGTTTGTCTATGGAGATTGCATGGCTGTGTGCTCGATTTTATCCAGCTGTGAAATAGCCAAATCCACTAATTTAAAGGGGTGTCCACATACTTTGGCCACTTAGTGAATGTTTCATTCAGTCCTGTAATGCTGCTGCCAAAGTGTTATAGAGATTTTGGCTCATCATAGAATCAAAGTAATGTGAACCTAGCATTGCTAAAGCTAACATTAATAACTGCCTGGTCTTTGGAGATTAACTTCTAGAATTGTTAGGCTATGTAATAACAGAGGATTTAACATTTTGGAAATAATTATGGTCCATTGACTGTTCTGCCAGTGTCCTAAAAGCAGTTATTAATGAAAATGAATGTGTTCACTGTTTCAGCATTCTCTCCTCTCTCCCACCATGCATTTCACAGCTACAGGAGGCCTGCTTTTTTGGCTTCAGAAACTCCATCACCATAGCAACACAGTCTTCAATACCACATAAAGGGAAAATTATTCTCTATTATTAGACATGTTCTCGTACAAAAAGATGCATTTAATCTCTGAGTACAAAAACAAAGCCTATTTCTGCTCCCTTTGATGTCAATAAGGAAATGAAAGGGGTGGTGTTGAGTCACTGATTGGTCTTGTTTTTGTGAATGAGGCTTTCAGGCAGTTTAAGTACTGTTTTACAACATTTTAAATGTCACACGGTCCTCCTATATAAAATAGTATATTTATACTAATTTTCCTTCTGAATGAACTTGATTAAACTTAAATTGAAGTTTTATTTATGACACATTCATAGAAGTAACATAACAAACTGTATCTGACTCACTGTATAGAATGAACAACTAAACCAAATGGTTTGTTCGTCATGATGCGTTCTAACCTAGCCGTTGGCTTTGTTGTCTCATGCCACTGCTTTCCACATTCCACATGTCCTCACTCTAACCAAAGTGCAGTGTGGGTATCAGAAGCTAATGACGCAATTACCAGTGCAAGGGCAATGTTGAGGCTTCAATAGAATAGAGCTCTGATGCAGCTGCTGCTTGTCAAGGTTACAGGAAACTGCTGTGTCAATGGGAACAGTACACCGTAGAGATAATTAAAATTTTAGACTGTAGACGCCATGTTATCTGTGCTTTTTGAATAAAACTTGTAATTAAATGGTGCTACTTCACATTCTATGTCTGTCTTTGTATGCATTAATTATTATCACTCTCACTTTCTCTCTTTCCCCTCTCTCTGGGTCCATTTTTGTGAACATACAGTTTGAGTTTATCAGGTTGTGTGTATGTGCAATAACTCTAACACAGCTGTCATTTGTCTTCTACAGGGTATTGAGAAAGTTCCAGTACCTGCTGAACCCCAGGCAGGTGTATAGTCTGGACCGAGGCGGACCCATGGTGGGGTAAGACTAATTAATCACTATAGACCCATGGTGGGGTAAGACTAATTCATCACTATAGACCCATGGTGGGGTAAGACTAATTCATCACTATAGACCCATGGTGGGGTAAGACTAATTCATCACTATAGACCCATGGTGGGGTAAGACTAATTCATCACTATAGACCCATGGTGGGGTAAGACTAATTCATCACTATAGACCCATGGTGGGGTAAGACTAATTAATCACTATAGACCCATGGTGGGGTAAGACTAATTCATCACTATAGACCCATGGTGGGGTAAGACTAATTCATCACTATAGACCCATGGTGGGGTAAGACTAATTCATCACTATAGACCCATGGTGGGGTAAGACTTATCCTCTTCACTATAGACCCATGGTAGGGTAAGACTAATTCATCACTATAGACCCATGGTAGGGTAAGACTAATTCATCACTATAGACCCATGGTGGGGTAAGACTAATTCATCACTATAGACCCATGGTGGGGTAAGACTAATTAATCACTATAGACCCATGGTGGGGTACGACTAATTAATCACTATAGACCCATGGTGGGGTAAGACTAATTAATCACTATAGACCCATGGTGGGGTAAGACTAATTCATCACTATAGACCCATGGTGGGGTAAGACTAATTCATCACTATAGACCCATGGTGGGGTAAGACTAATTCATCACTATAGACCCATGGTGGGGTAAGACTAATTCATCACTATAGACCCATGGTGGGGTAAGACTAATTCATCACTATAGACCCATGGTGGGGTAAGACTAATTCATCACTATAGACCCATGGTGGGGTAAGACTAATTCATCACTATAGACCCATGGTGGGGTAAGACTAATTCATCACTATAGACCCATGGTGGGGTAAGACTTATCCTCTTCACTATAGACCCATGGTAGGGTAAGACTAATTCATCACTATAGACCCATGGTAGGGTAAGACTAATTCATCACTATAGGCCCATGGTGGGGTAAGACTAATTAATCACTATAGACCCATGGTGGGGTAAGACTAATTCATCACTATAGACCCATGGTGGGGTAAGACTAATTCATCACTATAGACCCATGGTGGGGTAAGACTAATTCATCACTATAGACCCATGGTGGGGTAAGACTAATTCATCACTATAGACCCATGGTGGGGTAAGACTAATTAATCACTATAGACCCATGGTGGGGTAAGACTAATTCATCACTATAGACCCATGGTGGGGTAAGACTAATTCATCACTATAGACCCATGGTGGGGTAAGACTAATTCATCACTATAGACCCATGGTGGGGTAAGACTTATCCTCTTCACTATAGACCCATGGTAGGGTAAGACTAATTCATCACTATAGACCCATGGTAGGGTAAGACTAATTCATCACTATAGACCCATGGTGGGGTAAGACTAATTCATCACTATAGACCCATGGTGGGGTAAGACTAATTAATCACTATAGACCCATGGTGGGGTACGACTAATTAATCACTATAGACCCATGGTGGGGTAAGACTAATTAATCACTATAGACCCATGGTGGGGTAAGACTAATTCATCACTATAGACCCATGGTGGGGTAAGACTAATTCATCACTATAGACCCATGGTGGGGTAAGACTAATTCATCACTATAGACCCATGGTGGGGTAAGACTAATTCATCACTATAGACCCATGGTGGGGTAAGACTAATTCATCACTATAGACCCATGGTGGGGTAAGACTAATTCATCACTATAGACCCATGGTGGGGTAAGACTAATTCATCACTATAGACCCATGGTGGGGTAAGACTTATCCTCTTCACTATAGACCCATGGTAGGGTAAGACTAATTCATCACTATAGACCCATGGTAGGGTAAGACTAATTCATCACTATAGGCCCATGGTGGGGTAAGACTAATTAATCACTATAGACCCATGGTTGGGGTAAGACTAATTCATCACTATAGACCCATGATGGGGTAAGACTTATCCTCTTCACTATAGACCCATGGTGGGGTAAGACAAATTAATCACTATAGACCCATGGTGGGGTAATACTTATCCTCTTCACTATAGACCCATGGTAGGGTAAGACTAATTCATCACTATAAACCCATGGTAGGGTAAGACTAATTCATCACTATAGACCCATGGTGGGGTAAGACTAATTAATCACTATAGACCCATGGTGGGGTAAGACTAATTCATCACTATAGACCCATGATGGGGTAAGACTTATCCTCTTCACTATAGACCCATGGTAGGGTAAGACTAATTCATCACCATAGGCCCATGATGGGGTATGACTAATTTATCACTGTAGACTCATGGTGGGGTAAGACTAATTCATCACTATAGACCCATGGTGGGGTAAGACTAATTCATCACTATAGACCCATGGTGGGGTAAGACTAATTCATCACTATAGACCCATGGTGGGGTAAGACTAATTAATCACTATAGACCCATGGTGGGGTAAGACTAATTCATCACTATAGACCCACGATGGGGTAAGACTAATCCTCTTCACTATAGACCCATGGTGGTGTCACACCTATAGATACAGCCAAGAAATGTTCATTGTTGGACATAAAAGGCTAAAAACACCAGGAAATCACAAGTGATTTTAATGGAAGAAATCTGTTCCCAAGTATTCCCATGCATTATAGAGAGACGTGATCATATACAAATGTAAGCAAGGTTTAAAATTATTATGTTTTAGTCAAACAATATACAGCGGGTGAAATAAGTATTGAACACTTCACCGTTTTTCTCAGTAAATATATTTCCAAAGGTGCTATTGACATGACATTTTCACCAGATGTTGGTAACAACCCAAGTAATCCATACATACAAAGAAACCAAAACAAATAAATTAAGAAATTAAGTTATGTGTAATAATGTGACATGCCACAGGGGAAATGTATTGAACACACTTACTGATATTTATTTAATACTTTGTACAAAAGCCTTTGTTGGTAATGACAGCTTCAAGACGCCTCCTGTATGGAGAAACTAGTCGCATGCATTGCTCTGGTGTGATTTTGGCCCATTCTTATCTTGAGGGTTCCGTGGGCCTCTTCTATGAATCTTGATCTTCAGTTCTTTCCATAGATTTTCAATGGGATTTAAATCAGGTGATTGGCTGGGCCATTCTAGCAGCTTTATTTTCTTTCTTTGAAACCAATTGAGAGTTTCCTTGGCTGTGTGTTTGGGATCATTGTCTTGCTGAAATGTCCACCCTCGTTTCATCTTCATCATCCTGGTAGATGGCAGCAGAGTTTTGTCAAGAATGTCTTGGTAAATTTGCCCATTCATCCTTCCTTCAATTATGTGAAGTTTGCCAGTACCATTTGCTGAAAAGCAGCCCCACACCATGATGTTCCCACCTCCAAACTTCACTGTTGGTATGGTGTTTTTAGGGTGATGTGCAGTGCCATTTCTCCTCCAAACATGGTGTGTATTATGACATCCAAACAGTTCAATTTTGCTCTCATCTGACCACACTATATTCTCCCAGTATTTCACTGGCTTTTCCAAATGTTGTGCAGCAAACTTTAAACGAGCTTCAACATGCTTTATTTTCAGCAATGGAGTCTTGCGTGGTGAGTGTGCATACAGGAGTGCATTACTTACTGTTTTCTTTGAGACAACAGTACCTGCTAATTGCAGTTCTTTTGGACAACTCTTCTGATTATTCTTTTCACTCCTCTGTCAGAAATCTTGCGAGGAGCACCTGGTCGAGGCAAATTTATGGTGAAATTATTGTCTTTCCACTTACGTATTATGGCCCCAACAGTGCTCACTGGAACATTCAGAAGCTTAGAAATGCGCCTATAACCAATGCCATCATTATTTTTTGCAACAATTAGGTTGCGAAGGTCTTGAGACAGCTCTTTGCTTTTACCCATCATGAGATGTGTCTTGTGTGACACCTTGGCAATGAGACCTTTTTGTAGGCCATCAGTTGGGACTGAACCAGCTGATATTAATTTGCACTGACAGGGGGCTGGATTGCTTTTTAATTACTGATAGTTTTCAGCTGTTGTCTTGGCTTTCCATGACTTTTTGCACCTCCCTTTCTTCATGTGTTCAATACTTTTTCCCTGTGTCATTTCACATTATTACACAAAACTTAATTTCTGAACTTATTTGTTTTGGTTTCTTTGTATGTATGGATTACTTGGGTTGTTACCAACTTCTGGTGAAAATGATATGTCAATAGCACCTTTGGAAATATATTTACTGAGAAAAATGGTGACGTGTTCAATACTTATTTCACCCGCTGTATGTAGTAGTAGAGTAGAGGCCTGAAGGCACCCACTTAATATGTTGTGAAATCTGTTATGAATGTAATGTAAATGTATAACTGCTTTAATTTTGCTGGACCCCAGGAAGAGTAGCTGCTGCCTGGGCTAATGGGGATCCATAATAAATATTAAATACAAATACAAAAGTAATGAAGTGTGCCATATAAAAAAGGTTTGGGTTAAATTCTGGAACTCTCTGGGTTAAATTCCAAATTTGTTCTATTTGGAATTTTATCTGTTCCAGATGGAACTTGGTTGTGCAACAGAATACAGGCCAGGGTTTACTGGGGTTCAAAATGTATTTTTACTGAACCATGGCAGTAAGCTACTGCACCATCAGACAGCCTCTATCCTCTCTTGTCGACCCTATATCTACCCCATATCCTCTATCCTCCAATAATTCAGCTGTTCTGCTTTAGAGGTCAAGAGGTCTTCAAAGCTTGTGGAACCACTGTCTTAGATACAGTACCACTGTGTTAGATACAGTACCACTGTGTTAGATACAGTACCCTTCCCCTCCCACTCCCCCTGCCTCCCCATCCAACTCCCCCTGTCACCCTCTGCCTCCCTCTGCAGTTTAGGGCTACATCCCTAAATGGCACCATAGTCCCTATATAGTGTACTAAATCAAATCAAATCATATGTTATTTGTCATATGCCCCGAATACAACAGGTGTAGACCTTACAGTGAAATGCTTGGGTGCTTGGGACTTGGGTGGCTGGAGTCTTTGGCAATTTTTAGGGCCTTCCACTGAGGTCCTGGATGGTCCTGGATGGCAGGAAGGTTGGCCCCAGTGATGTACTGGGCCGTACGCACTATCCTCTGTAGTGCCTTGCGGTCGGAGGCCGAGGTGTTGCCGTACCAGGCAGTGACGCAACCAGTCAGGATGCTCTCGATGGTGCAGCTGTAGAACTTTTGAGGATCTGAGGACCCATGCCAACTTTTCAGTCTCCTGAGGGGGAATATGCTTTGTCATGCCCTACTATCCCAGAGCCCTATGGTCCCTGGTCAAAAGCAGTGCACTGAATAGGGAATAGGGGTGCCATTTGGGACGCAGCCTGATTGGTTACAGGGAGAGCCCTCCTATCCTTACATGGGAGCTTGAGGAGTACACAGGTTCACTCATCATGTTTATTAACCTAGTTTTAATGTGAGTTTGTGAAGGAACACGTGATAGTTGCGACTGAGGTTGATCCATACTTTATTTTCATCAGCTGGGCCTCATTACATCATATATCATCAACACATGTCAGTGTGGCGGATCAATCTGATATCATGACAGCCGAGTTTGTCACGTTCGGGTGTGTAGAGAGACCAAGGCACAGCGTAGCGATAGTTCAACATCGTTTATTAATGAATAAACTATACAGGATGCGAACTATTCAAAATAACAAATATAATATAATTATGAACACACGTAGCACGAACACGGGACATACAACAACATAACAATGAACCACGCCAAGGGAGTGGAACATAGACAATTAAGTAGGGTCCCTAATTAGAGGTAATGCATAGCAGCTGCCTCTAATTAGGGATCCCACACACAACACCACACAGACGTAGAAATACTAGATCTGCCAGACTCTGACCATAGAACTATAGAGAAGTACCCCCCCCCAAAGGCGCGGAATCCCGGCCGCAAGAAAAACAAACACAAAAACATGAGGGAAGGGTCAGGGAGGGAAAAACATCAAACAATAACCATCGCCGGTGGCGGTTCCGGCCCCGGCGAAGTGGATGTCTTCCTCCTCATTTCTACTGGGCCCGGACTGGGCCCCGGTGTGGCTGGCGATTCAGGCCATTTAAAGGGGCAACCCACCGGTCCTAGAAATGACCATGGTGGGGCAAAAGGCTCAGGCCATGGAGCGGGGCACATAACCGGGCCAGGACTGGGCACCGGTGTGGCAGGCGACTCCGGCCATGTAAATGGGCAACCCAACGGTCCTGGAAATAATAATGGTGAGGCAAAAAGTTCAGGCCATGGAGCGGGGCAAATAACCGGGCCAGGACTGAGCACCGGTGTGGCAGGCGACTCCGGCCTTTCAATCATCACGCAAAGCTTCTCTATGGCCAGAGCCTGACAGAGTTAGCGTTTTGACCTTTCTTCATTCTCTTCTCTTGTATAACTCCTCCATTGTTGGCCATACGTGCAACACTTATTACAAAGGCACATTTATCAGGACGTTATGGATACATATCTCAATGTGTGCAGCTAAAGACAGGCCTCATTTAGTCTGGCTGTATAGCATAGCAGACAGGGTTAATATTAGAACCAGACAAATTCTCCAGTGCATGGGCACCATGACAACAGCCTCAGTCACCACCAGGCTTTTTAGACAAGTGGCAGATTGAAGGTGAGTGATTTGTTTAGAGAATACAATTAGTTGTTTTGCGTTGATTAAGAGTGAGGTCTCTCTGTGTTCCTGTTAATGCAGATCCTAATTTGGCCCTGTTGTCAATACACTTTCTCCAACTAAGCCCACATGCATAAAACATTGTCACGAATTGTCAAGCCTCATGCGGTTAGGTTAAAGGATATTAATATTTAATGTTGACGTGCAACTGTTTAGTTAAATGTGATACGTACACAGATCGGTGCTGTAGCTACAGATTTCCCTGGAGTGCTGCCATGCTTGTGTTGTGCATCACTGAGCGTTAGTGCAGTTCACCTCAACAACCAGGAGAGACGACTGTCTGTCACACTGGTGTCACCAGCCTTGTCAGTGGTACGCACAAACACTCACACACTCGCGCACACAGACAACACACACATGAACAGATACGCGTGTCATTCATTCACACACACACACACAGGCACACATGGGCACAGGCATACACACACACACACACACACACACACACACTGGTGTGATGTTTGCGCAGCTGTTTTGTGGGGACAGATGAAAGCCCCTGTCGACACCTTCGTCCATGCCCAGATGAAAGGTCCCTTTGAAGGTGACATTCTCTCTGGCCAGGCACCAGGCACCAGGCACCAGGCACCAGGCACCAGGCACCAGGCACCAGGCACCAGGCACCAAGCACCAGGCACCAGGCACCAGGCACCAGGCACTTTAATGCATCTCTCTCTCTCTCTGTCTCTGTCAATTCAATTATATTCTATTTTCTTTATTGGCATGGGAAACATATGTTAACATTGCCAAAGCAAGTGAAATAGAGAATAAACAAAAGTGAAATAAACAATCAAAATGAACAGTAAACATTACACTCAGAAGTTCCAAAAGAATAAAGACATCGCAAATGTCATATTATGTATATATACAGTGTTGTAACGATGTGCAAATGGTTAAAGTATAAAAGGGAAAATAAATAAACATAAACATGGGTTGTATTTACAGTGGTGTTTGTTCTTCAATGGTTGCCCTTTTCTTTTAAAATCTTGTTGCTGTGATGCACACTGTGGTATTTCACCCAGTAGATATGGGAGTTTATCAAAATTGGATTTGTTTTCAAATTCTTTGTGGGTCTGTGTAATCTGAGGGAAATATGTGTCTCTAATATGGTCAGAGCACCAAGACCAGATTTCTTAGGGGACTCTTCTCCAGGTTCATTTTTTTTATTTAACCTTTATTTAACTAGACAAGTCAGTTAATAACAAATTCTTATTTACAATGACTGCCTACACCGGCCGAACTTGGACAACGCTGGGCCAATTGTGCGCTGCCCTATGGGACTCCCAATCACGTCCGGTTGTGATACAGCCTGGAATTGAACCAGGGTGTCTGTAGTGATGCCTCTAGCACTGAGGTGCAGTGCCTTGTGAGCCCCTCTCTCTGTAGGTGAAGGTTTGGGAATCGGTTCCTTTTAGGTGGTTGTAGTATTGAACATGTCTTTTCTGGATTTTGATATTTAGCAGGTATCGGCCTCTGCATGCATTAATTTGTGTTTTACCTTGTACAAGGAGGATATTTTTGCAGAATTCTGCATGCAGAGTCTCAATTTGGTGTTTGTCCCATTTTGTGAATTCTTGATTGGTGAGTGGACCCCAGACCTCACAACCATAAAGGGCGATGGTTCTATGACTGATTCAAGTATTTTTAGCCAGATCCTAATTGGTATGTCAAATTGTATATTTATTTTGACGGCTTAGAAGGCTCTTCTTGCCTTGTCTCGCAGATCGTTCACAGCTTTGTGTAAGTTACCTGTGCCATTGATGTTTAGGCCAAGATATGTATAGTTTTTTTGTGTGCTCTAGGGCAACGGTGTCTAGATTGAATTTGTATTTGTGGTCCTGGCAACTGGACCTTTTTTGTAACACCATTCATTTTGTCTTACTGAGATTTACTGTCAGGGCCCAGGTCTGACAGAATCTGTGCAGAAGATCTAGGTGCTGCTGTAGGCCCTCCTTGGTTGGTGACAGAAGCACCAGATCATCAGTAGACATTTGACTTCAGATTCTAGTAGGGTGAGGCTGGGTGCTGCAGACTGTTCTAGTGCCCTCGCCAATTAGTTTATATATATATGTTGAAGAGGTTGGGGCTCAAGCTGCATTCCTGTCTCACCCACGACCCTGTGGAAATAAATGTGTGTGTTTTTTGCCAATTTTAACTGATACCATCAACACCACAGGCCTTTTTGGGTTGGAGGGTTTGTATTTTGTCCTGTAGTTCATTCAATGTAATTGGAGAATCCAGTTGGTTCTGGTAGTCTTTAATAGTTGATTCTAAGATTTGTATTTGATCATGTATATTTTTTCACTGTTTGCTCTATGCTCTAAGAGCCAAAAATATTGGAGAAGTGGTTTACCCATACATCTCCGTTTTAGATAGATAACTCTTCGTGTTGTTTGTTTAGTGTTTTCCAATTTTCCCAGAAGTGGTTAGAGTCTATAGATTCTTCAATTACATTGAGCTGGTTTCTGACCTGCTGTTCCTTCTTTTTCCGTAGTGTATTTCTGTATTGTCTCTGTGTGTGTGTGTGTGTGTGTGTGTGTGTGTGTGTGTGTGTGTGTGTGTGTGTGTGTGTGTGTGTGTGTACTTGTATATTTACGTATTTATGTATTTCTGTCTTCCCAGGCTCAACTTCTTCCATGATGTCACTGATTTCCAGGTGCTGGCGTGTGGAGGGGACGGGACAGTGGGATGGATCTTAGACTGCATTGGTGTGTCTGAATCTATTGGATTATGTATTATACATCAACACAGTAAAATATTTCCACCTTTATAGCTGTGAGATTGTGTGTGTGTGCCTGATAAGCATAGAATACTATAATACTATACTATACAGTACTCTGGCGACACCTTAATGTTCTTTCTCCAAAATCCATCAGAATTGTAATCATTACCTTATTGTTATCTGTCCGTCTGCAGACAAGGCCAACTTCGCAAAAGATCCCCCTGTGGCCATCCTCCCTCTGGGCACAGGGAACGACCTGGCAAGATGCCTACGCTGGGGCGGAGGTGAGAAGCTCTGTGTGAGTGTGTGTGTGTGTGTGTGTGTGTGTGTGTGTGTGTGTGTGTGTGTGTGTGTACATAGATCGCAGTGCAAGTATTCTTTAACTTTTTCCTAATCACTGAAAGCTCCCATCAGCAATATTTTCCTCAATATCTTCACAATGCACCTGTTGTGTCCTTGTGGTTCTTTACCAGTGGAGGCTGGTGGGAGAAGGTATTTATTTATTGTTATTTTATTGAACCTTTATTTAACTGGGCAAGTCAGTTAAGAACAAATTCTTATTTACAATGACGGCCAAACCTGGACAACGCTGGGCCAATTGTGCGCCCGCCCTATGGGACTCCCAGTCACGACCGGATGTGATACAGCCTGGATCTATAGGAGGACCGGGCTCATTGTAATGGAATGGAATGAATGGAACGGTATCAAACACATCACACATATGGAAACCACACGTTTGACTCCGTTCCATTAATTCCATTCTAGCCATTACAATGAGCCTGTCCTCCTATAGCTCCTCCCACCAGCCTCCACTGTTCTAAACCCATGCTCATAGAGCTAATTTGAAAGTGTTCTATAACGCAAAGAAGAGTTCTTATATAATCCCTGCTTGCCGTTGGCTGAGCCTGTTTTTAGGCCAATGATTGCAACCCTGATTATGACAGACTGCTTGACCTGACCCTGGCTTGTGTAGAGTAGAGACCAGCCAAGCACTTTAGCCAGGCAGCAGGCTTATCTTTGGAAACTAAATGGACAGTTATTTCCCAGGGGCTTTTCGACCAAGCACCAGTTGAATACATTATCTTCTCGAAAAATCATTTAAAAAGCAACTGGATTCTTTCTGTTTTATGACCATATTTACAGATAGTACAGTAGTAGATACAGAAGCTGGGACTGTGATGGTCTGTTTGTAGAAACATATTGCACATGCTTTTTAATTCCTAGCATAGTAAACCAATAATAATCATCGAAATTGTATTTAGTGACAGTTATGGGCCTGTTTTGTAACTATATACAGTAAGTCAGGAGTGGGCTGTATGGAAGCCTATGTGTGCATCCCGTATACTGGAATACGCTTGTATGCAAACATGAAAGAGCATGGTATTGTGTCATAAGTGGTCAGTGAGCATTTTGTTCAATCTTTATTATGTAGCGGGTTTCTAGCCAGGTTGAGCCTCAAGGTACAAGAACGAGGAGAAACAGAAGTGGGGAACCTTTATCCAAGGCAGTGACCCAGGACTTTTATTAGTGAAACTTTAACAGAGGCCACGCCCGGGCGCTGGGTAACAATGAAACCAAATCAAAAGCCTAGCTCTTTCGAGAGCCTTACTATACAGTTCTTCCGGGTCCCTTACTGTGACCGGACAGCTAAACTGTTTACCGGTTATAACCAAAATAAAAGAGAGAGAGCAATTTAAATACAGTCTGGGTCTTACTGTGTGTGTCTTCTTGTCCAGTAGTCATTGAGGTCCAGTCCCTTCTTTCACTTGAGGTTATCCTAGAATCCTCTGCCCTCCTGGTAGCTTTTCCCACCAAACAACCACATCCTGGGTGTGCTCAAGGCCAGGTTAAAATACCTCTCCTTAAGTGGCTTCAGGTGTGTGTAATTAGGCCTTACCCTACCGGGCCACCACCTCTCCTGGCCAGCAGATGTAGCCAACGAGCCGGAACATACCGGCCATCACAGACCCATCCTCTCACTCCACTACACATCCCCCTCCCCAGCACCGACCTGGTGGGTGGGGCGGCCATAGTCCACAGAGCATCTCGGCGGAACAGGGCATCTGCATTCCCGTGCTTCGAGCCGGACCTGTGGACAACAGAGAATCGAAACTGTTGGAGTGAGAGAAACCAGCGGGTCACCCGATCATTGGAGTCTCGGTTCCTTGCCATCCAGACCAGTGGTGCATGGTCTGTGACTAACGTGAAGTGTTGCCCCAGGAGGTAGTACTTTAATTTTTTCAACGCCCAGTGCACCGCTAAGCACTCCTTTTCCACTGTGGAGTATTTTTTCTCTCGAGGTAACAGCTTCCGGCTGATATATAGGACAGGATGTTCATCCCCTTGTATGTCCTGGGCCAGGACAGCCCCTAGTCCGGTCTCAGAAGCATCCGTCTGGACCACCATCTCTCGTCCAAAGTCCGGCATCACCAAGACCGGGCTCGAGCATAGAGCTTCTTTTAAGCTCTGGAACGCCCCTTCCGCCTCCTCAGTCCACCGGAGCTTGTTGGGTTGGGCTTTTCGGGTCAGGTCTGTAAGAGGGCAGGCTACAGTCGCATAATTAGGAATAAACCTTCGGTAATAGCTAGTCAGTCCCTCAAAGGTTTTTACCTGGGATTTGGTTTGGGGCCGCGGCCACTGACTGATGGCTTGCACTTTTTTCTCTTGAGGTTTGACGTTGCCCCTCCCAATGGTGAAGCCTAAGTATTCCGCCTCCTCGAGACCTAGTCTGCATTTCTTGGCGTTGGCAGTCAGACCAGCACGACGAAGCGCCTCCAAGACAGCGCTGAGATGCTTTAGGTGAGCGTCCCAGTTTGGGCTGTATACGACTACGTCATCCAAGTATGCTGCAGAGTACTCACTGTGGGGTCTCAGGACCTTGTCCATAAGCCTCTGAAACGTGGGCGGGGCCCCATGTAAGCCGAATGGTAGCACGGTATACTGGTACAGGCCCGTAGGTGTGGCAAAAGCTGTCTTCTCTTTCGCTTCTGGTGCTAAGGGGATCTGCCAGTACCCTTTAGTGAGATCCAGGGTACTGATATACCGAGCGTTGCCCAGGTGGTCAATCAGCTTGTCTACCCGAGGCATAGGATATGCATCAAATTTGGATATGTCGTTTAGCTTTCGGAAATCGTTACAAAACCTGATTGAACCATCAGGCTTCGGTACCAACACGATTGGACTGCACCACTCACTCTGGGACGGCTCAATTATCCCCATTTTTAGCATTTGGTCTTCCTCCTTTTGAATGGCCACCCGTCGGGCCTCTGGGACCCTATAGGGCCGCAACGTCACCTTCTTCCCAGGTAGTGTATGGATGTGGTGTTGAGTCATGGTGGTGCGGCCAGGGAGGAGAGAGAAGACATCCTTGTTCTGGTCCACCAGTTCACTTAGATCTTGGTGCTGACTTTTTGTCAGCTGAAGGTTAATGGCGACTTCCTCACGAGCTGTTGCTATGGGCCCCGGGGACATCGCACACCCGGACAATGCCTCCCGTGGGTGCCACTTTTTGAGAAGGTTTATGTGGTATACTTGTACAGTTTTACGGCGGCCTGGTTGCCAAACTTTGTAGTTTACAGGACCCACCTTCTCCTGGATCTCGTATGGTCCTTTCCAGGTGGCCAGGAACTTATTTTCTGTCGTGGGCACCAGGACCAAAACCCGGTCTCCTTTCTGGAACTCTCTGGGTTTAGCTCCCCTATTGTAGACCCTCTGCTGGGCCTCTTGGGCTTGCGCCATATGTTCTCTTACCATGGGCCACAGCTTCTGGATCCGGTCGCCCATTTCAGCCACATGGTCGATGAGGCTGTGATGTAGGCTTGGTTCTGACTCCCACGTCTCCCTTGCGATGTCCAAGATCCCCCTGGGCTGTCGTCCATACAGGAGCTCGAACGGGGAGAAACCAGTGGACGCCTGAGGAACCTCCCTGATGGAAAACAGGAGATACGGTAATAGTTGGTCCCAGTCCCTCCCGTCTTTGTCTACTACCTTGCGTAGCATGCTCTTCAAGATTTTGTTAAATCTTTCCACTAACCCATCCGTCTGTGGGTGGTACACCGTAGTGCGGAGGTGTTTTACATTAAGAAGCTTGCACAGGTCTCGCATGATACGAGACATGAAGGGGGTCCCCTGGTCCGTAAGGATCTCATTGGGGATGCCTACCCGGCTGAAGAGCAGTACCAGCTCCCTGGCAATCCCTTTTGCCGTCATCGTTCGTAGGGGAACGGCTTCCGGGTACCGGGTGGCATAGTCTAGTATCACTAGGATATATTGGTGTCCTCTTGCGGACTTCACCAGAGGCCCCACAAGGTCCATTGCAATCCTTGCAAAGGGAACATCTATGATAGGGAGGGGGATCAGGGGATTTTTAAAGTGTGGTTTAGGTGCAGTGAGTTGGCATTCAGGACACGAGCGGCGGTAGTCCTCCACGGCCCTTACCACCCCCGGCCAGTAGAAGCGCCCTAGAATCCGATCTTTGGTCTTCTGGACACCCAGGTGTGCTCCCATGACATGGGAGTGCGCTAGCTGTAAAACTGTGGGTACATACCGTTTTGGGACCAACAACAGTTCTTTAACTTTCCTATCTTCTTCTTTAACATAATATAAAAGCTGCTTTTTGATCACAAACCGAGGTAATTTCAATTCACTCACCCCCGCGACCATTCGTCCGTCTACTTCGGTAACCTGGCTCCTCGCTTGGGTGAGGTTGGGGTCCTCCAACTGGGCCGTACCAAACTGGCCCTTGAGGTTTTGTCCAGGTGGTGCGTCGTCGTGTTCTTCCCCTGATATCTGCCAGTCTGGAAATGGATCGGGGGGGGGCCCTGAGTCTTCCTCGGTATCAGGCTCGGCGGACACCACGTCTAGGTTCACCTGGGCCGCACAAAAGGGAGTTTTCCTCTGCTGTTGGGGTGGTCCTGAGGTAGTTCTCCTCCGGACACCAGATGAGAGTTTTCTTTGACGGACGCTGAGGGCCTTCTGCTTCTCCAGCAGGTTTGTGAATAGTTGACAATCCCGACCGACCAAGAGTGGCACAGGGAGGTTGGGGACAAGGCCTACGCGCAGCTGGCAGGTCCCTTGGGGGGTTGTAAGCATCACGACCGCCGTGGGATATTCCTTGGTGTCCCCATGAATGCACGAGACCGCTACCGTATCCTCTAGCCTATGCAGAGATTCCCCTATGAGCTGAGGTCGTATCAACGAAACCATGCTACCCGAATCCAGCAGAGCTTCTGTATCCCTTCCGTTTACCTTGGTGGGGATTGTGGGGGCTGGGGTCTCCTTATGGGCCCAACAGGAGGTCAAGAAGTGACAGGGACTCCCTCCTGTATGGTCAGCTGAGGGAGCAGAGGGCATGGGTTCGTCTAGATTGGGGCAACACCAGGACACGTGTCCGAGGTCCCCACAGGTATAACATTTTCTCCGGTCAGGGTTTAGGGTAGACCCGTGTCGCTGTGGTGGCCCCCCTTTCGCTGGATTCACATACCTCTCTGCCGGCGGGAGTTTCTCTGTCATCTTCTTCTGCTTTCCCTCCACCCGGTCTGCCTTACCGGCCTTCAGCAACTCCAACGTGGTCTGGTGAGTCTCCACCAACAGGACCAGTTGGTCAACTGACTGTGGGTTGCCCTGGCTAGCCACTTTCTTAGCATCATATGGAAGAGCCCGCAGGAAATGATCCATCACCACTCGTTCCAGTACGCTGGGTCCTGCGGGTTCGCACTGTAACCAGGCCTTCGTCAGGCGGATGAGGTTGTGTACCTGAGCCCTCACTGGCTCGGAGGGAACAAAGGTCCATTCATGGAATTTTAAGGCCCTGGTCATTAGCGAATATCCATAACGGGCCAAAATGTCAGCCTTTACCCGTTTGTAGTCTTTAGCCTGATCATCTGGTAGGTCATAGTAGGCCCCTTGTGCTTCTCCGGTCAGGAAGGGTCCAAGAAGCCCCGCCCATGTGTCCTCTGGCCATCCCTCCCGGGTTGCGGTTCTTTCAAAAGTAAGGAGGTAGGCCTCCACGCCGTCGGCCTCTGTCATTTTCACCAGGAACCGGCCCGGGTTGACTGTACTGACTGGGGTTGGGACCAGTGGGGCCCCAGTATTGAGAGCTTGGAGGTGTGCCAACACCATTGCAGTTTGGTTTCTTTGTTCCGCCATGAATTCTCGATGCATGTCCTGTTGGATCTGACTGTCATGGGCTAGCTGCTTGACAAGGTTCTCCATGGTCGAGTATTACTTCCCAGGTTCTCTTTAGTTCGTTCTTCCCGGCATTCTCCACCAGTGTAGCGGGTTTCTAGCCAGGTTGAGCCTCAAGGTACAAGAACGAGGAGAAACAGAAGTGGGGAACCTTTCTCCAAGGCAGTGACCCAGGACTTTTATTAGTGAAACTTTAACAGAGGCCACGCCCGGGCGCTGGGTAACAATGAAACCAAATCAAAAGCCTAGCTCTTTCGAGAGCCTTACTATACAGTTCTTCCGGGTCCCTTACTGTGACCGGACAGCTAAACTGTTTACCGGTTATAACCAAAATAAAAGAGAGAGAGAGCAATTTAAATACAGTCTGGGTCTTACTGTGTGTGTCTTCTTGTCCAGTAGTCATTGAGGTCCAGTCCCTTCTTTCACTTGAGGTTATCCTAGAATCCTCTGCCCTCCTGGTAGCTTTTCCCACCAAACAACCACATCCTGGGTGTGCTCAAGGCCAGGTTAAAATACCTCTCCTTAAGTGGCTTCAGGTGTGTGTAATTAGGCCTTACCCTACCGGGCCACCACCTCTCCTGGCCAGCAGATGTAGCCAACGAGCCGGAACATACCGGCCATCACAGACCCATCCTCTCACTCCACTACAATTATTTAACCTTTATTTAACTAGGCAAGTCAGTTAAGAACAAGTTCTTATTTACAATGAAGGCCTACGTTGTTCTACAGGTTCAGCCATAGTAGTACAGTGCCCCTGGAGCAAATTAGGGTTAAGTGCCTTGCTCAAGGGCACATTGGCAAGTTTTTTGGGTATTTGAACCAGCGACCTTTCGATTACTGGCCCAACGCTCTAACCAGGCTACCTGCTGCCCAAGTAGGCTAATTGGCTTCTTACATTACATCATCAATGCTTGCGCCATTTAGGAAATGTACATGAGGCAGAAAAAGTGTGAGCTCAAACTGTTGGAGAGCACATGAGGGGAATGGCTCTCAGTGTCAACGTCCCAAAGCAGACCTGGGTTCACATTGTATTTGAAAAACCAAGCACAGTTCCACAACTATCGTCAACCACTACTTCTCCATAGGAGTGGTGAGAGAACAGACTAATATTTCAAATACTAGGTGAACCCAGGTATGAAGCACAGGAGGGGGAACACATGAACCCTGGCTTTCAGGACCGGTTGCCATGTGAGTGTTAAAGTCCCCTGGTGCTCTGAGTGATGGGTCCTCATTAGACGCTCATGCCTCCATGACAGCTACTGGTGTAACGCTAACACTCGGCCCACCTCTCAGCAGTACTGATCACAGTCATCATTAGAGTCATTGTGGTTCAGACCCACTTGGTCTCCAACACAGAGGACCTGCTTACCAGAGCCCGTCAGCATGTGCTGTGTCCAATATTTACCCAGTGCTTGGTTACCAAAGAACCCAAATTGGGTTGTTTTTAACCCAGCATTTTTTAGACTATACCAACAGTCTCGGAGAGCCCTGGAGGTTAGGAGTTCTATCCCGTGGCAGTTTACTTACTTACTAACTCCTCTTCTTTCCCTCTGGGACATAAGGCCACATTGATGACTCTATTGTGTACACCCATACCATCTGCCATTAGGCCTTTTTGTCAGTTGCAGTGTGAGGGCTTCAGATGTACTCCCTTGTCACTCAATCTTAGTTTTCTCTTTGCTTGCTTCTAGGAATCTAAGGCCTATGACCTCACATCAAATGGAATACAGGAAGCACTATGCAACTTGATGAATACTAGATCTTATTGAATTCATAAAACTTGTTCTGAGAGCCCGGGTCTGACAGTGGGTGACCTTAGTGAGTGATGTCTGTATCTCCCTGTGTCATGTCTCACCCGTCGCTCTGTCCTCTCCTATAGGTTATGAGGGAGGCAGCCTGCTGAAGTTCCTGCGGGACATAGAAAACAGCACAGAGATGTTGCTGGACCGATGGAACATCGACATCGTCTCTGTAGACAAGGAGGAGAAGGGAGACCCTGTCCCCAACAGCATCGTCAACAACTACTTCTCCATAGGAGTGGTGAGAGAACAGACTACACACAAACACACACACACACTCACTCAAACTCTGTTTATCAGCTTCACCAGGAAATGTTTGTTGACATGCAGAACCAATCACATGCAAAAGCAATTTTCACCCTCAAATTCTTATCCTTAAAAACACTCACACAATCCTACCTGCCTTTCCAAATTCAGGTCAAAACATAAGCAGGACATAGGCCCAGTACTATGCCACAGTATGGGATTGCCTATCCCAGCAGGAGTTAAACAATTTGTAGAATCACTGGTGGTTTCTAAGCCTCTCATCAAGGTTAATTACTGTTTTCCCTTTTAAAGGGAAGGGATCAGCATTGTCATGGTCCTTGTTGCTTAGCAACCATTTATCTATCTCCACACGTCCCTGTGTTGAAATAAACTACCATGGGCTCAGCTCAAACATTTTACACTAGAGGGACCAAAGGGATGAGGTCAAATGAAAGCTGTCTCAGTTGTCTTGTTATCTCTCTGTTAACCCCTGACACTTCAGATGGATGTTTCCTATATCTGTTATTAAAGCTATGGTTGCTTAACTGTACGATGCCTGCAGCACATAATTTGAGGGAAACAATCCCTTTTATGGTCTTTCCTGTCTTTATTTTCTTCAAGCCCACCAGGTATCATTGCATGGAAGCCTAAAAATACACACCAGGAGTAGACAGTAGGACTAAGCCATGTGATTGGTACATAATATGCCTGGACCAATCACAGATAGGATGAGGACCAAGGAGGAAGGGGCTAACTTGGCAGGGATACCATGCACTACTGTGATGTTATGCAACCGGGCCTCCCACTGGTCCCACGCCTGCCACATATTCATCAGGTTTCTGCCAAACACACGACTTTACCCTCTTGTCACTGCTGCATTATGGGTACACCTTAGCCAGCTGATCCCAGATCTGTTTGTACTGTATAGACAACTCCTATGTGCAAATACAGCTAATACAGCAACAACAGATCAGGCTAGGAACACTTTGAAAAGCAGCTTAGTGGTTTCATTACTTGATCTCATAATGCATATTGCTGACAGAACGGAAAGACAACATGCTTTAAATATAATGTGGATTATATCAGTAAATGGCCAAGCCTCTGACCTTTCTATCTAGACAATGGATGTTTCTCCACTATGTGATGCCTGTGTCAGAAGGGCCAGGGGATGCAGGCCAGGGGGTGGCCAGGGGACAATACTCCCTCTATGGGATTCAGATGTGGGCTGGTGGGTGGTAGTGCCAGTGCCAGGATGGTCCATACTTTGGTTGCAGCCACTGTCTAGTATCTAACCCGGCTGTAGACCATTTCTAAAGAAGGGCTGGCTACATTTTAAGCTGCAGTCTGAGATATGCTAATCTAGGATTGGACTTCTTCTTTAGTGAAATAGTTCAGAGTTCATACCATCTCACGTGGGGAGCAAACTCCCTCATTTTCTGGTCTATAGAGTTGTAATTAAAGTCCTCCGGTTATTTGGAACACAATGTGACTTTCCATCACAAGGGCTTTTGTACTGGGAAGAGAAGGTGCGTGTTTCATCCTTCTAACCTAATGTCTGTTCACTTGGGCGTGGCCACTGCCTGGACACGAGTTACCATTAAACAAACACTTTTCATTTTAGAAGGCTTGAATCACATTGTAATCTTTTCAAAAGTATCCTTATGCAGTTGAAGTCGGAAGTATACATACACTTAGGTTGAAGTCATTAAAACTCATTTTTCAACCACCACAGATTTCTTGTAAACAAACTATAGTTTTGGCAAGTCGGTTAGGACATCTACTTTGGGCATGACACAAGTAATTCTTCTAACAATTGTTTACAGACAGATTATTTCACTTATAATTCACTATATCACAATTACAGTGGGTCAGAAGTTTACATACACTAAGTTGACTTTAAACAGCTTGAAAATTCCAGAAAATGATGTCTTGGCTTTAGAAGCTTTTGATAGTCTAATTCAAATTTCTAAAGAAGGGCTGGCTACAGTTTTAAACTGTTATTGATGATAGAACAGTTATTTACAGTCCCTTTACATTCCACTAAAATATATCTAAATTCTGATCCCTTTGAAGGATTCTGTGTTTATGTAATCCACTTAGACCAATGCTATTCCCATGTTGTAGATGGCGCTATGATCCAATACGGCATGGCCCATATCCAGGGCAACAGATCGCATCGCAATGACTCCAGCAGCCAGGGACAGATGGCTGCGTATCTGGGCACCAACGACACCTGAGCAAACGAGCGCTAGCACTGTGACTCAGTCACGCCATATCATGATGTAATCATTGGCGGCCCAGAATCGGGTTCAATATCCATACCCATATTGGGGCATTGCTTCCTGCCATCACACTCACAGACCTTCACTTCCCGAGGCCGGGGATTGGGTTGCCATGGCATTGGCGCTCTCAAGGCCAATTTTCGAATCTCAACTGTCATCTGTTTCTTGTTGCAGTAAGTTCATTGTAGATGACATGGTGGTCCTAGTGACTGGGAGAACGCTCTAGGCTGGAGATAAAGATGTTTTGTGGTATTGCCATTTTGTTCTCTGCCTCAGATTACTTTGTAATGCTTTTGGGCATCAGTGCTTTGCATTAAGTACACACTTAAGCTTGATCATATTAAATAACAAATTAAATCTAACAATCATACAACCTACATCCTAAGAAGAGTCAAACATAAATCAATAGTGAGAAGACTTTCATATAAAAAAATCTTGACCATAAAGTATTTTGATCTATCAAATTACTGTTTAACAACTCTGGTCATTGTCAACTAACTTTGATTTGGATACAATGACGATGGCCTCATGTTAGCCATATTGAAGACTGCATTAACAAGAACCAGTTTGCACTGTAAACACACAGATCAGATTGGAGAGGAGTCTACATCACAGGAGGCTGCTGAGGGGAGGACAGCTCATAATAATGTCTGGAACGGAGTGAATGGCTCTCTGGCTCTCTGGCTCTCTGGCTAGCTATGAGAAGAAGAGAGGGCCTGGGAGTGCCTGGCTCTGGCTCTCTGGCTAGCTATGAGAAAAAGAGAGGGCCTGGGAGGGCCTGGCTCTGGCTCTCTGGCTAGCTATGAGAAAAAGAGAGGGCCTGGGAGTGCCTGGCTCTGGCCCCTTGTCATGTAATGCTCTCTGGCACTCTGGCTGGTTATGCGTTAGTTATAGCTACTTACCCACCATATTGGGGCGGCAGGTAGCCTAGCGGCTAGAACATTGGGCCAGTAACTGAAAGGTCCCTGGTTCGAATACCTGAGCCGACAAGGTGAAAAAACCTGTCGATGTGTCCTTGAGCAAGGCACTTAACCCTAATTTGCTCCAGGGGCTGACCCTGTAGGTAGGCTGTCTTAGTAAATAAGAATATGTCCTTAACTGACTGGCCTAGTTAAATAAAGGTTAAATAAATAAAAAATGTAATACTCTGTGGACTGTGGGTCCGATCCACAGTGACCTGACCTGTGTGTCGACAGCAGGGTGTATAGGCCAGGCCTCTAGGGAGGGTGAAGGTTAGAGAGGGGGGATGAAGAGAGGGACGGGGGAGTAGTGCCGGCTACACACTGAAGGTCAGGGGAAGTATCAGTGACGGGAAGTTAGCGGCTGCCAGGTTTGACCAGGTTACCTCGGTAATGAATGACTGTGCTGAGTGACACCTGGCCAGGTCTTAAAGATAGGAGGGACAGCCACCTCCCCTCAACCTATCTCTCTCTCTGTCTCTGAACTCACATACACACTACTATACATACACAGATATACACTACTAGTTATATATACACAGATACACACTACTAGCTATATACTATACACATATATACACTATTAGAGACATCCCCAGAGCTCACTTTGATGTTCCTGAAAGGGCACTACCCAAAATGGGTTGAAAACCTTTATTTTCCAGCAAGTGATGTGTTTGTTTGTCCACTCCTCCCCACCCTAGACATCAAAAGGCAAGATGAAAACAACCTTCATGACATAGAAAGGCAACTATGGGTGTTAGCAAATGTCACATATTGACAGTGACAGCATGTTTGGGGACAGTAAAGCCTATTGGCCGGTGTTTGCTCTACGAGCGCTGCTTGCTCCAGAAGTGGTGCTCTAGGAGGAGTCGACACCGTGCAGTGTCACATACTGTATTCTATTAGGCCTTAGATACAGAACATCCAGGCCTTAGAAACAGAACATCCAGGCCCTAGATACAGAACATCCAGGCCCTAGATACAGAACATCCAGGCCCTAGATACAGAACATCCAGGCCCTAGATACAGAACATCCAGGCCCTAGATACAGAACATCCAGGCCCTAGATACAGAGCATGCAGTCCTTCAATGTATCAAATGTCATGATTTCTTTCCACCGCTCTCCCTCCCTTTTTTAAACATGGCGCAAGGCCCAGAGGTTAACAACAAACCAACTCCCCCCATCCACCCATCTTCTAATCACTATGCTTAGTATTTGGCGTATGGCATATGGTGTTCATCCAGACCTCCAATAGCACCTGTCTCCCCGGGTTCCTGTTTAAATGCATTCCATATTCACAGCCACTGAGCCATGCCAAGCGGGCAGGTGCAGAGATATTTTGGGACACAGTAGTTGCTGATGTTGTGGGACATACATTTGATGGAAATATATACAAATACAATACATACATTATTGTCGTGTCTCTGGCTTTGATTAAATGTGAGACATGCTATTTTATAAAATGGCTTACCTAACGTTTAATTGATGACGTGATTGAATTAAATCCTGCAACAATTAACAAATTAATAACCTGGGGCACCACGGAAGTGTGTTAATAGAGCTGCTGTCTTCCGAATAGAAACTCTTAAAGATCTAAAGATCTTATATCAAATAGCAGTCAATGATTAATCGTCACCTTATTATTTCTCATCCTGATGATCGTAAGATCAAAATCTGCATGAATCCTAGCGGACAAGTTGAATCAGCCTTAAACAAATTGTCTTAATCATTTATTTACTAACTAGCTAAATAAACACACATAATTACATGTATATATATGGATCATACATGTTAGCAATCATACCATGAAAAGTCCCTAGAGGGCTTTTCCGATGTGACGGCTAGTTACACAAAGGAAAGGGGAGGGGTTGGATGAAACGAAAGAGTGGAAAGGCTCTGGGACAAAGGAATGATCTCATACCTGCTCACATCAATATCAATACATATGCACTTTAACAACCGCCCATTTGGAAAGATATTTACGATTGAGCTTGGCTTCGATAGATGGGTCGAAGCTGGAGGACTCTGGTTCCGCTGAGATCACTCTCGTTCTTAGGAGAGTATTCATAGTTGTGGTTGGTCACTTCTTCTTCAGTGTCTACAGTTATATCAGTGTCTACAGTTATCATACCAAGTTGCCATAATCGGCTCACGCAATGTTCTGGCTGGTCTAATCAAAATTCACAATTTTCACTTGCCGATCATCATCTCCAAGTTATAGTTCATGTAGCTTTCGTTAGATAGAGTTGTAGTTTAATTTAGCCCTTTCTAAACGCATAGACAGTCCTAGCGTCATCGGGAACTGACATTAACTTTCGTCAATGGGCTTTTGTACTGGGGACGGATGGGCGTGTTTCATAGTTCTCAACCAATGTCTGTTCACCTGGGTGTGGCTACTGACTGATGTAAGTTTACTCATGAAATCACTTTTCTCATTTATAAGGCTAAAATCACATTTCACTTTTTCACAAATAGTTTCATATTCAAACACATAAAATGCATAACAATTCCATGTAAATCTAATAACTAAAATGTGTAGACTTTCCAAGATATGGTTTATGCCATCCTGTGATCAGATTTAATGTCCTAGACAACAACTAATCTGGCATCATATTCGTTAGTTACCTACGACCACTTTCAACTGGTTGGGTTATAAGAAATATTGTTCATTGCCCAGCCTTTTGATGTTAATGTATTGCCGGTTTGAGAGAGAGAAAGGAATTTATTGGGGGGGTCAAAAACCTCCCCAACAGGGCCACGTCCTGACATTATGCAGAGGTTCATCTCACTCTGGAGATTCGTCGGCGTCGGTCAATGTTCTTACTAGATTTGCGCACATGTTCAGCTGCAGTCTGAGATATGTTAATCTAGGATTGGACTTCTTTAGTGAAATAGTTCAGAGTTCATACCATCTCACGTGGGGAGCAAACTCCCTCGTTTTCTGGCCTATAGAGTTGAAATTAAATTAGCGGTTATTTGGAACACAATGTGATTTTCCATCACGAGGCCTTTTGTACTGGGAAGAGAAGGGGCGTGTTTCATCCTTCTAACCTAATGTCTGTTCACTTGGGCGTGGCCACTGCCTGGACACGAGTTACCATTAAACAAACACTTTTCATTTTAGAAGGCTTGAATCACATTGTAATCTTTTCAAAAGTATTCTTATACATTGAAGTCGGACGTTTACATACACAAAGGTTGAAGTCATTAAAACTCATTTTTCAACTACTCCACAGATTGCTTGTTAACAAACTATAGTTTTGGCAAGTCGGTTAGGACATCTACTTTGGGCATGACACAAGTAATTCTTCTAACAATTGTTTACAGACAGATTATTTCACTTATAATTCACTATATCACAATTCCAGAAGTTTACATACACTAAGTTGACTTTGCCTTTAAACAGCTTGAAAATTCCAGAAAATGATGTCATGGCTTTAGAAGCTTCTGATAGGCTAATTCTGATAGACCTCCTCAAGTCTAGTTCATCCTTGGGAGAAATGTCCAAATGCCTTGAAGGTACCACGTTCATCTGTACAAACAATAGTACGCAAGTATAAACACCATGGGACCACGCAGTCATCATACCGCTCAGGAAGGAGATGCGTTCTGTCTCCTAGAGATGAACGTATTTTTGTGAAAAGTGCAAATCAATCCCAGAACAAAACAGCAAAGGACCTTGTGAAGATGCTGGAGGAAACAGGTACAAAAGTATCTATATCCACAGTAAAACAGGTCCTATATCGACATTTCCTGAAAGGCCACTCAGCAAGGAAGAAGCCACTGCTCCAAAACTGCCATAAAAAAGCCAGACTACGGTTTGCAACTGCACATGGGGACAAAGATCGTACTTTTTGGAGAAATGTCCTCAGGTCTGACGAAACAAATATATAACTGTCCATAATGACCATCGTTATGTTTGGAGGAAAAAGGGGGAGGCTTGCAAGCCGAAGAACACCATCCCAACTGTGAAGCACGGGGGTGGCAGCATCATGTTGTGAGGGTGCTTTGCTGCAGTAGGGACTGGTGCACTTCACAAAATAGATGACATCATGAGGAAGGAAAATTATGTGGATATATTGAAGCAACATCTCAAGACATCAGTCAGGAAGTTAAAGCTTGGTCGCAAATGGGTCTTCCAAATAGACATTGACCTCAAGCATACTTCCACAGTTGTTGTCAAAATGGCTTAGGGACAACAAAGTCAAGTTATTGGAGAGGCCATCACAAAGCCCTGACCTCAATCCTATAGAAAATGTGTAGACAGTACTGAAAAAGCTCATAACCTGACTCAGTTACACCAGTTCTGTCAGGAGGAATGGGCCAAAATACACCCAACTTATTGTGGGAAGCTTGTGGAAGTTAAACAATTTAAAGGCAATGCAACCAAATACTAATTGAGTGTATGTAAACTTCTGACCCACTGGGAATGTGTTGAAATAAATAAAAGCTCAAATAAATCATTCTCTCTACTATTATTCTGACATTTCACATTCTTAAAATAAAGTGGTGATCCTAACTGACCTAAGACAGGGAGGTTTTACTAGGATTAAATGTCAGGAATTGTGAAAATCTGAGTTTAAATATATTTGGTTAAGGTTTATGTAAACTTCCGACTTCAATTGTACCTAATCATTCGTGTTATACAACAATTAGATGCATACCTCCTAATTGGGAAGTGTATACAAACAAAGATAACGTTATGTTGTGATACTGTCTTTCCTGGTGTCCCAAAATGAAACACAATTGGCTGGATTGTTGTTTCAGTTCCCCTGACCGTTTCCCACATTCTCAAAAATAGAAATATTGTTATATTTATCCATTATCTGGATTAGGAATCTTGGCGGGAAAAGTTCCTTTGTCTTACTGTGAGATCCTCTCTCTCCATACTGCATGGCCAGGAATTCATGACGTTGCTGTAGAGTCAGGGGGGAAGGGGGGGGGGGGGGGGGGGGAATCCCGTCTCTGCTAGGGCTAGCGTCATGACACATGAGTGAGATCATCCTGCCCTCAGGCCTCAAGTCATGGCAGAGCTGAGGTGGGCTTTAGAGAACACACCCAAACCCATCTTCATAAGTGGGGTCATTCCTAGTGTTGGAGCCATTTGACTGATTACGTCTAGCCCTGCCCCCAGAGGTCATCCAAGGCTGGGGTCAAACACACAACACAGGGGTGGGCAGGGGGATAGGTTTGAAGATGGCGCCGATGGAGAAGGGTTCCAACACAGCTTTGCTATACAGTAACTTTTATTTTTAAACTCTGCCTCGTTGGGAAGGACTCGTAAGCAAGCATTTCACGGTAAAGTCTACACCAATTGTATTCGGCACATGTGACAAATAACATTTGATTTGACGTGGTGACTTTATGACCTTGTAATCAGGCCTAGTGCAGTCCCAGGATCACATAGTCCCAGGATCACATAGACGCAAGGTCACATAGTTCCAGGATCACATAGACTTAGGGTCACATAGTCCCAGGGTCACATAGTCCCAGGATCACATAGTCCCAGGGTCACATAGTCCCAGGATCACATAGACCCAGGAACACAGGCACAAAGGCGGAAGGTAATGCCCCAGTAAAAGCCTAATACTACTCTATGTCTCCATCTATAGGATGCCTCCATTGCTCACCGCTTCCACTTGATGAGAGAAAAGCACCCAGAGAAATTCAACAGCAGGTGAGAGATTGATACAGACTTTGTTTCACTTAAGCTAATGTGTATTGGTATCCCTCTGTTGTCTTAAGCTACTTATTTGGACACAGTGAATGGTCAATATTACTCATTAGCTGCTCCAAACTGCCATCAATGACCATCACAACTAGATAGAGTCCCTCTCTGTGTTCTGAAAAATACTATAGTATATTCGGCCTCAGTGGTCAGAAATCAATAATCAACGGTCAGGATAAATCCTGCCTGCTTAGTGACAGCCAATAGATTGGCGTTGTCTGGCTTCTGTCTGTGATGTTAATGGTAACTAACTAACTGATATGAGGGGTTTGAGGGTTCCTAAAAAGGGATCCATGTGACCAAACCCCAGTGTCAATTCTAACTGGCCGGCCGGCCCTGGGAAAGAAGACTGAGTCATGTGATCACTACCATTTATTGTTCTGCTACGGGTAATGTTATATGTCTTCTGGTGCAATGGCTGTGACATTTAGTACATGGGTCAAACATTTATGGAAGGGGTTATACACACCAATTTGTACACATGCACATGCTTGATAATGTAATAATGTGCATTTGAATTCATTGCCCGTCAGTCCTTGTGTAAGAGTAGGAGATTCTTTAATATAAAAGCTCATATTAGAAGTAGCAAGAGTCCACGCAACTCTTCCTACCAATCAAATTAATTAAATGAATCATTAAGAACTTTTGATCCATTTCTGACCTTAAACGTTCCTTTGCATAAATCTGTATTTTTTTACATCACATTTAAACCAATGGAATGGAAGGGTTACTGTCGACAGACAGACATAGAGTATGACTAAATGCAGAGAGAGAATGAATAAAAAGCTCTTAATGAAATATCATGTACGGGTTTGTCGCTCCCTGGCTGTCTGAGGGTGAAGCTGTCATCTCTACTTAAGGCAAGAGGAACCAAAGTGTAAAGAACAAATCACAGTTCTTACTCAATTATGTCTCATTGTGTCTCATTATATCTCAACTCAATCATGTCTCATTGTGTCTCATTATGTCTCAACCAATGTTCCCTCTAAGCTGGGCTCGTGCACGCGGTAGCCCCGAGACTGTCACGCAGCTCCCCCTGGACTGCTGAGCAGGAATATCAACCCACAAAGAGAGAAGCACGAGATTGAACTTCATTCAACTTTCTAGAGCAGTGGTCACCAACCGGTCGATCTCCAAGGCATTCCTAGTCGATCGCCAAACATTTCTGTAAAAAACCCAACAATAAAGCCTTGTGTTCCTATGGGCGAACTGTTGCCAATTTGAACCATTTAATGTGTCTGAAGGTACAAACTCTGCCTTCTCAGCGGGCCTAGAGAGCAAATCAAGTGCACTATATTCTTCCTGGGGTCCTAACACATTAAGACACTTATACTACACATAAAACAAAAGATAAAACAATACATATAACGCTGTCACACCACCACAACACAAAATGTATGATACCACCATACAACACTATTACAATGTATGTGTGTGTAGAGTGTGTGTGCTAGCGCCCGTGTGCGTACGCGTGTCTGTACCTGTGTCTGTGTCTCTTCAAAGTCTACTGCTTGCATCAGTAACCTGGTGTGGAATAGAGTTGTAGTACTGTGCACCTCCCATAGTTTGTTTAAAAAATATATATATTTAGCCTTTATTTTACCAGTCAAGTTAAGAACAAATTCTTATTTACAATGATGGCCTACCCCGGCCAAACCTGGACGACGCTGGGCCAATTGTGCGCCGCCCTATGAGACTCCCATTCATGTCTGGATGTGATACAGCCTGGACCAGGGACTGTAGTGATGCCTCTTGCACTGAGATGCGAGTCAGGTAAAGAGTTTTTTTTTTACTTAATGGGGCAGTGTTGTATTTTGAGACAGGCTTGACTAAGCTAAGTAGTCAGTAGACAAAGGGTAGCTAACATAATTTGTCTGATTCTCTGTAATAATGGTATGGGAATATTAATGCAGTTTATTTAGTAAAGTGGTTTCTTGTATCAAACAACACAACAACATGTTCAGTCACCTCCTTGTCTGAAGGACCAGTGGATAAACAGGTTCATGTCAAGCCCTGCATGGTTTTTTCAAAAGTCTCATGGAATGTAGGCCTACATTGAACACCACACATTGGCTGCTTCTTGTTGGCTGAATGATAGAACAGCTATTTCCATGTTAAAATGTTATGGGATGCATTTTCTCCATTGTTTTTGATGGCAGGCCACTGTGGTAGGCCTACTTTAGGATGAAATAGCCACAGTAGCCTACATGGCCACTGTTAAAACTGTAAAAAAAAAACTTAAAGAGGGTACAGCCTCAGTGTTCACAGTAAACGCACGCTGGAAGATGCACAGAATTTTCACAATGTTCAAGTTTGCTCTCAGCAGACCTGAAATTTGCTCAGTACCGAAAATAATTAAAGGGAACATTGGTCTCAATCATGTCTCATTGCGTCTTCAAGTTGCAGCAATTGAAGGAAAGAGGAACATAATTTGGGAGATTGACGAGCTAATGGGCAGCAAACAGCGATGTCATGTCATGATGGCACATGTGTGACGGACTGGTACTGTACGTACTAAATACCATGTGCATTAATGTATTTTAAATTGTTATTTTAATACAGGGATTTTCCCCCAGCCTCCCACCCCCTGTCACACACACACACACACACACACACACACACCCTCCCAGTGGTCTTTTACGGTGCATCGTAACTCCTTTGATGTTCATCTCTTTCATTTCCAACCTTTGCTTGGCTTTATCCCCCCCTGATGCCTGCTCTGCTCACTGATGTTTTCCATTGAGATGCACAGTAAAAAGCACACATAACATAGCCCAAAGCAGTATGGGCTTTTGATAATGCAGTTGAAAGAGTGTGGCCTGTCTGTCCTCATTGATTGCTGTCGCCCTTGAGGCGTGTGTGTGTGTGTGTGTGTGTGTGTGTGTGTGTGTGTGTGTGTGTGTGTGTGTGTGTGTGTGTGTGTGTGTGTGTGTGTGTGTGTGTGTGTGTGTGTGTGTGTGTGTGTGTGTGTGTGTGTGTGTGTGTGTGTGTGTGTGTGTGTTCGTTCGTGTATCAGGGGGTATAGGAAGAGACAGAGGCCATATGGGAGGTTGAAATGAAGCAGCATGCATGAATATTTAAACATTAATATTAATCTAGCTCTGAGACAATGGTGATTTACTGCCATAAGGGTCTGCCAAATAGTGCACTATATAGAGAATAGGGTGCCATTTGGGACACAAACGCATTACAAAAGTATTCCAAAGAAGATCAACACTGTGATGCTTTTGACTCCGTCACTGATTGTCTGACTGGCTGACTGTCTGTGCTATTTGGCTAGCATCCCAGACAGAGACAATATTGTATCACTGACCTGGCTAAGGATGTTTACATCAAGGCTGTAACTATTCAATATGACATCAATTTCAATGTCTGTGAACAACCCTTTGCTTTGTAATACTTGATTTAATTGCATCCTTTCCTTATTAAAATATTGATTGGTACATCAGAGACTAGGCACTTTGGTCTAACTACAGGTTAGTAATGATCTTTGACATGGCTGAATTCATAAGGAGTCCCTCTTCCCTGAGTGCTTTGTTCTGCCTCTCTCACACACACACATTTCCACACACTGCCCCCCTATCCCTTGTGGGGCGGTTTGGGAGGCGTGGAACATGTGAAATCTGACACCTCAGTCAGTGGAGCAGCCATCAGCATGCATGATACCCAGTAGTACCAGTAGCACCTTTATTACCAGTATTACCAGTATTACCAGTAGCACCAGTATTACCAGTATTACCAGTAGCACCAGTATTACCAGTATTACCAGTAGCACCAGTATTACCAGTAGCACCAGTATTGCCAGTAGCACCAGTATTACCAGTAGCACCAGCATTACTAGTAGCACCAGTTTTGCCAGTATTACATGTAGCACCAGTATTACCAGTAGCACCAGTATTACCAGTAGCACCAGTAGCACCAGTATTGGCAGTAGCACCAGTATTACAAGTAGCACCAGTATTACCATTATTACCAGTAGCACCCGTATTACCAGAAGCACCAGTATTACCAGTAGCACCAGTACGACCAGAAGCACAAGTATTACCAGTAGCACCAGTATTACCAGTAGCACCAGTGTTATCAGTATTACCAGTAGGTGCTGTGTGTGTGTGTGCTTGCGTGGAGAGGAAGTTGTAGATGAGAAAGTTTTGGATTGCCCTGTAAGAAACAAGAATGAGTGTAATGTGCCTAGCTGTGTGTGATGTGCCTGGCTGTGTGTGATGTGTCTGGCTGTGTGTGATGTGCCTGGCTGTGTGTGATGTGCCTGGCTGTGTGTGATGTGTCTGGCTGTGTGTGATGTGCCTGGCTGTGTGTGATGTGCCTGGCTGTGTGTGATGTGCCTGGCTGTGTGTGATGTGCCTGGCTGTGCGTGATGTGCCTGGCTGTGCGTGATGTGTGTGATGAGCCTGGCTGTGTGTGATGTGCCTGGCTGTGTGTGTGATGAGCCTGGCTGTGTGTGATGTGCCTGGCTGTGTGTGTGATGTGCCTGGCTGTGTGTGTGATGTGCCTGGCTGTGTGTGAGATGTGCCTGGCTGTGTGTGATGTGCCTGGCTGTGTGTGATGTGCCTGGCTGTGTGTGATGTGCCTGGCTGTGTGTGATGTGCCTGGCTGTGTGTGATGTGCCTGGCTGTGTGTGATGTGCCTGGCTGTGTGTGAAGTGCCTGGCTGTGTGTGATGTGCCTGGCTGTGTGTGATGTGCCTGACTGTGTGTGATGTGTATAAAGGGAGTCTGTCTCATGGTAGCGCTCCAGCTCTCTGTGCATTTAGTAAGGGGGTGCTTACAGTATGTGTATGTCTACAGTACGTATGTTGTGTATGCAGATATGTACAGGAAACTGTGTTAGTTGTTGTTTGATCCGTTTGAACCTGTCATGTCCTGCTTTTGTGTTCCTGTGGTGTAAAGGATAAATATATCCACAGTCGTCTCTATTGGCTGGTGCTGACTTGCTGCCAGACAGTAGCTCTCATCTCTGATAAGCCAGCTCAAATCATATGGCGTAACTATTTTTAGAACCCTGAGATCGTACACTGTCTTCATAGCTAATGTTTCAGTGTTAGATCTTAGTGGGTGTATGCGTGCGTCCGCATCCCTTTATACATTATGTGTGTCAGATCACTGTGTGTCTTGCCTAGTCTCAGACCTTCTCCTCTCCTCTCTCCCACAAACCTCCTCTCCCCCCACAGACCTCCTCTCCTCTCCCCCACAGAATTTCTCCTCTCCCCCCACAGACCTCCTCTCCCCCCACAGAATTTCTCCTCTCCCCCCACAGACCTCCTCTCCCCCCACAGACCTTCTCCTCTACCCCACACAGACCTCCTCTCCTCTCCCACAACAGACCTCCTCTCCCCCAACAGACCTTCTCCACCCCCCCCCACAGACCTTCTCCACCCCCCCACAGACCTCCTCTCCCCCCACAGAACTTCTCCTCTCCCCCCACAGACCTCCTCTCCTCTCCCCCCACATACCTTCTCCTCTACCCCACACAGACTTCCTCTCCTCTCCCACAACAGACCTCCTCTCCCCCCACAGACCTTCTCCACCCCCCCACAGATCTTCTCCTCTCCCCCCACAGACCTCCTCTCCTCTCCGCCCACAGACCTCCTCTCCTATCCACCCACAGAACTCCCCCCACAGACCTCCTCTCCTCTCCCCCACAGACCTTCTCCTCTCCCCCACAGACCTTCTCTTCTCCCCCTAAATCACATTTTATTATTTCACATACACATATTTAGCAAATGTTATTGCGGGTGTAGCGAAATACTTGTGTTCCTAGCTCCTACAGTGCAGTAGTATCTAACAATTCACCTCTCCTCTCCCCCTACTGACAGGGAGGGGAGGGAGGAGAGGAGGGGGCAGGGGGAGGTCAGCGGGTCACTGGTCTCACGAGGGATTAGGAGAGATTGTTATCACTCTGAGGGGGGCGGGCCAGATGTGAGAGTAATGGGAAGGGGGAGCGGAGGGAGGGTCAGGGGTGTAGCAAAATACTTGTGTTCCTAGCTGCAACAGTGCAGTAGTATCTAACAATTCACCTCCACAGATCTTCTCCTCTTCTCTCCCCACGCAGACCCTCTGTTTGCTGCTGAAAACGACCTTGTCTGTCATTGGCTGAACCTGTAAGTGTAGTCTACAGCAAGGAGCCAGGGTCAGATCTTATAAAACCATGGGCGGGCGGTTGCTGCATGGCATCACCCCTTGGGCAGGGATTTAGCCTAACAAGGAATGTGTCAACACAATATTTACATGGATATTAATGGCTTCCCTGAATAACCTAACCTCCTCCCAACCAATTAATATAGTTGTAGAAAATCTGAACTATATTTCCGGACCCTTAGCTAACAGTGAAAGACAATGATCTGAAACGGGGATAACCAATGTATAAAATCAAATGTAATTTGTCACGTGCTCCGAATACAACAGGTGTAGACCTTACTGTGAAATGCTTACTTACAAGCCCTTAACCAACAATGCAGTTCAAGAAATAGAGTTAAGAAAATATTTACTAAATAAACTAAAGTAAAAGAAAATAACAATAATGAGGCTATATTCAGGGGGTGCCGGTACGAAGTCAATGTGCGGGGTACAGGTTAGTAATGAGGCTATATAAAGGGGGTGCCGGTACCGAGTCAATGTGCGGGGTACAGGTTAGTCGAGGTAATTGAGTTAATATGTACATGTAGGTAGGGGTAATGTGACTATGCAGAGATAATAAACAGTCACTCTTACTTAATCAGCAGCTTTCTCAACAAAGTGAATCAGGTCTTTAGTTTGATGTAAGCTGGTCATCTGATTGGATTAAGTGATATCCCAGATCAGGGTTAGTTACTGGGATTAGTACTCAGTAGTATTCACACTCACACATCCCTCTGCCTCATCTCCCCTTATTTCATCTCCCACCAAACCAAACACCCCACGCCCATTTGATCATCAGCACCTCCCTCCCCCCATCCCCTCCTACAGCACAAGCCACGGCACAGCCAAACACACACAGCCTCCCGCTGTCTGTCAGGCCCTGTATCTCAGTCAGGATCAGACGCATAAAGGCTGCTGTTGCTGCCCATGCAAAACGAGGTTATCTTTGACTGATCTGTACCAGAGATACAGGGAGGGGAGGTGAGGAGGGGACAGGGAGAGGTCAGCATGTCACTGCTCTCACAAGGGATTAGGAGAGATTGTTATCACTCTAAAGGGGGCGGGCCAGATGTGAGGGGGAGCATCAGGGGTCACAGCCCTGGTAGGGGCAGGTAGGTTAGAGAGGGGGAGGGCATGGGAAGATTTATTTTCTTTAACTAGGCAAGTCAGTTAAGAACAAATTCTTATTTACAGCCTAAGTACAGTGGGTTAACTGCCTTGTTCAGGGGCAGAACAACAGATTTTTACCTTGTCAGCTCAGGAATTCAATCCAGCAACCTTTCGGTTTCAGGCCCAACGTTCTACCCACTCGGCTACCTGCCGCCCCAGATGGATGAGTATGCAGGGGGGTAAAGTGCCCCCCAGGCCTTTTCTGAATTTGAAGCCACTGTTTAAACCACAGCTTTTCATACAACCTGTATTCTAGATCTAGGTTTGTACTCCCCTCCATTCCCATGCTTCCTTCCATGCAGCTACAATCCTCTCCCTCCGTTAATGTGTTTTGGTTGGGCTCCAATCAGGAAGACTGATCAGTATTTGCTTCCTGAGGGCACAGTTAACACAGTTTGAACCTGTGAACTCATACCCCTGCATTCACCAGACCAAGGCTTTACAGACAGATGAGCACAGCCTTGCACATTAAGCTGGAACTCTCAAGCATATAAATTGAAAACCTTTTCTCATCAGGCTGCACAAAAAAAACTGCCCCTAAACACTACCCAGCTAGCACATAACGTTCTGGAACCATATATTTCTTAGAGCTTGGTGAGAGCCTGGTTGTCCTATGCTTATTTAGTATAAAAACCATCCCACAATGTTCTGGGAATGGTGTATGATACCCAGCTTTGTATGACATGGCATGCAATTGGCGCAGTAGACTAATTTCATAGATTGAGAAAATATCATAGGTTCAAATCTCACTGTTGCTGTGCCACAATAAAAATGTAATAAAACCTCCTAGGAAAACATTCAGGGAACCATAGTAAAATGTTTTTAGAACCTCCCTGCAACTTAAAAATGTACGTTCCCAGAACAGGCTTAAGTTTTCACTTCCGTTCTCAGAACCAGAAAACGTTCTATTTTGCCAGTCAATAAACGTATAGCTTTGTTTCTAGAACCAATGGGAAACCATAAACATACGTTCCCACAACTTCCAAGGAACCGGAATGTCCTAGCTGGGTAGTGCCAGTAGGCTGTGAGCCTAGGCCAATGTTGCTTTATATTTCTGAAGGTTTTTCTCTGCTCATAGCCAGGCTCAGTGGGATACAAGCCGGGCTTGTGGTAGAGGTACAGTAGCTTTCTTTCTCCCCGTCACACTCCTCTGTCCACAGGAGAGAAAAAAAAACTTTGATTTGAGTTAATCCCATTTTTACAGGTCTTCTCAAGTGGTAGCTAGCTAATGAGGTTAGGCAGTTCGGCTCATTGAGAAGTTAAACCGTGCCTAATTGTGATCTCAAATATGCTCATAATCCTTTAATTTGACAGAGCAAATGTTTCTAGTGAAAGGTGAGGTGAAGTGAGGTGAGTGTGAGGAAGAATGAACATTGAACAAGGTCTTAAAGTAAGTAGTATTATAGGGCAGCCAGGGACAGTACGCAGGTATCAACTAAAATACATTGTATTTACAGTTGACAACTATATATAGGCCTTCTGAAAGTACCTAGCAGATCTTTCACTTAAAAGCCTGGATTGACACATTGTTTTGTTTGTTTTCTTTATTCCCATTCTACTAAAATGTGTGTATCCATAGATGTATCCAGTCTGGAAAACCCTGCTCTGCCCCTGCGTAACATGAAGGGTTGCTATGCCCACATGGCAACAGAGCTTGTTTTGTCAATAACCATGTTGTCATTATCAGCAAGGCAACCCCGTGTTTTACCATGTTTCTGGAACACACTGTAAAATGGCCATGATTTTTTGTTAGCCACCAGCAGCATAGAAGGACACACAAATTACTGTTTGTTTTGACCCGACTGACCTGTGAGAGAATTGTGTATTTTACTGTTGTTGGTGAGTAGAAAAAGTCTTCAGAGGAGTGGTGAGATTTCACTGGGCTCGTACAGGAAGAGGTGCACAATGTTAGTCTGAGATTTATAGCCTTGTCTGTCTGACTGATCAGTATCGAGACTGACTGTCTGTCTGTCTGTCTGTCTGTCTGTGAGTGAGGTGATAAAACACTACAGGCAAATCACAAGGAAGGTTGACATCCTGTTGGAACTATAGAGTCCTAATGAGTGAGGGTGTGTCCCTTCCTTTTTCTCTGTTTGTCTTTCTCACACACTCATACTAGGGCAGGGGTGTCCAACTCATTCCATGGAGGGCCTAGTGTCTGCAGGTTTTAGTTTTTTCCTTTCAATTAAGGCCTAGACAAACAGCTGTGGGGAGTTCCTTACTCATTAGTGACCTTAATTCGTCAATGAAGTACAAGGGAGGGGAGAAAACCTGTAGACACTCGGCCCTCCGTGGAATGAGTTTGACACCTGAGCACTAGAGGCTCAGGTTGCCGTTGGGGATTTGATTATCTTTTCACAGCCAGTGATGTTCCCTACACCTGTCTAGCAGCTGTCTGTCTGTCTCACGGAGGTTTCTCTGCGTAGATCATCACTCTTTCACCAGGACTGGGGAGCAGGGCTCAGTAGGATAGCCCAAGTCTTTACATTACAGACCCAGTTAGACAGGCAGTTCTTTTCCCTGGGGACCAGGATGTTGTAATAGAGGAAATAACAATGATTCACTCTAGTTAAATGTAATTGCAGTAAAGTTCATTTCCATAATGTTTAGTTTACCTCTCTTTCTCTCTCTTTCTTTCTCTCTCTCTTTCTCTCTCTCTCTATTGTACCCAGGCTGTGTTGACAGCCAGGAGCATGAGTCTTTTGTTACATATCTTTGTTTTGTGTAGAAATAAAACACTGGAGAGAAGCATTTGACAGTGTTTAGAAATAAAACACTGGAGAGAAGCATTGGACAGTGTGTAGAAATAAAACACTGGAGAGAAGCATTGGACAGTGTGTAGAAATAAAACACTGCAGAGAAGCATTGGACAGTGTTTAGAAATAAAACACTGGAGAGAAGCATTGGATAGTGGGCTGGAATAAATCACTGGAGAGAAGCATTGGACAGTATGTAGAAATAAAACACTGGAGAGAAGCACTGGACAGTGGGCTGGAATAAATCACTGGAGAGAAGCATTGGACAGTATGTAGAAATAAAACACTGGAGAGAAGCACTGGACAGTGGGCTGGAATAAATCACTGGAGAGAAGCATTGGACAGTGGGCTGGAATAAATCACTGGAGAGAAGCATTGGACAGTGGGCTGGAATAAATCCCTGGAGAGAAGCATTGGACAGTGGGCTGGAATAAATCACTGTCACCTCTGACAAACTAAACTCCAGGGCAGAACTGAACATGAACTTCAACTTTGTAAGGCTCAAGGTTCTTGGCATGTTTTTGAATCAGGGGGGATAAACATTAAACATGATCTTATGGTAGCCTTGGGCGCTGTTCCACACCCAAAGTCATTGTTGTCATGCCAGCCTTGGCATAGGGGCACTGAACCAAAAATGTGTTTATTGTCGCAATGTCAAAGCAGCACTGAAGTGACTAGGAGTGTTGTCCTTTGTGCTTCATTGCTCTGAAAATGAAATGCTGTCCCCTAGTTGAGTTTAGTCTTTGGGCTGGGTTAGCAGCGCTTCGACTTCGATCCTCACATGACAGCTAAAATTACAGACAACTGTAAAAAGTTGTCCTTTTCAATTTCCCCCCTGACATGACTCATAGAGTCTAGGACAACTACAATATGTGCATGCATTTCAAATTCCACGTGCCATAGGCTTGAAAGCATCATTGAATAATGTAAATACTTTTAACCTACTGCCAATGCAGGAGGACCCCTGATAACACTTTCTCTCTTCCTGCTCCTTCCTGTTTGGTTTGCAGAATGAAGAACAAGTTGTGGTACTTTGAGTTTGGCACCACGGAGACCATCTCTGCCACGTGCAAGAAACTCAACGAGTGTATCGAAGTCGAGGTGAGTCACCGCTATTCCCTTTGGCTGGAGATTACATTTACTGTACTTTTTACATTTTAACCATTTAGCAGACACTCTCCCAGAGTGAGTTACAGTTCATTTTAAGATTATTTGACAGACCCAAAATGTCATCTCTCTCTCTCTCTATCCTCCTCTCTCTCTCTCTCTCTCTCTCTCTCTCTCTCTCTCTCTCTCTCTCTCTCTCTCTCTCTCTCTCTCTCTCCTCCTCTGTCTCTCTCCTCCTCTCTCTCTCTCTCTCTCTCTCTCCTTCTCTCTCTCCTACTCTCTCTCTCCTACTCTCTCTCTCCTCTCTCTCTCCTACTCTCTCTCCTTCTCTGTCTCTCCTCCTATCTCTCTCGCTCTCTCTCTCTGTCTCTCTCTCTCCTCCTCTCTCTCTCCTCTCTCTCCTCTCTCAATCCCCTCCTCCTCTCTCTCTCCTCCTCTCTCTCTCCTCCTCTCTCTCTCTCCTCCTCTCTCTCTCTCTCTATCACTCTATCCCCTCAAAAGGTATTTAAAGCTTTGGCTGGAGATTAGTTGACACACCAAAATCTCATGATTTCCATTTTCTATCAACACGTCTTATGGACATGAATCTTGAGATGAGAAAGTTTAATCAGTTCATCGCTGTTGTAGAATTTTTGACAGGCTTTAACCTGAAAACTTTTTAAAGTCTCTTAAAAGGCATCAAAGATATTAAAACAAAGTATTTAACTCCCATGGGGCAGCTAGCTATTCTTATCTCTCAGGGAAGGCTTCATCAAGCCAGCCTGTCAGGTAACTGACTCTGTACTGCTGAGAGAGAACACGTCATACACACACACACACACACACATACACACACACACCAGGAGAAGATACACACACCAGGAGAAGTGTCACTTTAGTCTGTGTTTGATAAAAAAGTAGCAGTGATAAAGTGCGTCCAAAATGGCTCAATATTCTCTACTTTTGACGAGAGCCCTATGGGAAGTAGTGCGCTATATAGGAAATAGAGTGCCATTTGGGACACCTCTGTAGTCTGGGTAATATACTGTACAGTATGATGTTACAGCATGGGTTTGTGAGTCTGCTCGGCTGAACCAGCACATTTTTCAGACCATAGAAAGTGATTGCGTATCATTCTGTGTGTGTTCCTGAAACAGTTTTTCATGGGCACTCAAATCTCTGATGTCATAAATATTTATTTGCTCTGGGAGCACTAGAGGGTTGTGGTACATTCCATTATCATTTTTCTTTCAACATTGGTCACTGAATATTGTGAATGTGTTTTCTTTTTCTACATGGCTTATTTGAACACATTTGCTGAATTAGGACTTTTTTTAAACATATGGAAAAGTGCACACTTGGACCGACAATGTTAAATTAAGTTATTTTAGTGCAAAGGCTAAACTGAGACAAAAAGACATCCACTTGATGGTACAAAATGCTTATATTTTGTAGTTAATCACTAGCTAGGACATCAAAATATATTTTCCTGTGAATTTCTCCACACTCAAGGCAACATTATGTAATGTATTGATGGAAACATGTGCTTTGATGCTACTGTAAAAAATACTCAATGCTACTGCAATGTCTGCGGGTGCACCTCCCAATAATATCCAAATAACATCCCCAAATGGACACAGTTTTATAAGTAGTTGTTCCCTATTCTTCATCCCCTTGCAATGCTCTTTTCAGGCTGTATCAGATAGCCTTATAGAGTGAGTGCACAAAACATTAAGAACACTCTGCTCTTTCCACAACATAGACTGACCAGGTGAATCCAGGTGAAAGCTATGATCCCTTATTGATATTACCTGTGATGAAGGGGAGGAGATGGTATAAAGAAGGATTTTTAAGCCTTGAGACAATTGAGACATGGAATGTGTATGTTTGCCAAACAGAGGGTGAATGGGCAAGACAAAAGATCTAAGTGCCTTTGAACAGGGTATGGTAGTAGGTGCCAGGCGCACCAATTTGTGTAAAGAACTGCAATGCTGCTGGGTTTTCCCAACAGTTTCCAGTGTGTATCAAGAATGATCCACCACCCAAAGGATATCCAGCCAACGTGACACAACTGTGGGAAGCATTGGAGTCAACATGGGCCAGCATCCCTGTGGAACACTTTCGACACCTTGAAGAGTCAATACCCCCAACGAATTGAGGCTGTTCTGAGGGCAAAAGGGGGGTTGCAACTCAATATTAGGAAGGTGTTCCTAATGTTTGGTATACTCTGTGTATGTGGTTCACATGAAACATTCTGTCATATGACACCATCGTTAACATAGGTTAAATGAAAACACAAGGTTGTAATCTTTATAGTTCTTGCCTTGAATGGAAGTGCAGAATAGGCAATGATCACTAAGTACCTTTTGAAGAGGAGCCCTTGTGACACTCTAATGATCAAAAGTAGCAGGGCTGCAAAACCTCCTTGAAGATAATTTAGCCATAGAGTTTTCTGTCTCAGTTCTCTCTCTCAGCCATTGTCTCAAGTATTTGTACATAGTCTCTCTCTCTCTATCCCCCATCTCTCCCCCCCCTCTCTCAATTCAATTCAAACAGCTTTATTGGCATGGGAAACATGTATATCTCTCTCTCTTTCTGTCTCTCTGTCTCTCTTTCTACCTCTCGTTCTCTACATCTCTCTTTATCTCTCTCTATTCCTCCCTCCCCCCAGTGTGACGGTATCATCCTGGACCTCAGCAGCACGTCGTTGGAAGGCATCGCCGTCCTCAACATACCCAGCATGCACGGCGGCTCCAATCTGTGGGGCGAGACCAAGAAGAGGCGGAACTACAACCGCATGAGCAGGAAGGTTCCAGATAGAATGCCCGCCAGTACCGTCATCGATATAAAGGAGCTCAAGTTCTGTGTTCAGGGTGAGTCAACTAAACCAATCCACCCCCCCCAACCCCCCGCCCCACACACACACACACACACACACACACACACACACACACACACACACACAGACAGACACACACCAGTATAATGGACCCTCTTCACACTAGTTGTGTACTTTTCACATTATCCTTTTCAGCACAGTTCCAGTAACTATGGTGGATGCATAACCAGGTCAGCTCAATACAGCTTGGTTTGGCTCCGCTTGGTTTGGTTTGGCTCAGTAGTGGGAAAAGCCCTAAGGTGTGAAGTGGGACCCATTCTGGCCTCGCCAATATGTCACCACTATATAACTTTAATAAATATTTCCATCCCTGATTTCAGCCATTAGGATTTGGTGTAATGTGTTTCTATGGGTGTCAAAGGATCCATTGTGCCTGATTGGTCTGCCATTTCTTGATCATATAAGAGCCTGTGTTCTATGTCAAACACTATGTCATTTGCAAAGTTAAGGAAGTCTTGTATTCCCGTCCCTCTGCTCCCTAGCCCAGACTTGTCACATGGAACTAGTTAGCCTGCACTTTCTGTGGAAGCTTGGCTGTGTGAGAAGACTGTGGGGGATCACTTACTTAACAGTCCTAGTGCCATATTCTAAGTGTTTCATTCTGCCACAATGTCACCCACCAGTCAGCGGCCAGAAGAATGTCAGCTCTTTGTGGTGTCGCCCGGGTGACGCTGTAACCCTCAATGAGTCATGAGCATCCTCTCTGTCCCAGAGGACATTGGGGACGAGCTGCACACACACACAAACAAACACACACACACACATTGGGGACGAGCTGCACTTGCAGGACTGGTGCCCGCAGGCCTAGGTCGGTGACGAGCAGCTGTTTTTGGTTGCTATGAATTAACTTCTAACACTGAACACTGAACACTAAAACAGGTTGGGCTGCTGAATGCTGCTGGGCTAGCAGGTCTGTTTCAGAAACAAGCTTTCTCTCCCTTTTTTTAACCCCCACCCCCATCTCCCTCTCTTCTGCTGTCCGTCTCTCTTGGTGTGTGGTTCCAAGTGCTGTCCGTCTCTCTTGGTGTGTGGCTCCAAGTGCTGTCCGTCTCTCTTGGTGTGTGGTTCTGTAGTCTCTTTATTACTGTCCCAAAACCTGCTCTGTGTGTAACAGATACAGTGAACATGATGATGGTAACGATGGTGGTGAGGGTGATGACGGTGATGAAAAGGCAGATTCCTGGTTGTCACTAGTTACCACAGCAACAAAGTCAAAATGGTCTATTGTAAAAACAAAAAACAACTTTTGGTCTTAATGTAGGGTTAGGCATAAGGTTAGCAGTGTGGTTGGTAAAGGTTATGGTTAGGATTAAAATCAGATTGTATGTAAAGTTTAGCCATAATTATGACTTTGTGGCTGTGGTAACTAGTGACGACCCAGATTCCTTGTCGTCTGTTTGTTTCATTCTTCCTGTCTGTGGCACTGTAGCTCTTCCTCATCTCTCTCCCTCTCTTTCTTCCTTAACCACCTCGCCTCTGTGCTTCTCATTCGACTGAACTAGTTGGAGTCCTGTTTCCATGGAGACCCTCCAGCTCTGCTGAACGAGAGACATAGCGAGAGAGAGAGAGAGAAAGAGAGGGAGCGAGCCAGGAGGCTGCTGCCAGCTGTGTGACTCATATCAGTCATCTTTAACTGCCCTCCAGGCAGCCTTCACTGTTCTCTGCTGACCTGCCCTTCAGCACTACCGTACTGTAACATACTGTACAGTACTGTACACTCTCACGTTGTCACCCTCCCACCCAGCTACCCCTCACCTGACCACCTCACCACCCATCAACACCTTCTGTCCCGTCTAAGGCCAACGCCCAGCCCCTGTCCTGGCACAGCGACTCGTTCTAACAGTTTTTAGTCCCAAGGTTCTCCATCAAGAGGACATTCTGTCCATATGCTGCCTGTAGTATTTATAGCCTGAGAAAACAGAGGAGAGGAGACTTTTATCCACGTACACACGGACAGCTAGCTTCTGTCCTCCTCTGGGTATATTGACTTCAATACAACACCTAGGAGGATTGTGGTTCTCACCCTCTTTCATTGACTTACACAGTAATTATGAAAACATCCAGAGGACGTCAGAACACTTGCAGCATGAACTGATATGTTGTCCACCAAGTCAATACATTTTGGACACCAGGGCCCGCCGGTGTAACGGCTAAACTGATTTCTGACTGTGTAGTTGCGAGAAGAAATGGTATATACAACGATCAAAGTGATCATGCTGTTTTTATGTGGCTGCAATGAAAGTGAGTGTATTCATTCCGCTGATTCTGTTACGTTTCTTAAACGGAAGCAAAAGGAACGAAACAGGGATAAACATACCCAAATTTGTCCAATAGAAACTCTAAATTGCAACTGTTGGACTAATGATTACACCCTAGGTCAGCTAGATGAAGGCAAGAG